>JAOXNZ010000092.1:17951588-17964742 GCA_028566095.1 Kryptolebias brasiliensis
TTTTTTACTGGGACACTGATTCCAGTGTTTACTGAAAGCAATGGAAAGGGGCTTTTCTTTACATTGTACTGGCGTTTGGAATTTGCACAAGTCAGTTTTCATTTGAAGCTCCTTTCCTGCCAAAGTGGACTTATTTATCTAGAAATCAAATGTTTATCGTCAGTACAATTCATGTCCATTCAGTAGACTTTTGAATAGCGTCCTATTATCTAGGGAATAACTGGTTTGGCGAGTTTCATTAACTCCATTCTATACTCAAGCTGTACAGCCAGTGACTCAGCTCTGTTTTCGTTTTTATCGCCACAGATCGAGCGAGCTCTTTGATTGAAACCATGGCATTAAGCGTTAGAGTTAACCCTGTTTGTCTGTTAGCAAAATATCTCATAAACCCGAGGCAGATTTCAATGAAACTCTCAGAAAGGAATTACTGTAAGTACATTTAAAACTGATTCGCGTTTGGAGTCCATCTAATTCCAGATGGCTGCCACAGCTTGTCTACCGTAGCCTACACAGAAATGGCTTCACCTCAGTAAGTTTTCCAGATATTGAGCTAAAACTTGGTGTGGTTGTAGCTGAGAGTGATTCACAATGCATAGTCCAAGCACAAATAAAACTTTGCAAGATATTGCAATATTACATTAGCATACTGTTATGTTACAATTTCAACCATAACAGCTACAACTCTGTCATTTCTCAACATAAATGCTCTTAGTCTAAAATTCTAGCATGAACAGCAGCAGATGATTAGCATTACTTCAAGGAACACTAGGCCTTTATAACCAGAATTGTTTTCCCCATTGTTAATAAAAAAGAAACCTTAATGTACAGTAGGTTGCGTAGATCAAAGAAAACATAATGGGGTTGTTGTCCTGTGAAAAGGGGGCCTAAAATAGGTGAATAGGTGAGTTCAATCAGCAAGCTGAGAGCCAGTGCAAAGCATGGCAAAATTTGAAAGATCCTGGCCTATTTTCATGTACACAGCTTTCAAAGCTGTATATTTTATGTCATGTACATTGTTTTGTTTTGTTGGCCTACTTTGTATCCACCTTGGCAGCCACCCACATGTTTATGATTGAATCTACTGGAGTTCACTTTTGAAATGGAGATAGGCAGATTTAGACCAATCTTTTAATAATTATTGTTCATCATTGGAGTGGTGTTTAAACCTGGGCATTCAGATGTTATCTGTCACGAGGAGAGCTCTCATACAGGTGTCAAACTTTAGCTCGAGCACTCTTGTGTTAAACTAAAACTGAACTGAAACAGGTTCAAGACGTTGCCCTGCGACAACTCTGGCTGTTTTGAGAAAAAAATTTGTTGCGCAGTTTTTCCAAGCACGTTCAAAATTCAAGCAGTAAAACTGTGCAGCTTGGCGATCTCACGCAAGGAAAACTTAGCCCCCCGCCCCCCCAAACATTACAAGACATTTTGGAGACTCCATTTCAAATGTTGTTCTCAAACTAGTCTCCAACAGCCGCAGCTCAGTGAGACACTGGCTCAACAAAGCAGACAAGTAGAGCCGGCTGTCATCAGCATATAGTCAAAAGGTTTGCTGTGTTTTCTTATGATGAGAGAACAAAACTGAACTAAGTCTAGAACCCTGTGGTCTCAGACCACTTTCTAAAAGGGTAAACATTGTGTACATTTCAAACAGTTAGCACAGCTATAGGCTAATGTATTACCTTCGGATTGAAGGTTTACCAAATTTGCCATAATTCAGACTCATTCTAACAGGTCATGGAGAACGTGGTGAAGCTGCAATCCAGTGTGAAAGGAAGCTAAATCAAGATGGATAAATTTAGGTGGCAAATATCAATAAAAGTATGTGAGAAAATGCACGTTTCATATTTGGTAAACAGGTCTTGTCTGTGTGTGATCTGTATGAATTACAAATAGGAATGTCCGCCTTGGCACCCACACACGTCCAAACAGCTAACAAGGCGCTAACGATCCGGGGAACGGCGTCTCCCTTCTCCCCGGACATCGCCCTGATGCCTTTTCATCTGTGATTTCAAGAAGTCCATTACTATTGCAGAAGGGTATGGTGCTCCTGCACCACAATCAATACTCTTCCATTAAGGTGATGAACGGTCCGTTTCCCCAACCGTCTACAGTCAAGACAAATTCTCAGGACCCGCTGATCCGAATCAGTCAGTGTCAGCATGACAGCATAACAGCCAGGCGACGCTGAAGGGTAAAAGAGAATGACTGAACTCCCCCAGTCCTCACATTTGGACGTCTGCCGTGGGACAGATGGCTTCTTTACTTTTGCGGTAAAGTCAGATATTGTCTTCCATTTCTCAAATCTGGAATGTGTGGTGATTTTTATCTGTCACCTCTCTCCGGGGTAATTTCAAACTCAGAGTTTGATCATGAACGTGGCAAATGTTATTTAGTTGTTGTTTTTTTATCTTCAAAATGAGTAAGGTCCGTGGGAAAATCCAGTTTTCTGTAGAAATAAAATAGCAAACATAGTTGGAAGCATTCACAAATATCATTCAGGTTTACCAGTGTGATGAGATTCAAAAAGCTCCTACCAAGAGGTGATTTGTGATAGTTATATGTATGGCAGTAAAGCTGAGATCACACTTTCAATTTTAAAAGGTACATGTACAAACACAAGATAGATAATATACATTAACTTGAAGCACTCTGAGAGTGCAAACCTTCACTAAGGCCACAGCATGAATAAAAATAGTGTGATCCGGATCATAATCTGGATCATCACTAAAATTGAATCCATTGTTTATTTGTGACAACCCCAACATTTCCTGAAGATTTCCTCCAAATCTGTTCATTAGTTTTTACCTGATCTTTGCTAACAGACAAACAAACAAACCAACAAACACAACTGAAAACAGAACTTCCTTGGCGGAGGAAACAAAAGGGTCACATATAGGAGCAAAGTTTTTAACAAAGGGATTACCTGTGACCTTGACCTTTGGCCCCATGAACCATGAAATTAACAGGCATCATCTTTGACCCATGAGGTGTCCAACTGTGCAGTTTAATTTTCCTCCATTACACAGTTGCATAGTTAAAAAACAAATTATTGACTTTTGACCCCGTCACCATAAAATCAGCAGTGATCACCCTAGACCCATGAGGGGTCCAGCTGTGCAGTTTAACATTCCTGTTATACAGCTGCAGAGTTAGAGCACGGGCTGATCTGTGACCCTGATCTGTGACCTTGACCTTTGACCGGATCACCACCAAAATCTAATCACTCCTTCCTTGTACCATGTTTGATGTTTCCTGAGAATTTCATGAAAATCCGTTCATAACTTTTTGAGTAATCTTGTGCACAGACAGACAGACAGACGCTATCGAAAACATAATCCCTTGGCAGAGGTAATTATTATTTGTTAGGTTTTACCAAGAAGGCTTGGACTTTTCACAGTTTGTTTCTGTTTGGTGAGTTTTAAAGCCCCGAATCGTCGTGCATGAATAATAAAAGGCTCAGTGATAGGATACTGATAGGCTGTCTGACATGTCCTCATTATGTGGAACAGAGTGGTCCTGTGTAGTGCATGTCTGTTCACAGTTCACTGTTAGGTCAGGCGGCCCTCTAAGCGATACGGCCTTCCAGTCGTGATGAGACCGATGGCGTTCTTATGTCTTATTGATAAGCTTTGTTCAAATGAGCACTGAGGTCAGACAGATTCTACCTCTCGGATCTGTCTCGTCCCTGGGATGTTCTGCTTGACATCAGCAGTGACAGCCCTACTGGTCTTATCCCAAAGCAACAACGGCAGGGGAAAAAAAAAAAAAAAAGAAGTGAATACACAAAGCAAAGAAGGCACATATTTTTTTTTTTTTTTTCCGGAAGGGATAAGAAAATATCTGTATAAGTTTGTTTATACCCAGGAAGAGATTAAACAACTTCTGGCAGACTGAGCTGATGTGAAGCAGGATCCACTGGGCAGCCCCATCCACTGAATGACACTCAGCAAGATGGAGGTTGTTCAGTTGAAAAAAAAAAAAAAAAGGGGGATAAAAAACTATGCAAAAGTGACTTTTTCAGTGATGACTCAAAGTTAACTTTAATAATTGTGAATGGCATTTTTAAGTTAAGACATGTCAGACCAGTAAAGTTGAAGTTGGTGAGATTAAACTGTTCACAGCTCCATCTCTTTGAGAACATACTGGAACGTTCTCCACCATCTGAGAGAAAGCACCTCCCACAACCTCCTGGTGGTTTTGAACTAACTCTGGGAACACTGATGTCGGACCAGCGCTCTAACTGGGACCCAGTGCCCCTGACTGGGTTACAGACACTCTTATCCCGGTCAGAATGTTCCTCAGATCTTTCTATGTTGGTTATGGTTTGGTGTCAAAATAACTAATAACTATTCTGGGTTATTAACAGATGAAGTAATCTAAAATATAATCTCATATTTTGGGTATTTTATTACTCATCTTTTTGATCACCTTTTTTAACCATAAAATTACTGGAATCACTTTGGTCAGAACTCATTCCTTCATCTGCAAATACCTGTAAATATCCCCCATTTTGTAATAAAAATGACATATAAATACTGTGTTTTTTTATTCTTGTGTGTGTTTCAGAGGCTCAACTAAGCTGAGACCCCGAATAAAATCCAATACATAAACCTGAGCTAATGCTAATTCCACACAACACATTGTTTTGAAGTAATAATGATTTGATACTTAAGATGTTCAGTACATCTGTAAAACTGGCTGAGTTTTAGGGACTTTTGGGTTCTCTGAAGACAGTTAGCTGCGACCACTATACATTGAAGTGTACTGACTCCAAAGGTTGTAGATGTACAGGAGCAAAACCTCTATGAAGCTAGCTCTTCCGGAACTAATTCCCATGCAGAGAAGCAACAGAAGTGTTTCCAGCTAATCTTGTCTAATGATGGAACCCACTTTATCAGAAGCGCCTGCATTTGTTTTGCAAACGCGTCGACATGTGTTTTGATGTCGGCCTCGGCTCTCTGCCACCTTAGCCGTATCTTTGCTGTTTTTGTCTCCTCTCTGCTCACGCCTGCTCTTGCTGCTCTAAAAGCAGCATGTAAGTTGCTGTAATCTTCGTCTATAACAATAAGAGACTGGAGTTTATCGCAGCTAAACGGTTGCTCAAATTTGAATTGTTGCCAGATTTATCCAACCAATCAGGACATGTTAAGCTCATCCCATAGGTCATGGATAAGTTTATCACCCACCGCCGAAGGTGGGAGGTGATAATGTTTTTGCTTGTGTCTGTGTGTGTGTCTGTAGGGTTAGCAAAATAGCACACAAACCAGAGTATGGATTTTAATGAAACTCTTAGAAATTAATTATTAGCTACAGCTGATTAACGTTTGGAGTCAACCCGATTCAAGATGGCTGCCACAGTTAACACAAATTTGCTATAACTCATCCAGTTTTTACAGATATTGATCAAAAATTTGGTGTAATCCTAGCTGAGCTTCACCCACTTATACATACTCTGAGCTCTAATAGGTTGTTCAGGATTTTTGTGTAAAACTTTGCTATTAACTGTTGGAATCGACCTAGTCTGTCTGTTAGCAAAATATCTCATGAACCGCTGGACAGTTTTTAGTGAATCTTACAGAAAGTAATCATTGGCTGCGCTTCTTTAACTCTGTCACTTTTGGAGTCAACTCAATTTAAGATGGCCGCCACAGCTAATCAACCTTAGCCAACACAAAAATGTCTACAATGCAGTAAATTTCACAGACGTTGAGCTAAGCTTGGTGTGGTAGTAGCTGAGATTTATCCTCTACACATAATCTGAGTGCTATGCGTTCCCAACTCTGTCCCCTCTCAACACAAGATGATTTTAGTTCAAATCTGTGGCATGAAAGGCAGCGGGCGATGTGCATTCCTTCATGAAATTCTAGTCAAACACCAAATCTGGCATGTCTATCTAAACAAATGACACCTTCATGTTTTAAAAACCATATTTAAAAGATGCAGATTTAAATAAAATCAGTTGTCAGAGGCGTGTTTTAGAAAGACATTGGTATAAAAATGCTCTTTTTTTCTGATTTAAAGGAACATAACTTTTACGTGTTTGTATAACCACATAGTGTTTACTTATAACCTTCATCCTTTGGAATATCTGACAGAAAGCTGGACGTTTCCTCCCAGAATGGGGTAATCCGACCCCCCCCCCCCCAGTGATTTTATCTGTCAAAATCACTGACAGCTGTCAAGGTGCGGGGACCAAAGCAAACAGTGCTACACTTCAGCCTTATTTACAGTGTGTGTGTGTGTGTGTGTAGGGGGGGGGGTAGGTGTGTGTGTGTGTGTGTGTTTGCAGGGCCTAATACCATAAGTCTGTGGTAGCCTGGTTTCGCCTGCGTTTGACAATCCTCTCAGTGATTAGTGGAACAAATGTCTGCTCGTCGCATTACAAGCTGTTGTTTTGCCGGCCGTTCGTAAAGCTTCCGTGCTTTCACTGGGAGATCATCTCATTACATGGTGCGAACGTGTGGGTGTGGGAGAGCATAGGTTTACATTAAATCACTCTTATCTTCTCTGCCTGTTATTGATTTGGAGCCATTTGCATCAAAGCACAAACACAAGAAAAAAGGGACTTTTCTCAACTGGATTTTTTTTTCCTCCCACAATCATGATTAAATTGTGTGCAGTCATACTATGTGAAATGGATAAATCCCCTGATTGTGGCATGCCTTGTTCAACTGTTAGCAAAATATCTCGTGACTCAGTGGACAGGTTTTAACGAAACTCTTAGAAATTAATTGATTGGCGCACATCTAGAAGTGATTAACTTTTGGAGTTGATTCCATTAAAAATGGCTGCCACAGCTAAGCTACCTTAGCAAACCCAAAAATGGCTATAACTCAACCAATTTTACAGATGTTAGGCTCAAATTTGGTGTGGTAGTAGCTGAGACTTACCCCCAAAACACAGCCTAAGTGCTAACTGATCGAGCAGTATCGATCTGATTTTTAAACTTTGCCATTAACTATTGTTGTCAACTGTGTCTGTCTGTTTGCAAAATATAAACTAAACCACTGGACGGATTTGAATGAAACTCTCAGAAAGTAACCACTGGATGAACATTCACAACTGATTAACTTTTGGAGTTAATACCATTTAAGATGGCTGCCACAGCTAGTCAACCATAGCAAGATGATCGTATTCTAAAACACAGACATGATTGTATGAAAGGTGGCAGGTGTGCTAGGTCTTAAATTGTAATCTGGTGTTGTCAGCCCTACTCTGTCTCCATCTATCTAACTGACTGTGAATCAATTTGTCACAGTTTATCTTTTCCTGCCCTTTAAAAAAATACTCAAACTTGTCAATTTTTGTAACAAAACGATGGAGGAATCCACTTCAAATATATTTTTCAAAATGACACAGTTTTTATTGACAAGAAGGAAAAGGAAGCATTTGTTTATTTTATTTTATTTTTCCACATGAGGTATTTAGACGACAAAGGAGCGTTGTTTCAAACATCAGCGGCGGAAAGCGCCTCAGTGGCAGGGATGGACACAATGTGCTTTTCTCTTTCATGTCGACACGTTTGCAAGGCAAGTTAAGAAGGAAACACTCCTAATTACAGCTCATTCCAGTGGGAGTATCTACAAAGGGATGAGGGTTTTTTTAATTCAAGCGCACTCAGAAACGAGCGAGCAACACACTAACACAGACCTGGAAACAGTCCAGAGTCTTCTGCAGTTGGCCTCAGAGTACCACTAATGGAACTGGGACGAGTTCAAGTGCACTTTGATGCTAAGACAGTGCAGAGAAATGATTCCTCTAAAGATATAAAAACTTCAGTTTGGCAGCTAAAGCCAAACGTTTTTCGCTCCAAGGCTGCATTTAGCTTTTAGGGCCGTTAAATTCAAGTTTTAAACAAAGTTTGGAACCAGTTATAACAACTTAATGGGAACGTGCATGCAAACAAATCACCCCCCATTATGATTTAACTTCTTTTTTTTTTTTTTTTGCGCCTGTGAGCCAAAAAGAGGCAAGTGAAAAACAGCGGGATGTGAAGAGAGCAGGTGAAAAGAGCCACGTGCTCTTTCAGACATTTGAGCGTGATATAAATTACCCTGATGTGAGTCGAAACAAGCTCACATTGAGCCAGAGTGGGGTGGGAGATCATTAACATCAAGACTCAAAGACACACACACACACACACACATAGCATTACATTCAGGGCTTAAATGACGCACTATCGGACACAGAAATGTACCTGCTGACGCATGATGGCATTCTCACGAGTGGCATGTGTTTACCTGCACAAACATGAAGGTGCGCGCACGCAGGCAGCTGGTAATCAAACTAAGGTAGAGGGTTTTTGTAGGGTGTTATTAGTGTGTTGACGTCATCATCAAAGGAGATACACACACACACACACACACACAGAGGAGCAGGGATGCAGTCTCTGTCATTTCAAACCAGCCTATGCAATGTAGAACTGAGCAGTTGTGATAAGTAGCTGACAATTACCTAAAACCAGAGAAAAATTATCCTATCTTTTCTCACTCCAGGCTGGATTATTGTAGGCCTTTATTATCTAGATGTAAAAAAAAAATCCTCTCTAAAACGTCTTCAGTTGATCCAAAATACTGCTGCCAGATTTCTGATGAGAGTCAGGAGGAGAGATCATATTTCTCCAGTTTTAGCTTCTCTCCATTGGCTCGCTGTAAAATCCAGAATAGAATTTAAAATCTTACTTCTAACATACAAAAATCTCAACAACCAAACTCCATCTTATATTAAAGATCTTATTGTTCCATAGTTTCCTAACAGAGCACTTGGCTTTGTTAGTTTCTAAAAGTAGAATGGGAGGCAGAGCTTTCAAACAAACTGACCTCACTCTGCTGTTGTCTTTATTCTCTCTGCTCTCCATGTTTATGTTTGAAATTATTGCTGTCATTAACCTGTTTCTCTTTGTTTTTCTTCCCGTAGACTCTATACCTGGACTAATTCTTCTTTACTGTGTCTCTTTCCTGTCCTCTCAAACCTCAGCCAGATGGCCACTCGCCCTGAGTCTGGTTCTGGTTCTGCTGGAAGTTCCTCCTTGTTTAAAGTGGTGTTGTTCCTTTTTACTGTTGCCAACATGCTGCTCAGGATGGTGGACTGAGATGAAATGAAAGTTTAACTCAATCTGCTGGCTTCCTGAGATAAATAAATGTTATTAATTAGCATTTCATAATAAACTGCATGTGAATATTTTGTATTATAATAAGAACTGAACTGACTGGAACTAGAAGTGAATCTGGATCTGAACAGGATTTATGATTTGGAGCCATTTTTGTGTGCCTTGAAATGATTTTTGTTGTAAATTGGCACCATATAAATGAACTGAAATGCACTGAACTATCCTCCATGAGTCTGTTTTTACATGGGAAAAGCAAAGCTAGCAAGAAGCCAAAACAGTTAGCTAAAAAATAGCATGAATGGTTCAAAAGGATGGGATAAAACAAATACGTCAAAATACCAGACAAACAAGACTTAAAGACCTATGATTAGACATTTGAAGTGGTTTTTAAAGTTTACTAAATGTAAGAAGTTATTTTATTAAGTTTACCCCAGAAAACTAGGTTAAAAGTAGGCCAACTATTCTACTTAAAATACTCTAAAATAAGGCTTCATTCAGGAGGAATCTTGTCAAAAAGATAATTGTAGCCATAATTACAGTAATTATGTTTGCTATAATTATGGTTTATAATAATTTAAATATTTGTCACTGATTAATTCAGACACAGTTGAAAAGGTGGAGCTGGGTGTGTGTGTGTGTGTGAAGGTAACTCGGCAGGCAGCTTGAAAAAGAGAGTAAAAGCCGACAGCTTATAACAGTTTAAATGAAGTCCTTTGAAGAGAAATGACCGATTGATCAACTCATCCACTGCTGTGTCGTGACCCACAAGAGATGGGGTTTGTTTTTGGTGAAAAAGGGGATCATTTGGTAACTTCATTTCATATTACCTGCAAGAGACTGCAGCAGACTTGCTGGAGATCCGGTTCAAACAGAGCCAGCTCCCCACTTGATGTAGCTTTGAGGCGATTCTTCCTGATGGCAAACTGAGTCCCTCATTAGCTCTCTTTAAAGTCATCAAAGCCTGATAAACAATGTAATGTCCCCTCTCAGGCCAGGGAGTTCTAACCAACCACTGCCTTCATCAGTTAGTTTGTGTAATTGTGTTTGGAACTTTGATTTAGTCCTAATTAGAACAAACCTTTTGTAACACACGCAGACCGGCACCTCCTTTGGGACTGTGTTGTTCTGAAACACCTCCTCTGGAGGACCTCTTTGTTCCATGTTAGGCTGGACTGAACACATATGATTGCGCATATTGATCATATTGCATCTTGAACATTAGTTTTCCATCAAAAGTCATGCATTCTAAAAGACAAAAAGATATTCAAGCCAGAACAAAGCAGTGTTTTTTTTATATGATAGAAGAGTTTAAATTTAGGTTTTACAAGGAGCCAAAGCAGGGAGGCATACACTGGGTTAATCCTAGAGGAAGCCTTCATGGCTACCAGGTCAATATTTTGGATCAATTATAAAAATTGTGAGGAATTTATTAGGCGTTGCAGTAGTCTAGTCTGAGTGGAATCATTACAAATGTTTTTTTAAGGTTGAACGTTACACTTTGATAAAAACAGACACTTGGATGATTACTGACCACACTGCGGGGTTTGAGTTCATCTGTCCAGTAGGATTACATAAACTGGCAACTGTACTGCTGAATCCCTGCACAACATAGGAAATTAAGCTCATGCCTAAAAATAAACTACATTCAACAGAGCATTTGGAGACAGTTAGTAAAGTGCAGGAAAACAGAGTGCAACCCAAACTCAGATTCTCTGTCTCAGCCTGAATTCACCTGACAGAAAGGGCACTTTCCCGATCAGTTCTGCCTGTGGTTTTCCACTCGGACTTCTTCTCATCAGCACAGTCAGAAATCGGACCTGGGAGCATCTGTCTGTCAGCATCAGAGCGTGGAGGATCAGCCTTTACGACCCTTCAGACTGAGAGTCGCTGTCCGTGGTGCTGGAAGCTGAAATCAGAAAAATGTGTTTGTTTTCTGAAAAGTGACTCTTATGAAGCAGCAAATAGATAAAGCCTAACTGCACCTACACCCAGCTAAAATGATTAGAACAGCTGCTAAAAGCTAAAACCAGCTGAACAGTATAAAAGCTAGAGTTATCAAAATACTACAAGCTAGAGCTACTAGAACAGTAGAGAACATTTTAAATTAGTAAAACTATAGCTATGAACTAAAACAAACTAAAAACCAGCAAAACAGTAGCTCTGTGCTAAAATTAGGAGAACAGTAACTAAAAGCTAACATTAGCAAAACAGTCGCTAAAAGCTAAATCCAGCAAAAAAGCATCTAAAGGCTAAAAATAGCAAAACAGGAGCTGAAAGCTAAAATTGTCAGAATAGTAGTTAAAAAGTAAGACAGCAAGACAGTAGCTAAAGGCTAAAACCAAGAGAACAAAAGCTAAAAGGAATAGTTACCAAACTTTAACTGACCGCTAAAACAGTAGCTAAAAACTAATTACGAGGTAAATAATTTTAAAAAGTTCAACATTTTTTCAGAGATTTGAAGAGATGTCACTGCATTTCTACAAAAAACAAAAACTGTAAATAAACTTAAACAATTCAAAAAGTATAGAAGTTACAAATACCAAATGTCAGACATCATGTCCTGAATGAGCTGAATGCTTTGATCTCTGAATGGCTAGCTAAAAGTCTGCTAAAGTACTGTAGTTAGTCCAAAGAACGTACAGAACCGTATTCAGGAGAACAACAGAGTAAATGCTTCGCACAACACACAACAACTGGAGAAACTTTACTGAAACTTGGGGACAAAGCTGAAACTTAACTGTTAAAGCTAAAAGAAGCAGAACACTGCCTAAAAGCTCAAATAAGCAAAATTCTGGATAAAATTCCCAAGTAGCAAAACGTTACAGCAAAGCACTAGCTAAAAGCCGAAAGTAGAAAATGCCTAATTAAAACCTAAATAGAGCAAAAGGCTAAAAGTAGCAAAACACTTGCTAAAATAAGCAAACGGTTAAGTAAACACAAAAGGTAGCAAAGGGACGACTAAAAGAAGTGTCAGGATTGAGGTTTGGGTTTGTTTTTGCATTTGGGTTTATTGTTTCTTTAATTCTGTTATTCCTGTGTTTAGTTCTGTTATGTGGTGTTTTGTTCCCTGACATCATTCACCTTTCCTCTGCTCAGTACCTGTCCTGTCAGCCTGTCAGCCCACACCTGTCCCTCGTTTCTTATCAGTCACCTGTGTCCACTCACAATCACCCTCTGCCTTTTAAACTGGTTCATCTCCTTCGCTTCCCCGCTGGTTCATTATCACGCCTATGTGCTGTCTGGTTTGTCCTCATGTAAGTTTTTGTTATTTAGTTTTAGTTGCTAGGCCTCGTCAGCCTTTTGTTTCCCTTTATATTATAAATTAGTTTGTTCTTTGAGCTCCTCTTTGTCAGTCTGCATTTGAGTCCAACCATCCACCACCAAAGCCTTGACAAGAAGCAAAGGGTTAGTTAAAGTAGCAAAATCGAGCCAAAAGTAGCAAAAGGCAAGCTAAAGGTTAAACGTAGCAAAACAATAGACAAAAGCTAAAAGTAGCATAAGAAGACAGAAATAATGCAAGTGTGCTGAAGCAGATTTTTTTAAAGGAAGTGGAGAGATGTGCATGTACTTCTATGGGGCAAATTTTTGTAAACAAAAGTAAAAACTGAGCACTTCCACAGTGAAGGAAGTAAAGCGCGGCCGTGCCTCTGTGTGCTCACAGAAAGAGAGACAGATCCCTTTAGGCAGATAATTAGATGAGTATTGGAGGAGAGAGCATCCGGTGAAAGCAGGAAAGAGAGGGAGGGAGGGAGGTGCGGTGGGGGGTGGGGGTGCGAATCAAAGCCGCATAACAATATCAGAGAGTGAGTGGAGCATCAGTCCTCTCAGCGTCCGGCTCCGATGAACGGACTCCGAGCCTCAGCTCAATCAGACCCCCCCCCCACCCCACCCCCCTTGCCCTCAGCCCTCCATCATCATCCTCAACAACAACAGCCCCCCACCCCCCTCCGGGATCTGAAGCGGGACACATTTATTCCATAATATCATTTTCCTCTCAAGCCGGCTGGAGAGAGCGCTGCGCAGATCAGGTCCGCGCGCGGAG
>JAOXNZ010000092.1:17971108-17985964 GCA_028566095.1 Kryptolebias brasiliensis
TCTTCTTTCTTTTGGCCCGCAAATGTTCTCTTGGTAATTTTGTTGGTCAACCAATTCGTCACAGCTTGTCAGCCACCTTTAAGCTCTAGACAAATTGCAACATCTAAAGGAACCATTTGTTGGGAGCATAAAAAAAGTTGGTACCCAAAGCAGATGAGAGCAATCCTCTCTGCATCATAATCAAAGCACTGTGGCCTCTCGTGTTGTGTTTGCGGGAGTGTGGCTCTTTGAAACAAGTGCATTATGAGACAAAGAGAAATTTGCATTGAAGTCAGGCGTTTAGCAAGCACCAATTTAAGCAATTGTCTTCTCTTGTGAAGGGTGCTCGTTAGAAAGTGGGATCTTTTGTGTATTGGTTTCGTCTGGGTGAATGTATTTGTCTCCAGACGCTTCGTAATTTCTTTATTTTGTGAAAAATGTTTTTTGTTGTTTAGAAGTCGTGCATATTTTAGGCAGCTTTTTACAACGCCGCTTCTGTTTCATCGAACAGATAAAGCTCTGGATTTAAAAGAAAGCGAGCGCCGAGTAAAAAAATAAAAACGAAGGGGGGGGGGGTGCATTAGGCCTAAATGAGGTTTCAAATCTCTTTTTAAGCTTTGAGCAATCACAATGTGATGTTACAATCACCCTGTCAAAGCAGTGGGAGCAGAAAAATAAATCTTTTTTTTTTGTAGAAAATGGACATTGATTAAACGCCCGTATGGCCTTTGTGCTTGTTGTTATCAATTATCAACCGCAAATCAAATTGACTTGTGTGAATTCAAACGCAAAAACTTGTTGATCACGAGGAGATGTTGTCTTTCTGGTTCACTCCAGGTGTAGCTGAGGTAATCGTGTGGCTCTGTTACCACAGCTACAGCTCAGGAAGCCTCACATCATCAGTTTCGGGGGTTTATTTGCGTGTGTGCATGCATTCACCTCAGTACGTTTTGAGCTTTTCCGCTGGCTCGCTCCCACTGCTAACAATTACTTCTATTTGTCAGAGCCGTTTATCATGTGAACTTCTTCCAAACCAAAGATTCATCAAGTTTTTCTTTCTTTTCTTTTCTTTTTTTTTTTTTTTTTGCCTGCACGCCGAGGGGGAGACGGATGGAAGGTTTTAGTCTAAATGTTCCACTGGGAGTAGCGGCGGAGTGCTGCTGCTGCTGCTCAGAGGGTGATTCTGCTTGAGGCAGTCTGACAGGGAGCTAAGCACACACACACACACACACACACACCCACACCCTATAAGCTCACACAAACATTTTCCAGCAATACAAGAAAATGCACTCATTTACTCTGTTTCTCCTCAACATAGACATTCACAAATGCCAACCCACCCCCAATCTGCTTTCATGGTGGAAATCAATGGCTGCAGAAGCCGAGCTGGACAGAGCGGTTGTGGAAAAATAAAGAAATCAATGCTGCCTTATTAACTGAGCAGAGCTTCCTTTACTACTGACACACACAAAAATATATATGTGAGAGCTTGCATCTGACTTGATCTGTGTCCTCAAATGATGGCGGTGGTGCTGCTGGTTGGAGGCAGGATGTGTGAGTGCATAAGCAAGTGTGTGTGTGTCCCTGAGCGATGGTGGCCGTTGTTTGCGCCCAAACTGCTACTTTGTAGGCGTGCCCAGCATGTGTATGAGTCAGAGTGAGCAAGTGTGTGCGTGTTTATGTGCTCCGAGACAATCTCTCAAAGTCGGTGTGTTACTCTTGGGTCAGTGCCACGACGCCGGGCTAGTGCCTTGGCCCCAGTCTATTTGTGGACAAAAGGATGCTCTAAGACAAATGATTTAGCACCTGTCAGTCAGAGAAGAGGGGTGAGAGATGAGAAAAGACAGAGGTCAGCGGCTCAGGAAGGGGGCAAAAAAAATGATTAAGGCTTTCAGAGAACCTGTGTAGGGGACAAGAAAGGGAAGGAGGAGAGGGAGCAAAGGACAGGAAAAGTTGAAATGGGGAAAAACAAGAAGAGTGACAAAAAGTTGGACTGAAAGAAAATTTACAATTTAGCTCTGGGTCATAAGATAGCTCAAGTGCCTGTGAGCAATTTTCCCTGTGAAATGACAGCTCCTATTTCCGCAGAGTTGTTTGCCTAACACCAGCTCGCGGGAATCATGGCTGGCCTTCGGGCCCTGTGAGCAGACCTTCCCCCATCACAGGAGTTGCCATAACAACGGATGAGGTCGACCCGCACCGGTGGCAGCACGGGGATGTGAACTTTGTTTCTGCCTCCAGCACTTCAGCTGTCTGCCGCGCTTCCGACACATCAACACCCACCTCCCCTGGAAAAAATAAAAATCCCGACAGAACGGCGCGGCGCATTTCTTCTGTGTGCTGTGAACGCTGCGCTGTGATTGCTCGGCCGAGGACGGTGTGTTTGGCCTGTGAAAATAAATCGCCACGTCAAGAATAAAAGTGGCAAATGCAATTTCAGAAATGCCCGAGTAAACAAACTCCAAGCTGATCTGAAGTGAAGTGCAGAATAATCTTTGTGGAGCTGTTTGCAGATGCATGTTAGATGCTGGAGGTGAATATTAAAACTGCCGGTTTGATCTTTGAAGGTCTGATCTTTGTACACAATATTAAGCTTTAATCATCCAATTTACACATTTTACTCACACAGCCAACAAGAATATACAGCTGACCTAATTTCTTTTGCGGCTGACAGCACAGAACAGCTGAACTAAAGGGATCCATGTCAACTCACTGCACTGGGTGATGATACGCAACTCACTGCATATAATCTATATGATGATGACTCACTACACTGTTTACCACTGTAGCTAAACATGTTATATATGGTGCCTATAAATATTTAAACTAAACTAAATTTAAACTGGACTTTGTTTAGATTGTTTGGAGACTATAGAGGAGATTTAATGAGTTTTCTCATATTAAAAAGCACAGCGGCTTTCTCATTGCCACTGTCCCATAA
Organism: Kryptolebias brasiliensis; assembly: GCA_028566095.1. Lineage (NCBI taxonomy): Eukaryota > Metazoa > Chordata > Actinopteri > Cyprinodontiformes > Rivulidae > Kryptolebias > Kryptolebias brasiliensis. The sequence continues at coordinate 17,974,029 of JAOXNZ010000092.1, forward strand.
AGCTCAGACTTGTGAGGAACCTGATCAACAGCTGTTGTAGCACAGTCTCTCCCATCTCACCTACTGAAGTTTGGACCTCCTTCAGAGTGCTCACAGATGTCTTAGTGGTCTCTCTCACTATTCTCCTTCCTGCACGGTCACTCAGTTTGTGAGGACGGTCTGCTCTTGGTAGATTTACACTTGTCCCATATTCCTTCCATGTCTTGATGATTGATTTTACAGAACTCCTGGGGATGTTTGACTTGAAAATCCTTTTGTAGCCATCCCCTGACTTGTACTTTTCAATAATCCTTTCCTTTCTCTGAGTTGGATGAGGACAGTCACTTTAAGGGATATTGGTATTACTCTGTAGAAATTTGATTTCACTTTAACATTAAGGTTGTTTTGATTTTTTTTTTTCATAAAGAAGGCCAATTTATATTGACCATGATTGATTTATAAATGCAATAAAAGCATAAAACACCCAAGGGAGTCAATAATTTTTATAGATGCATTAAGTATATAAATATCTACATAAGTAAAATGGGACCCTCATATCACAGGATAGATGGAAAGGGACATGGGACTTTTTTTTTCTTTTGCCATGTTGGCTGGAATTTTTGAAATTCATTTGTTATGGCTTCTTTTAAAATAACTACATTTTACAGATTTCTAATGAAAACATTTTACTGTCATCAAAAAAACAAAACAATGAAAATTTAAACAGCTACAAACATTTCAACTTAAAATCACAGCAGAAAACGACATGGGGAAACATTTTCAGGCTGACACTCCGTCGCTGTGACGTGCTCTGACAGGCGGTTGAGAGTCTGAGTTGTTGAAATTCTCAGGACATCAGAGCGAAACTTCTGCGTGTGTTTTCTATGACCGTTTTCATCCCACAGGGGAAAGCTGCTCAACACGACTTGAGGGATGTGCTGTGTAGTCCTAGTGCCTCACTTCTTTGTGAACTGCTGCCACACAAACAATGTAAAGCAGTGGAGATATCTTCAGTCATAGTTTCACCAGACAAGTTCGTGGAACAGCTATTTTTGGGGGGTTTGTGAGACAGATTTTAACTCCACGGGAAATCTTGTGGCTATTTAACATTGTAGCTAAACATGTTTTTATACATACACACATATATATATATATATATATATATTTAAATAGTGTATCTAACCCCAACCATAGCCTTGACCTAACCCTAATGTAAATAAAATAGTTAATATGAATCATACATTGTACTACTTTGCAAAAAGAAACCAAAAACCTCTTGATTGACTTGACATGTGCAGTGAGTTGACATGAAGTGAGTTTGTGTGCAGTCAGCTGACCTGCTCCCAAACTAAAGCTAGAATGGGCTGCAACTAGTCGCAGACACAACATTGCAAGACTATGTGTAAAATTTCACTTGGAATGTGTTTTATGTGTTGCTTAAATGCTGGACAAATATTGCACTTCCAAAAGAGTTTTGGCCAAAAGTGATTGGGAGTACGCATAACTATTGCACTACTTTTGCATGTTGTCCTCGCAACAAAATTACACATTTTTTGACACTTGTGACTGTCACTTGACAGTCCTGAGAATGTCTTTCCACTGAGGATTACCCAAATGTACAAACTGATCTCTTACTAAAATGCTAAAGGGTCAAAAACATTTTATTGGCACCTTTAGGAACCAATTTTTCTCTGTAAAACTGGCATGAGCGATGTTTAAAGAATCGAGTTGTTTCCTTTTTTCAGCTTGCAGACCCCGCTAACTCCATCAGTTATCCTCGTGTCTCCTCAGGCTGCCTTCACACTTTGTGCTATATCATCGACAATCACTGCCGCCTTTTTTCTTTGTTGTTCCTTAAACGAAAAAGCAGAGCACAGAAATGCTATTTTCTCTACATGGCAGGGTGTTATTTGCATTTATCTCAGGTTCACATCTTCACAAAAAAAAGAAATAATAATAATTCAGGCGGTGCATCCTGCCAGATTTTTTTTTTTTTTTGTATGTATATTCTTAGACAAGGGGCAGGCGAGTGTCTTCCTCTATGGTTCCCTTCAGATTCAAGCCAAAGCTATTTAGGAATCGTCTCACTGTGAGAAGTAACAGTAATGACAGACCAAAGCCTTATTCAAAACTCAATTTATGTGCTTTCTGTCCCTCACAATGGAAACACATGAATTCTCTTCATGCTTGTTTGGCAAACTCCAGAGAAGCCATGCTTTTGTTAATAAGTGTGAGGCAACGATTGAACAGCTTATGTAGGTCACATTGTATAAATCTGGCTGGCGATCCCCATAAGTGTGCTCCAAATCAAATATGGTATATTAAAATCCAGTTTGTTGTGCATTGGCTTAATAATGCCACGTGGCTGCACTGGGAATATTACTTCTCAGCCACTAAAACAGTGATCTGAGTGCTTTTACACTTAGGCAGTAAATTACTCCTCTGGATTAAAACATTACAAATGGAACATGCTTGATATCAATCAGCCAGAGCAGCTCAACCACTTAATCAGTTGCAGTTTATTTCAGGCAATGGACCTTTTCATCGCTCGCCTTAAATGAGATCTGTGCTCATTCCTGTAATTAATAAAGTAGATGATCAAATCAGTCATGTAAAAGCTATCTGTCTGAGGGACTCTGCTGTCTTAGGCAAACTAGAAATTAGCATGTTAGGTAGGCCCAGTGAGATCAATCTTTAATAGCAATGTGAGGCTTCAAATTGGACCAGTGAGGTGACTGATGCTCTACTGGAAGAAGCTTCTGTGGACAGGTGAAACTACTTCAGTAGGGCAGAAGGACTGACTCAGTGTGACATTTCAACTTGTATTATATCTCCAACTGTGATGTACCTCCGTGTGATCTGCTGCTGAGGAACGACTGTGAACGCTGCCGGGCAACATGTTATTGGGCGGGGAGTATGAGGCCGTTTTGATACGAGCAGTCAGGCAGAACAATAAATCCCTTCCAGGCAGTATGGAAATAAAAAAAGCTGCATGGATGAGTTGCTCAGTGATGGGTTTATATCAAAGAAAGCTATTGCTTCTAGATGCAGCAAGCAGGCCGATGCTGATGGTCCTGATCAGATCATTAGAGCTGGTTACCACGTGAGATTTGCTTCGAGGAGATAAAGGTGGTTCCTGGGATTACAGGGTTCAAAAACGGAGCCTCTCCGTCTTTGCTGCACACTTTGTACAAGTACTTTCAGAAGATAGAGACAGAACTACAGAAGGAATGTGAATGTGTTTGTGCATGTATTAAACAGACAAGAGAGAGGTCCTTGAGGCAACCTGCAAATCTTTTATCACATCTTTAATTTATTGAAGCCCATAATAGAAGCTGCTGCAATTCCACTGAATAGACACAGCTGAATAGTAATCAGCCGGGGGATGAGGAGATATGCTTAACGTTCTCTTCCTTTTTTGTCAATCCTCCCTTGCCATTTGACAATCTCCTCCTTATTCAATCTATCCCCAGCTACTGTCATTGTCTGTTTTGAGAAAACACTACGGTGGCGGACTGAAGGTTTTAAATTGTGCAACTGGGGCGGGTGATTGTCACTTCCTTTCCTGTCTTCTTCTCTCTGCAGGAAATGTCTCTAAAGGCTGGAACCGTCATGGGTCTCTTGTGGTTCTCCAAACTGATCCTGATTGTCTTAGCCGTCATCCCACAACGGTCCCTGGGTTGTCCTTCTGGATGCCGCTGCTACAGCCTAACAGTGGAGTGTGGATCCCTTGGGATCAAAGAAATCCCACAGGGTGTCCCGTTCATCACAGAGGTCAGTCGGCCAAACGGCGATAAGTTAGAGCCCTCTCTGCGAGTCCGCTGCAGCCGACCCAACCAACCTGCACTGGCGGTTTTCAGTTGACTTCCCCTTTCATCCTTTCTTATTACCCTGAAATGATTGTGGTTAATCAATTTCCTGTGACCCCTCTTTGGTGTAAAGCCTGAAGGAGGGGCCGCGTTGTTGGCAATTATTCATCCTTCCCTCAGAAAGTGACTCTCGCACACACACCCTGATCATCTGTTAAGAAGATGTTTAACATTACACCGTCTTTTCCTCCTGGGTTCAGGCCCTCCAACATTACTGCAGCTCATGAATATTGATGAAAAGCAAGTCCCACATAAATTGTTCCATTAACCTCAATCAGCAGGTCTATCTCGTCGATCATACCTCACCGTGATTTGTGATGAAGGCACATTACCAATCAGGCAGGCACCCATGGATTGTGCATCAGACCAACAAAGCACTTCCCGTAACATTTAAATCAATCAAATGTTTCTGAATGGCTCAGCAAAGTTTAACAAAAGCACAACAGAACTGGAGAAATTTGGCACAAAAGTTGTTGGTCAAATGATCCCACAGCAGCTCATTATCACGCTCCACCAAAGGGTGAAATGTGGAGGATAATGTTTTTGGTTTTGTCTGTTTGTGCGTGTGTTTGTCAGTAAAAATATCTCATGAACCACTAAACAAATTTTATTATAATCTCATAAAGTAATCATTGGATGTACATCTACAACTGATCAACTTTAAGGGTCAGTCAAGTTCAAGATGGCCACTATATCCAATTGACCTTAGCAAACACAAAAACTGCTATAACTCAGTCAATTACACAGATATGATGCTAACATTTGGTGTGGTAGTAGCTGAGATTTATTCTCAACTCCTAGTTTGAGATTGAACAGATTGAGCAATGTCGTTCTTCAGAACTTTGCCATTAACTATGACAGTCAATGCTGTCTGTCTGTTAGCAAAATATCTCATAAACCATCAGATGGATTTTGGGGAAACTCTCAGAAAGTAATTTTTGGATGTACAACATCCAAAAACACAAAAATGGCTTTAACTCAGTAAATTTCACAGATATCAACTTAGAATTTGGTGTGGTTGTAACTGAGAGTCATCCCCAATATTTAATCTGAGTGCTACACATGGTGCAGAAGTTATCTTAAAACCTTTGCATTAACTGGTGGAGTCAGCCCTGTTTATCCATTGGCAAAATATCTCACAAACCACAGGGCAGATTTTAATGAAATTTTCATAAAGTATTTAATCAATGTACATCTAAAACTGATTAGTTTTACGAGTAAATCCAATTGAAGATGACCATCACAAATAATCCACCTTAGCTAACACAAAAATGGCTCTAACTCTGTCAGTTGTACAGATATTTAGCTCAAATTTGATGTAGTAATAACTGAGAGTTCAGAACACATAGTCCAAATACTAACGGATTGCAAAATCCCCATTGACTGCATGATATCATATTGTTACTTTTAAGGTTTGACCAAAACAACTACAGCTCCATCATTTCTCAACATAAGATTATTTTAGTTTAATAGTCTATCAGTGGGTCTTTAATTGCTTTTTGGATTGCTTACATCTATGAGTCATTTATCTGCTTGCTAAATACAACAAATAAGTGACAATCACTTTCTTTAAAAAAAAAAAAAAACAACACATCTTAACTTTTCTTTGATAACGCCACTCAATGTATTAACACTGTCTCCCACAAAGACAATCTTCCTCCAGGACAACGCCATAATGCAGATTCGTCTTCATGACCTGAGACGCCTGGGAAGCCTCCATTACTTGTACCTCCAGAACAACAGCATCTCAGCCTTGGAGCCCGGGGCCTTCCTCGACCAGGGGCAGCTGCTGGAGCTGGCCCTCAATGGTAACCTCATCCACCTGGTCACCCCTGACATGTTTCGGGGCCTGGAGCACCTTCGTATCCTCTACCTCGCTGGCAACCAGATCACTCGCATCCAGGACCACACCTTCAGGGGACTGCAGGTTCGGTTGTGTGAGCTGACAAAAAGTGATGCAGATGTTTGATGGACACTTTAATTTTAGAACTCTTAACAACTAAACGTAAAATGTCTTTTATATAGATGAAGCAGAATGACAACTACAAAAAAAAAGAGTAAATTCTGGTTTTGACAGCATGTCTCTCTCATCCATATCATATAGTTATGCAGTGTGGAACGAGTTATCTGCCTGTCTGCATTTGACAGTTCTATCTCTTCTTTAATTTGCCCTTGTTTCATACCCATCTTCCTCTCCTTTATGTCTTTATTCCATCTGCAGCGACTGCAGGAGCTTCACCTGCAGGAAAACAGCATCGAGGTGCTCGCAGAGCATGCTCTGTCTGGCTTGTCGTCTTTGGCCCTGCTGGATCTCAGCAGGAATCACCTTCGCACCCTTGGAGCCTCGTTCCTCGCACCACTTGTCAGCCTGCAGGTGCTTCGTATCACAGGTAGAGAGAATTGATAGATCATACTCTTTTTTTTTTTCAATAATATGGTTATCTGATGTCGTCCTCTAAGACGACTTGAATGTTTGAATTCAAGCTGTCTGAAAAAAATTGTTTCACGTCTACATTCAGAAAATTGACACCACCCTAATATTGCACTGAAAAAGTACTGAAATTTACCCCTGTGGGTAAATTAACCCCAACAGACTGACTTGTGTTTAAGAAAATGAAGTATATTTTACACATCAAAAGAATTTGCCCAATCAAAGATCTGCTTATAATAAAGCGGTACTCACAGATCCCACTTTTAAAAGGTAAAATATCCAGTTAAAGAGGCTTTTTTAAGAGGGGAGTATTCTCCAGTTAGCTTTAGTAACCCTTCCTCCCACACCTTTGTAAGTCAGACTAACTATTTCTGTAACTTTCTCCAACCTACAACCTGACATTCACACACTCTTCTTACAGTAATTGGCCATCGGTGCCCAAGTGACACAAGGTCTGTTTCTGAATTACACACTTTGCTTCTTTTAGGGCTTGATCTTTCTTTCTTTGTTCATGTGGCAGCTGTCTTTTCATTGTGCCTGAGTGAGTGGTTTTCAGAAGAACTTTTTTGATTTCCAACATGGTCGGACATCAAATTAATTGAGGCCAAATATGCTCTTGGTTCTTGATGTCCTGCAATGAGCTTAGCAAAATTCAGTCGTAGTATAACGTGGGTCAAACTCTAAAACGTAGACAAAAAAATCTAATGAAAAGCTAAAAATGCTTTAACAGTATATCATTTGCTGACTTGCAAGTTTTAAACAAAGGCCTTCATGATTGGTTAGTGCATTGCTCAGTATCTGTAAATTTAACCAAGTTATAGCGTTTTTTGTGTGTGCAAAGTTGGAATAGCTGTGGCAGCCATCTTGAATTGAGTTGACTTCAAAGGTTATTCAGTTGTAGATGTACGTTCTGTAATTCATTTCTAAGCATTTCATTAAAATATGTCCAGTAGTTCATGAGATATTTTACTAACAGACAGTGCTGACTGCAATAGTTAACGTCAAAGTTTTAAATAAAGATCTCATGCTATTTGTTAGCACTTAGAGTTTGCACTGGGGGTGACTATCAGCTACTACCACATCATTCTTAGCTCAGTATCTTTTATAATCGTTTCTGTGTTTTCTAGGTTCAATTAGCTGTGGCGGCCATCTTAAATGAAACTGACTCCAAAAGTTAATTTGTTGTAGATGTACGTCCAATGATTGTAAGAGTGGTAATAAAATACATTCAGTAGTTCATAAGATATTTTGCTAGCTTACGGACAGATAAATGAACAAGCACAAGCACACACAGACACAAACAGTTACCTGATTGCCCGCCTTTCATGGCACTGGTCGATAAATAATGAGGAATGAATCCACAATGAATGTTAAGGGTTATATAAGAAGGCTTTGCTACTGTAATCCCACTGTTTTAGACTAAAGCATGACAGAAATTTTAGGAAATTATGTCAGCTTGTAAAAAGAACACAAAGTAACTGTCTCCTTTAAAGATGTTTCATTGACTTTAAAACTACTCTTGGTATAATCCATGTTCACCATCTGCTCCTGTTCCTTTGTTTTAGAGAACCCGTGGCGCTGTGATTGCGCTCTTGGTTGGCTGAGAACCTGGATCAGTGAAGACGGACAGCGTCTGCTGAGTTCGGCAGAGCAGCGTCGGCTGATGTGTGCAGAGCCCCCCCGGCTCTCCCACCTTAGCCTAGTGGAAGTGGCCCCCAACAGTCTGGTGTGCATCCCTCCCGTGGTTCAGCTTGAACCCAGCCACCTGACTGTCCGACTCGGAGAAAGCCTCCGAGTCTCGTGCCAGGCCTCGGGATACCCTCAGCCTCAGGTGACTTGGAAAAAATCCTCCCATGGAAAGCCCCAGTTATCACCTCGAGGTCTTTTCCAAGAGCTGGGCCCCAACGGGGAGCTGTTCAGGCCTGCAGCTGGGGGAGTGGTGACAGCTCTGCCCAGCAGCAGAGAGATCAAGGTGGGAGGTGCAGGAGGAATCCACGGGCTTGTGCGTGGGACTGAGGAAGGCGGTGAAAGGGACAGCTTTGATCCGGACATGGGCAGCGGCATGCTGTTCCTCAGTAATGTGACTGTAGCACATGCTGGGCGCTATGAATGTGAGGCCTGGAACCCAGGTGGTGTAGCTAGGGTTACATTTCACCTGGCTGTCAACATGTCGTCTTCCTCATATTCATCCCATTTCTGGCCTCGATTAAACACACACTCTTATGTCTCTTCCTCGTCCAGCTCCTTCTATCAGCCAGAAGTCCTAGATGTTAGCCAGGAGCCGTTGTATGAGCAGGATAGCATGGACTTTAATGCCCTGGGCCCTGCCACACAGACCGCCATTGCAATTGGAATCTCCTTGCTGGCGCTCACTGCTGTTCTTCTCTTGATAATGATCTACACTCGTCACCAGCAGTACCAAAAGGAGGACAGTGGCTCCTACTGTACCAGCAAGGAAGAGAGCATTCTCTACGTGAATGACTACTCGGATGGGCCCACCACCTTTGCGCAGCTGGAGGAGTACCGTGATGACCACGGCCATGAGATGTACGTACTCAACAGAGCCAAACCCGTGGGCTCCACTTCGTCCAGGTGTCCCATGATAAGTGGATTTGTCCAGCAGAAGGGCATGAAAGAAGCTCTTCTGGAGCACGAAATGGTCCAGACACTGACAAGATCAGGGGGAATGGGGCTTCGCAGAAACCCAGCAGAAGGTGGAGAGGGGCCCCTAACAACAGATCCGGAGGAGCTCTTCCTGAGTCAGAGTCTCCTGTTCGGATCGCAAGTTGCCTACGAGATCCACTGCTGAAGTATCTTTACCATGCTCGAATATGGAAGAAAAAAGTTGATGGATTTATATCAAGACCTCACAAATGATCTTGTTGCAACAATTTCATGTATAAGATTATTATCTGGCTTTCAACAGAGGAGAGAGAGTCAGTTAGCGATTGTGGGGGGAAATCCAGCCTCCCAGAGATCCTCTTCTAACTGATTGTATGACATTAAAATGGGTCAGGGGAATGAACAGTGGTAATTACGGAGAAAAGAACAAATGAACCATACTTTTCAGTCTCCAAATAAACCCTTTAAAGATAATTACAAGTGGCTGACCTCACCAGAAACGGTATAAAAGTTCAACTAAATCCTCCCAAAAGTGGCTCGCAAAACTGTGCAGTGTGTGGTTGTAACGTACGTGAATAGTGAATCCATTTTTCTACAAATGTATTTCTTTAAGTTTTATTTTTCTGTGTTTGGTCTGTGTCTTCTGTAAATGCAATGCAGTTAATTTTCTACGTGAAGTAGAGCAGATTAATGAACCCTGTTCCAGATCCCAGAAGAATTGCAGCAGTCATCTTACTGAAACTGCATCATCATCTGCATATGTGTGAGTGGGTGGTTTGAGGTGATTTAAAAGGTTCGATCTGGATGTGACGTTTTTTATGTACAGTAACATTTGAATTTTTTATTTTTGTTAACATGTCAGGTGCGTTTGTTAAATCCTCAGAACAAAGACTTTGCATGTTTAGTGTTGACAATTTAGCAAGGCTCCTAAAGGGATTGTCTGTTCATTTTTGAAGTGATGTTCTGTCAAATGTCATTAAATTGCCTGACCAGCATGTCTAGTCAGTCAAAGGTTTACTACACCCCTCAGCAAACTGATACCTTTAGCAGATTCAGGCAGCAGACATTTACAGTGCCTAGAAAAAGTATTCACCCCTTTGGATGTTTTATGCTTTTATTGCTGTCATAAATCAGTCATGGTCAGTATAAATTGGCTTTCTTTACAAAAAAACAAAAAAACCATCATTAAAGTCAAAGTGAAATCAAATTTCTACAAAATAGTACCAATTGAATAAAAATATGCAATGTAAAATGAGTGATTGCATAGATTTTCACCCCCTCTTAATTCAACTCAAAGGAAAAGATTATTGAAAAGTACAAGTCGGGATGGATACAAAAGGATTTCCAAGGCCCTAAACATCCCCAGGAGTTCTGTTAAATCCATTAGGAATATGGGACATGTGTAAATCTACCAAGAGCAGGCCATCTTCACAAAGTGAGTGATCGTGAAGAAGTGAGAGAGATCACTAAGACACCTGGGAGCACTCTGAAGGAGTTCCAAGCTTCAGCAGGTGAGATGGGAGAGACTGTGCTACAACAACTGTTGCTTTAAACAGCTGTAGCATAACACATTCAAGGGGGCACTGTAAAGCACACTTTGTAGTAGCATGGAAGTAGTTTAATTGAGAAAACAGCAACAAACTAAACAAACAGTATCATGCAAACATGTACAAGTTTAATATTAGCTAATGTAGCATTCTTTTATAACAGTATGACATTTTTGAAAAGGAACTGTTTAAGCCTGAAAAATGGTATAAAACAGGTCCTCGTTTGGTTAGCCATTAGCCTAGCCTGGTGTGAGCTCTGTGACTGATGTCTCGGCTGATAAGGTACTGACTATTGATGACTATTCTACAGAGGATCACTTCAAAACTATCCCTTTAATGCAAGACACAACAACACAAAACACAGCAACAAAACCAAAGACGGCTTTATTTTGTAAACGCAAAAGTGACAACATGCATTTCATATCTAACAATTTACAAATAATTCACAAACAATTCACCAAAAACATGCACAAAAAAAAACAAACAAAAAATAAACAAACAACTTTCTCTAGACAAAACTACAACCAAAGATGTGACATTTTGAAGGGAACATCTTGTTGAATGTTTTGTTGAGTTTTTCTGAAATGTGGTGAAATGTAGAATTTCTTTGTTGTGCTTTTGTTTCTTGTGTTTTGTTCGATGCTGTGTCGTGCATCAGGGCCATCGTAAAAAAAAAAATAATAATTAAAATGAAAAATAAAAGTTCTGCTAACACTAAACTGTAACAACTATTCTAATGTGAATACTGTACATTTTGTTTTCAGTTTGTATACAATAAAGTGTATTTTAAAAGAGTCCGTGTTTCTCTTCTTTCAAAGCGCAGCTATAGGGGTTATTTTGTAGTCCAAGTCTTTGAATTGGTCCAGTTACACTGTCTTCTTTTTCTTCCCCTTAACAGATGACACATAGCACGTGTAAGTGAAAAACACATTTTCATAGACAGAATGTAGCTTGCAGTAATTGTATAGTTGAGTCTAAGGTGTCCACAAAGTTCATAGAGTTTCTTTTCTTCTGCTTTGCTGCTGAGTACCGTGGTGTCAGGTGTGTTTTCAGAACAACCTGTGAAAAAAAATAGAGGAGGGCTTTTGAGAGTGTGCCTTGCAAAGCCAAGCAATCTATGCCTACACAAAGACTGAGAGCTGCATTGATTTTCAGTTTAAAGCATGTCAATATTTTTGTTTTTTTTAAACAGCTGCAATTTCAAAATTTGACCATAAACACTGACAACACTGGGGGTATTTCTGATATATAGAGGAGACATGGAAATAGCCTGTTTGTGGAAATATATTCTGAACTGTTGCTTTATGTAATTTACTGTAACTTTATTTTTTTTCCCCCTGGAAAGCTTCTTGTGTCTGTGAGAATCTTGGTATTCTTGTTGATTGTTCCTATGGGTTTTTCTGGTTAGGTTTTTGGTTTCTTCTTGTAGATCTGTTTTCATTTGTAGCTGGAGTTCTGTTCATGGTTCCTGTGTGTTCGGTTCTTGTG
>JAOXNZ010000092.1:17995683-18010826 GCA_028566095.1 Kryptolebias brasiliensis
CGGGGGACACCCTGGACAGGTCGCAAGTCCATCGCAGGGCCACATAGAGACAAACGAGACAAACAACCATTCACATTTTTTTTTAAAGATGTTCTATGTGAAGAACAAAACGCAAAACAGACTGTGTTAAGTGTAACGTTTGATTAATCATAATTAAAAAACAATTTACCTTTAGCAAACCCCGCCCTCAAACAGTCATTGTCCAATCACACGTCATTAGCATCTTTGATTATTTAAGCTAGGTCCGACATTCCCCAAGATGGTGAAGCGAAGCGCTGATTGATTATGTAAATCAGACAGTAGGTATCCCAAGAGTCTGTCAGGGGGAAACGTGTTTTTTCCCTTCCCAAAGCCGAAAACACAACTGCAGCGGTGTCTACAATGGATAAAACGGTGTGGAAAGCCTCACTCCCAGCTGAATGTCTCAAAAATAAACAAGCATGCGTATGTCTGCTCAAAGGTAGGGCAAGTATTGTCCTGCTCTAGAAGTGATAATATCAAGGTTATGATTAATATTCATTAATATTGTGTAATATTTTGGATGTCATTGTCAGAAGATCCCTCCTAAGTTTAATAAGCCCATTAGCTAACTTTGGTGAATGTCTACGTTAGCTGTTCCCTGTCACATTGGGTCTCAATGCTGAGAACCCTCTAACGTTATGTTTTGTTGAAAAGAACTTAGAAGAGAGAGTTCAAGAGGACCTGAAACCGTTGAGAGGTAAACTGGTGGGGTCTGCGCAGTCCACCCAGGGGATTCAAGTCGATGAGCCAGGGATGGCCGCCCGGTGCAGGTGGATCCCCTCGTGGGACCTGTCCCCGTCATCGGCTGGCCCCCACCATCGGCCGGCTCCCGCCGGGCGCATTTACTCTGCGGTGGTGTGCCACGACCAGCTCTGGGTTGGCCAGGAGGGCCTCGGGGCGAAGGTGGTAACATTTTGAATATATCCCTCCACTGCATATTGTAACCCCTTTTGCCTTGATCTGGAGAATATCATGCAGGTATTGCTCCAAAACAAGTCACTAACAATCACTGATATACAAGCTATCCCTGTCATGACATGTGCTAACACTCCATCGGCTACAGAAAGCTTGACGGGCGTAGCAACAGTAACTAAGGGGGCGGGGCTTTTGTGAAAGGTCAATTAGGCAAGGACACCATAATGGGACATGACCTTGCAGTGCATTGCATTCTGGGTATGTTGGTGCTTTCGTTTGCCATTGTTACAATTGTCTACTTATTCATTCACTCATCCTCTCACTTGCTTATTATAGAGCAGACTAGATAGTGAACTAGTGGAGAATGAACCTAGGCAAAGCTTGATAAACAAAACACTATAGTCGAAGACAGAAGACATATCTTGGGAAAAAAAGACAAAACAAATACAGTAAATATGGTTGAAAAACACAAAAATGGGAGTGGTTTTTATCATGACAAGACACTTCATTTAACTTAATCTCCAGTAATTTTCACTTTAATTAGCAATTTCATGCATGTGAACAGAACATCTCTCATGTGGACCAGGCTAACAAAGACCCTAACGACCCTCAGGTGGGAGTGGAGATGGAGTAATCTGAGGTCAGTTTGTATGAAGAGAGTGACTCACTGTCATTTAAAAGCGTCAAATCTGATTTTTTCAGTTTGAATTGAGAAAGCTTCTTAAATGAATGGGAAAACGTCTCCAAGAAAAGAAGTCCAGTCGCTTTGTCTTAAAACTCTTTGAATTATTCCGAGATGATGAGGTTTTTAAATAGTTTGGGTCTTTAGGAGATTCTGAACAGAGAGTGAACCAGGAATCAGTTACACGCACCTCTACAGACAGAAGAGGTACATGAAGCCTTTTGGTGCTGTGCTATGCTGAGATGTGACATCACCTCACCTCCCTTAATGGTGTGGAACGTGTTTCTATCAATGGCTGTAAAACTAGGGATTTGAATTGCTTTAGAAGAAAGAAATCTGTTCTGGTACAGACCCTGCTCTGAGAAGCTGTTAGCTTGACTCCACTATAAAAATCTCTTTCAGATTCTCCAAACCAAGATCACTCTGACCACTGTCTACTGCAGGTATGATTTTGGCTACTCAAAAGTACTCCACACAACCCCTCATTTTTATAAAAAGTAATATCTTCCTTTAACCATTTGCAGGATTTAATTTTTTAGGTTTGTTGTGAACAAAATTCTTGCTTTTTAAATCTTATTAATCCACTACACCAGTAGTCATACATGTTTGTCTGACAATATGTCATCTAGTGTATAATATACATACCTGCTGCTATGGTAAACAGAAAACATATCAGCTGTTGTTCAAACCATTTTAGTATTGGACCTTTTGATTTATCATAGCAATACAAGCACAGACCAACAGCAGATTACTGACCTAGTAAATTACTCTTGAGTTTGAAATATCAACCTCTTTACTACATAATAAATCAATCGAAGACCATCATGCATTGCTGCCTGTCTGGTTTTATTAACAGCTTGGCAGCTAACATTAGAAGCTAATTATTTTGGTTTTACTTCTATACAGTAAATATAATGAAAGTGATGTTTCAACTGCACAGTGATTCTGCGTCTTCTCTGCCTGAGCTGTAATTACTTTCAGTTATTGCATTAAACCGCAGCCATCAGTAGGCTGTGTGTTTATTTGCAAAGTTTGACATGAAGTTTGATTACTTCTAGGAGCTGAAAACTCTGCTTTCTTTTAAAACAGACTGTTTAGTCCAAGTGTTGTCTTAAATTCAAGTAAATTCAAGTTTTTTTGTTGTTTTTTTTGTTTTGTTTTTTTAACGGAGCAGAGAAGACAGTATATAGTGTGAAAAAGCAGGGGTTGCCTTTGTGACCCTGATGTAAATGATACTCCAGTTCCAGCGTGTGTCCTTCATCCCTAACCGTCACGGTGGCTGCTTCCTTCCCATCATCCTGCAGCAGATGAATGTCACATAGAGAAATGCGAGCAGCTGAATGAGATTGCAGACCTTGGCTGTGCTTCTGATAACTGCTAAATATGGAGCCACTGAACAGCAAACAGTGGGGTTGCCTTTTTTTATGCACTGCTCAATTCTGTGCTGACCACCAACATAAAAGGAGCACTGAAAACAGATGCAAACAAGAAAACCGTTTGCTTTGTCACTGGAGGCACTGAATCAGTGTTCCTTTATCAAAAAATAATGTTATTCTTATGCAAAGCGTTGTGCGAGGTTATGCAATAAAGGATATTTGCAATAAAGCAAATGTGAGGGTCTGAGTATTAAATGCAATCCGCACATATGAGCAAGGCTGCATGGCTGCCTGTGCAGAGACACGGTATACCCAGAATATGCACAAACAGAGAGAAGAAAACGCAGTGCAGAAATGGTGCAACATTCACCGAAAGTTTACACCCACCAGGACACATTGTGACATTATATTCTGTACAACAAGAAAAATTGTGCTAATATCAGATCAAATAGGAAATGAGAAATTTCCTTTCTAAAAGAGTGAGTAATTTTTAAATGGATTATAAATTGGACTGACTTAAGTTCTTATACTATAAATAACATAACAGACAAGAATTTTGGTCGTTTTGCAGAGCACTCTGTAGAGGCATTAGCATTATATCTGGAAGTTGAAAGAATAACACTACATATAAAATAAATGCCATGCTGTTTCCCTAAACCAATAGTTAGGATCTTCTTAAGTGGGGTTCTGTGGAAGGTATATGAACAATAATATCTTCCCTGTTGTAGATAGCTCTATGAATGACCTACATTTGGAGAAATCAAGTTTAAATCAGCTTGATGAGCTTTTAGCTGGAATATCATAGCACTTCTGCTGGAATAACAGTGTAATATGAAACTGACTTAAAACAAGTAGCATTTTTTTAAATTGCTACCCAAGTTTTGACATTTGATCCACTTTGGCCTTGCCCCTCTTGGTTAGCTAATCATCTAATCAGATTTAAACTCTTTCTCCAAACTGAGGTTGTTCAAAGAGCTACCTACAGCAGGTAAGATATTATTTGGTCATAACATTTTCACAGGGCCCCACTTCAGAAATCTGACCTATCGCTTAAACACTGTAAGGTTCATCCTTCTTAGGTGATTCCATTGTGGTACTTTAAAGCAATTTACCAATACAAGTAAAAAACATTAAACCTTGCAATTGTAAGAGCTAACAGGCATCAGATGTGTATAATTTGAACAGTAGAACTGATAAAGACGCTAGTAAAGACATTATTGCTGCACAATACAAAGCCTGTTAATTTAAGGTATTCTCGAGCACAGCCATTCTTAGAGTTGAGTTCCCAGGGAACAAAAATAAAGAAAATAAAATTTGGACATGTAAACAGCACTTTCACTTTCTGTTATGAAACACCATCATATAACTCCTTCAGGGCAGCTCCGAACCAACAGAGAATTTGATATGTTCTGATAAATTACATCAGGGTTGCTGAGACTTGTGTAAGCCAATCAACACTACGATCCGGGCCAGTCAGACGACTGATGGCTTGTGATTTATTGGAAACACACCTGACAATGAAAATCCAGCAGTGCAGTTTGTCTTCAAGTGTTAATAAGCAAACCCTCCAACAAAATGCAAATGCCACGCTAGCTGCTAAGTGAATCTATCAGGGACAAGCTTGAAAAGCTTGATTAAACAGAGAAGTCTGAAATGGTAAAGTTACTCAAGAGGGCTGTGGGGCAAGTGCAAGAAAACGCTCAGATCCTGCTGAGCCTGAGCTGCGTTCACAAGAAGTCAGTACTGAAGATTACCCAAACTGTAAGAAAAGAGCCGCAGGCATCATCAGTGTCTAAATTACCAAACTCACAGTAATATCCCTGCCTGCACTCGGAAAGGGTCAAAATTGAGTTGTTGCAAGAATAAATAGTTTGTTGCAAACGGTACTACGGAAGCGTGAAATAGATATTGATCCCTGCTTTTGTTTCTCTTCAGCGTCGTCTGTCTCGCAGGGAAACCATCGCACACGACTCAGTTCATATTGTGTTTCGTTTAATGACAAGTAAACATTAACACCGAGTAAAAAAAGAAAAAAACTGGTGGGATAACATTGCTCAGTATTTCTAGAGTTTCATTGAAGTTTCACAATTTAAATGCAGAATCCTGCGAACAGATGGCCTTTTGTTTGGCATTGGTGCACTATTTGTGTGCTAAAATAAAACTATTTCTTTCACTGAGGGAAGAGTTATTTGTTCAGTTATGGAACATACTGTTGAGTAGTTCAGCTCAGTCCTTATCCCTCTCTTTTTTTTCCTGTTTTCTTTTTCTGGACAGCAGAGATAGTCAACATCATATTCACGACGGGCCTCTGTCAGCTCTCAGGCCCCATTGTTATCGCTGTGCATTTTCTGCAGAAGATGAGAACACAATGCTTCTTGACCCAGTTAGGCCAGATTGCGGGAATGCTGCTCCACGCTGGCAATGACATTTAAAATCACAATCCTCATTTTGGAAGGATCTGAACCATGACACAGCCCCCGTAAGTAAATGGTCAAAAACAGTTTCTTCTCCCCTGGCATTTTTTCCTGTGACACAAAGAAGCAGCTGTCCTTGAAAACGTATTTAGTATTTTTATTTTATTTTTTTAAAGTCAGGAGAACATAAAATAAATGTTGGCAACACATTATAGTTATATTTAAGGCTAACTATAAACCGTTCATTTGCTTATTTTTTACTGACGACAAAGCTAATTATTGTTTAAGCAGGACCCCCCCCCCCCCCACCTCCCCTGCGCTTCCCAGTGCCTTTCAACATTAATCTTCCATAATAACGGTCCTGATATGTGTCGACACTGAGGCTTGAATAAATAAAAATGCTATGCAATTTATTTTGTTAGGCTTGTGTCTTTTGTTCTGTGTTAGTGTGAGGAGGTTGTGATCTGAGACGGGTCCCGTGGCTTCATTAAAATTGTAAAGGGCCTCTTGTGACGAACACTGCCAGAGCTAATTGAAAAAACTTGCTGCTGGTTTTACATTATGCCCTGAGAGAGGGTATTATTCTAATTTTGCAAAGGAACAGCCTTAAGTGGATACCAAATGAACAAAAATTCAATAAATGACTACCAGATATTTTTTTTGTGTGTGTGCAGTTTAATCCATCAAGTTTGTATGTAAATTGTAGTGTGCAGGTATCTGTGATTAGTGAACTGGGTTCGAAGCTGAATGTGGATTGGCTTTAATAAAATGGTGCCGCTTGAAGAGAGGAATTCATCCCAGCCAGCCACACACATCTTTCTGGGTTAGAACATCTGTCACGTTAATAATATAGAGTTTGTAGAAGTGGGCTGCCATTTATTTTGCACATCTATTTCTTCTGTTTACTTTAGCTAGGATAGTAAGACATTGTTTTTTGATGTAGTTCTTTTGAGAAGGCAAGCTAACAAATTACAGTAATTAAATTAGTTTAATTTTAATAGTTTAATTAATTAAGGTTTTTTTTTTTTGGTCTTATATGGATAGCTCAGATCTTTTGAAGTGTGGTTCTGTAGAAAAAATATGAGTAACTCATATCTTACCTGCTGTAGATAGCTCTTTAATCAACCTAAGTTTGGAGAAACAGAGTTTAATTCTGACCAGACTGATGAGCTAACAGCTAGTACAAGTGACGGGTCCAACAACGTGCATCGAGTATTGACTGAAGAAAAATCATATGACTGATACAGCTGCTGTGTTGTACAGCAGTGAGGCGCCAAATTGAGTTTATCAGGAAACGAAACTTGCAACACATCTGCATGTGCCAAACGGAGGAAAGGAGAGTTTGGCTGCGTGTTGTTTTTGGATCTGCTATTTTCACTTTATTGGATTTTTGAAATGGATACTATACGACCATTGAGAAAGAGGAAACTTTCTCCAGTCTGTGAGCATTTTGATCTGATAATGCCAAATAAGGTAAATGTTTTAAGGGAAATCTGTTTTTGAAAGCAGGATGAATGCCATTGTTGATGTCCAGTGGTATCTTTCCGACAACATTTCAAGAACACAGAATCCTTTGGGATACTGGAAGAATTCGAAACACACTTATCTGCCCCTCTACAAACTTGCAATGAAATTTTTATGTACTCCCTCCTCTTCCGTACCGTGTGAAAGGGTTTTCTCCAAAGCAGGAGAACTGGTCTCAAAGAGACAAAATCACTTTTGGCCCGACATGCTGCAAAAACTTGTTCCTCAATAAAAATGTGTAAACCCTGTCATGTCCCCTCAACAGGTCCTCAAGCACATCAATGTTCACAAGCACTTTTATGTCCTAAATTATATTTTTACACAATTTTCACTTATACTTCAAGCAATGCTTTCTTGATTTCAGCAGATGTCGCCGTTAAATGATACAACACAGTGTCGACACAATTAGGGGAATGTGCCACACACTCCATGAGGCGTCATCTACCCATCACTAGCTAGTACAAAGGGGCCACCAAAGTAGACTGCTGCCTTCTTAAAACAATGTTTTGCTATTTTTACTTACAAATTACCATAGACTTCGATCTAAATAATCGTACAGTGTAAAACTGTTGCGAATGTAAAGTTTTTTTTTAAATAGCATATAGATAAATCACAATGAAATTTTTTGAGATGAGTTGTTTTGAGATGGCAGGACTCAACTGTGATCTTCGCTGCACTCGAACAAGCTGTTAGCTCTCGTCAATCTGTCAGAACTGACAAACTGACGCCGTTCACAGAGCTATCTACAACAGGTGGGATATTATTGTTCATAACCTTTCTACAGAACCCCACTTGAAAAGATCCGAACTGCTTTAAGCCCACTTTGAATTTGCAAAAAGCTATTTACTGCCCTTAAAAAAATACTTTAAAATAAATATGTAATCACACGTCATAATTATGGTAAAAATCATCATAATGTTTTTGTGGCTGCTTAAGGAATTATCATAAAAACTAATTTCCTTAATGTAAGTAGAGCTGAACTTATTGAACTCCAGGAGACTACCAGGAACCAGTCAGTAACTAGCAGCTGTTATTGTTAACTGTCATCACATTTAATACCTACGAATATAACATGATTGGCCTGAACTTTTGTGATTTTGGTGGAAACAAATGGTGGGATGGATTATTGTTCAAGATTCAATGTGTGTCTAGAATTAGTTTTCATGTCAAATCCTTAAAAGACAAGTACAGTGCCTTCCACGCATTTATCCTTTTGAAAATCAAAATCTAAGACTATATAGTCAGGGGATAAAAAGCAGGAGGAAATACTTTCGTTTGAAGGAATAAATGTGGAGAAGAAAATCAATATATGTGCTTCGATTTAGCACACATGAAAATGAAGCTTTTCTTCTTCAGGAAGGTAATATTTTGGCTCATTCTGAATACCATTATTCTGGCAAAGAATGTGGTCTTTCAACATGTCTCTTTGAAAGCAGCTATGTCTATGACTCAAGGTGCTCCTGTTTTTGCTGTAATAAAACAACCTTGGGGATTACTATAAGAGCCTGAAAGCTTGTAACTCACAACCTTAAAGTTAAAAATAAAAGGTAAATAAAGATACCATTTATGTTCCTTCATCCATGATTTTGTCATAATACAAAACTTGTTGAATAAAATGTAAAAAAAATAAATAAATAAATCCACAAATTTCTATAGCTTTCTTTCAAGATGAAGCCATTATTTAGCGAGTAATCAAACCTTTTTAGTGATTTTTTTCAAAAAAGTGACTAGTGACAAATCTAGCAACTCTTTCTGGTGTTATTGGAGACGTTTAGAGACTGACTTGAAAACAGTACCATTCTTACTCTCATCAATGCTCAGCAGGTGCTGCCTTGAGCTCATTCCTGATCATAAAGCACTCACAGGTGGCCCAGTCCTCTTGCAGCATCCCTCCCACCTGCAGGCAGAGCGGGAGATGTTCACTGCCTTACAGTCAGGGTGAGGCATAACTGTAAAACTGTCTTAAATTAATCACTGCACTAAAATAACTCTAAAGGAGGAGAGCTGGACTTGAAAAAGCAAGAATTGACAAAAGAAAGTTCATTTGTAGTCCTTATCGCAGTGTCTTTTTTTAACTCACTCTTTGTCACTTTATTCCTCTGTCCTGCAGTGTCCTTTACAATTACATACACACGGCCAAATATGTAAATTAGGTGATGACATAAATTTGGGACTTCTAGTGACTTTTAGGACAGCCCTAGCCACTTTTTTTTTACTAAAGAGTTGACACCACTGGTGTCCCTGCCTTCTCTCTGTCGTATTTTTGGAACCAGAGTCTGTGCACTAGGAATGAAGAAGTCCCGCCTACTCTCTGGCACACAATCATAGTGTTATATGAGCTTTCCCTTAGGCATGAAATTACTAATTACAGCTAAACCTATTAGAAAAATTAATATTTAAACATACAGCAGCAAGGTAAGAAGTATGGGAATCATCAAGAGTCAACACCTGAAAGAAACATTTATGTGAATTTTTTTTTTTAAGAAAATACAAAGTCCAATTTGTTTTCACGGAGGGGGTGGAACTTGTGCTGGAACGGGGTTATGTGGACGCTGCTTCCTTTCCGACTTCAACTTCAAAGATCCTGTATTATAATTTACTGCATGTCAATGAGCCAAGCAAAAAATGCTCTTTCTTTGTATTTTAGAACGTCGTTAATGTCGCTGTTCTCAACACCTACTGGACCAACATGGGTACTTTAGCATTTTTCTTTCAAAAAAATTCATAAACAGAGGGGAACAAAATATTTGTTTAAAAACATCCAAGCAGTATAGACGGGGCTTTTGTTGTTATAATTTAATCTACATGGGAGTTTGAATTCACAGAGTGTGTTGAACCTTTTAGTGAAACAGTTGTTCGTTTGTTGTGAAACTTCAATCTTGGTAAATTATATATATATATACTCAAACTCAACAAGACTTAGAGAAATTAAATGTGCTCATTCAACAAGTAATTTTACATTAATTCAGCCAACTCAGTTAAGTTGATAAACAGTAGTAAAGAAACTGAGTCAGGCCTGAAAGATTTTGTTGGCCCAGATCCTTTCACAAAATTTAACTCAATGTATTCATGTCAAGCAAACATATTTAAGTCAGTCAACCTGTGTTGTTCTTCAAAAAGAACATGGTGAGGGGAGTTCAGATCAGCAGCTCCGCAGAAAGATCAGCCTGTACCTTTCATTGCCAGCCTTGACACTTTAGCAGGATTGGGAAAAGATTGGAAAGGTTCTCTATTATCAAGAGACAACATTATTTTGTTCTGTTTTTAATGTACCAACACTCTAGAGACACGGCTGATTTATTCATCTCTCTCTCTCTGCGAGGCTCACGGTGAACAGAATTCCAGTTCTGAGCTTTATTCAGGTTTTGGTCCCATCAAATATGTTCACTTGACAAAAGATAAAGCTGATTATCTGTGCTCGTGATCATCCAAAAGCGAGGTAATTACAGAATGTATGAACAGGTTTGTATTCTTTTGTTGCTGTTATCTTTAGAATAGAGATCAGGATTCTGGTCTGCATGTGAAATTATGCAATATGTTAATAAATTAATCCATTGACATCTTTGGTGCCTTTTAGCGGTGTAAACAACTGTTTTTAGAAAAGGTTTTCTGTTTATGAACAGCAGGATGTCCAGAACCTCCATGTATTTTACAAGTAATTTATTTAGTTTTATTCTTTTAATGATGTATTCTTATTTTTCTGTCCACTCGACCTCGCCTGAAGAAGCAAAGTGCAGCATTTATCGTTGACCGTTTGTGCTTGTCTAACATTTGGCCTTCATACAAATACTTACAGAGCACAGAAGAGCCCTATCCTTCAGCTCTGGGACTCCATGTCTCAAACTGATGCCTTATTATTTTCTGCAGCAGCTGTGCACAAGGTGAGGGGAAATTTATTGATTGTTGTTCCCCGCAAACAGCTCAGACTCAAGGGAAAGGATACAGAAATGCAATTTATAATGCATGTAGACACAAGCAGGAACTGGAATGTTTTCAGAATGAAAAACAAACACGATAGTTTGAATATTAAGATGTTGGAACGCTCGACTTTGCTTGACAGAGCTCTGTGGGGAGAAGCAACAGCCTCCTGCTCGTCTTCTCCACCGTACGAGCCGTTAGGATAGAAAAACAAAGAAACCTTTTTCTGTGCATGAAAAGACAATAGATAATGGAAAGAACGTATTTCATGCAGCGTTGACCTCCATCTAGTGGCAGAACTGATTCAGCTCGAAATGCATTAAGATTAATGATGGATCTTGGTAACACCGAATAGACACAATAGAGACATCTACGAGGTGCAGAATCCAACACAGTGAATTACAGCAAACATGCACAGAGAGTATAACTGCACCCTTCATAGATGATTCAAAGGAAGCAATAAGAGCAAAAGTGCGATACTGCAATGAGCAGTTCGGAAATGAGAACATTTGGGAATCATCTCCGACACTGGTGTTCTACATGATTAAACACCGCCCTTCGTATATAACCTCAAATATTTAATTTAACTGAAAATTACATTCAGTTAAAAAGGACAAATCCTATTACAAACTATGATGCATTTAATCACTGGGGAGAATGGCAACGATTCATGAACATTACCGTGTTATTACAAATTGAACTCTTTGCAAGTTTATCCGCGCACGGAACAATCGCAATCACAAACGGCGGCACAGAAACACAAGTATTTAATTACTAGTAAAGGCAATGAAAGCGAATGAAGTAAAAGAAAGAACTCTCAATATAAGGGTCAAGTCTAAGTTAACCTTTGTGACAATTACTTTACCAAGTTAGTCCTATTGAAACTAGAGTTCTGTATTGTAAAAGTAAAAAATGGCTCTGTTAAAAAAAAAGGACCAAGTTCAAACCAGATTAATGGTCTTTAATCGTCTTTCATGCCAGAGTTTCAGACTAAGATTGTCTCATGATGAGAAAGGAGGAAGTTATAGCCGTTTTGGTCAAACCTTGAAATGTGAGATCG
Organism: Kryptolebias brasiliensis; assembly: GCA_028566095.1. NCBI lineage: Eukaryota > Metazoa > Chordata > Actinopteri > Cyprinodontiformes > Rivulidae > Kryptolebias > Kryptolebias brasiliensis. The sequence continues at coordinate 18,007,594 of JAOXNZ010000092.1, forward strand.
TTAGCTCTCAGAGTATATGTTGAGGATTACTCTTAGCTACTGCCATAACAAATTATAGCTCAGTATCTGTAAGTTATAGCCACTTGTCTGTTACCTAAATAAATTAGACGTTCATCTAATGAATACTTTGAGTGTTCAATAAATTTCATTAAGTAGTTTATAAGAGATTCTGCTAACAGTCAGACAGCGTTGACTCCAAAAGTTAATGGCAAAGTTTTAAAAACTGATATTGCGCCATTAGTTTGTAATTGGAGTACAAGTTGGGGTGACTCTCAGCTACTACCACACCAAATTTTAGCTCAATATTTATAACTTTGACTGAGTTGTAGCCATTTTTGTGTTTTCTAAGGTCACTTAGCAGTGATGGCTATCCTGAATGGAGCTTACTCCAAAACTTAATCAGTGGTAGATGTACATCCAGTGATTACTTTCTGAGAGTTTAAACAGACATGGGCAAAAACATCATCACAATAATCAGTTTGAAATACTAAAACTTGAGTTTGAAATACAGATTTTCTGGGCGATGGTTAACAAAAGAACTAGGCTTTTACAATAGTCCAGGAAAAAATGGTTGCAGCATTACCTCTGAGCATTATTTGCTGATCTCTGCATTTTCCAAGAACTCCCAGGTGACAGCAGCAGCACAATGCATCGGTTCCCATTGTTCGGACACCTTTACCACTGCACACAGAGGCTGCATTAATAACTGTGGGGCTTTATGCTTGATGGCTGATACTGAACATTTTCTGCAAGAACTTATCTAAAAATAGCCCAAAAGTCTACTCTGGACAATACAAAAATGGCTCTTGTGGCTTACAGATCATACAAGAAAACAGATTACAGCTTGGAACTACAAAAATTGCATTTTCTCTGAAAATGCAGTATGAATATTGAATGACTTTGCTGACATTTTTTTGAAGAATGATTTGTTAACAAACAGATCAGAAAAATTAGCAAAGCAGTGGCGAAAATCTTAAACAATAGATAAAAGCTAAAACAAGCAGAACAGTAGCTAAAAGCTAAAACTAGCAAAACAGAACTATAGGCCTAAATTAGCAAAATTGCAGCTGAAAACTAAATGTTGCAAAACCCTGACTAAAGGCTAAAATTAGCAAAATCATAGCTAAAAGCCACAATCAGCAAAACAGTAGCTAAATGGAGCATAAGACAGAGCAAGTATGCTAAAGCAGATTACAAAGGAAACAATGTTTTGAAGAAACTGAGGAGATCTCAGTGTATATCTTCATTTTATTTTAAATAAAGATAATGTTTTTAAAAGTACTGAAATGACAAAAAACAGAAGTGATAGCAAAAAACTTCCTACTGAACTGAATGTTTTGATAATGGTTAAAGTATCACAAAGTATGCAGGAGTAGTTAGTAGTAGTAGGAGTAGTAGCAGGAAAACAATAGTGTGAAAGCTGAGTCAGCTTTCACACTATTAAATCTAAGGAGCTAACAGATGCAGGTGAACATGCACCATCTAACAATAATGTGAGCCAAACAGTGATGTTAAATTATTCAGGACTGAGTGGACCCGTACCTCAGCAGCCGTGTTGGCAGTCTCATTAGCTCGTTCAATTTACAATTCCAACATGCTGTTTGCGCTTCATTAACAGAACAAGCCAACTCAAGCATGAAAAGGGAGAGAGGAGTCTTCCAGAGAGAATTTGTGAAGTCCTAATGTAATCTGCCTCAGTTTTCTTCTTTCCACTCTAAAATTATTACACCTCCTAAATATGTCCGCTTCATTGCATCATTAGATCTTGATCTCACTTCATGCCAGTTTGTTAATTGGTCGTTTTCCCAGGATGTAATCAAGTAAAGGCAGATTTTTAGGTCCTAAAAACGAAACAAAAAGTGAAATTCTCATGTTAGTCCCACTGGCTTTAGAAGATTTATTGTCTCATATTAATGATCCATCTGGGTTGATTTATTTCCAGCTTGTTTTTTCTTTCCTCCCTCTCTCTCTCTCTCTCTCTCTCTCTCGCTCTCTAACAAGGCACCATAATAACTACCAATCAGCACACATGGGCATTTTTTATTGGCCCTAAATGGTTCATTAATTTTTCAGCATCATCTCTAGTGTTAATTGTTCATTTAATTAAAATACAATTAGTATAAGGAGATAAATGTCTTCAAAGAAACCAAAAGCTCTCAATATGTTTTCGCTATATTTGACTGTTTACTGTAAAAAATAAAAATAAATAAGAAAATAAAGAGATAATGTGGTCAATTTTGAAGAGATGTTTTGTCAAACAGTCATCGGTAGTTATTACCCTATCAGTCGTAACATCAGCCACAGAGTATGAAGAAAAGAGTAGAAGTCTTCTGCCTCTTTCCATGCTCTGTGCTCTATGACTGATGTCACAGTTAATAGGGTACAAACTATTGATGACTATCTGACAGAACATCACTTCAAAATTGACCAGACTATCCCTTTCGGGTCTGAGTCTGTATTTAATGAATGAATACAGTTAGACTAAACGGTAAAAAAAAAAAAGATTAAAAAAAAATTTTAATTGTTGCTGAACGCTTGAAGACTAATGCATGTTTGATTCCCTTTGATTAGGTTACAAGTTTGCCATTACAGTTGCAAGAATTGGTCATTTGCCTCCAAAGTTAAGTGTTTTTCCTTTTTTTCTTTTTATCAAAGTGCTGGTTTGGCATTTACTAGTTATAATAAAGAAGATTTAAAAAAAAAACTATTACAAACATTGGTCAAATGGGAGGCATAGATTTGATTGATAAGGGGTCCAAGAATTGATTGAAACAGCATTCTACATGGCACTAAAGCCTTTCTTTCACACGTTTTACAACACTTTCTATCTTCCTTTCATATATGCTGCCACGTTTCCATTGAGTTAAAAACTCCCACTCTTTACACGATGAAGAGTCCACAAAAAATGTGTTTAGTAGACTGGGTCACCCTTTTCCTCTGGAAATACTCCCCACCCCAACACCACTACTCCATTGGTACTTTCAGCAATAGACTGAGGTCAACATGGAGCAAAAATTCTTGTCAGCGTTGCTTAACTGGCTGGCCATTTTACCTTCTTCCAACTCATCAACACAGAGCTGCAGGAACTGGTTAAGATTACTCAGATACTCTGTGGGCAACCCTGGTCCCCGAGTGCCAATGTTTTACTTGTTTCTGTGCTCCAACACACCTGATTTGAATCAATGGGTGATTAACAGGCTTCTGCAGAACATGAAGAGGTAATTTAACCACTG
>JAOXNZ010000092.1:18067470-18082763 GCA_028566095.1 Kryptolebias brasiliensis
CTCTTGTACTAACTTGGAAGAAATCTTTCAGAGGTGAACAGTTTGATATTAGTATTTAAACTCTAAAGTCAAGAGGCCGTGTTTAACTCTGACACCTCTCCTATCACTGTTGCAGTAATGATGGATTCACCTTTAGCTTTCAAACTGCTTTTCTCAGACAACCAGTGTTCTATTTGATTTATAACCATTTGTTTCAGGTGATAAAGGAGGAAAAAGTTGGATCAAGAGAAAAGAGAAGAATCTGAAAATTGACTTCAGTTAGACAGATGATGGTTGATCCTTTAGTGATTTAACAAATCAAACTGTCCAACCCTATTTCATACCAGCATACATGCTATTTAAACCATTGTATGGTGCTTGTATTTTGTCCTTTAATGTTTACTGATGCACAAAGTTAGATGCAACCAATGTTTTTTTGTTGTTGTTGCACATAAATTTCTCCCATCTCTGTCATGTCTCTCATTATCTTCTTTAGAGATGTTCGTGGAGAACGTCCTCTCAGAGGTGAAAGGTAAAGCCGCCCTGGTGGCGATGGACCAAACGGGAAGCGTCACTCTGCAGCGGCTGCTTCTGCTGTCCACCCCAGAGCAGGTTGGGGAGGTGCTGCTTGAACTGGGAGCAGAATTGGGCTCTGGGTTTAAGGCTGTTTCGTGTGACCGCTGCGGGGGCCACGTAGTGGAGAGTGCACTCAGACAGATGTCCAGGTGGAATGGTAAGAAATGAAATTTTTTTTTTTTAAAGTCGTTCTCTTACAAATAATTTCCTGCTTATTATTCTGCGAAAGAATAACTGCTGTAGGTAAAGGTCCAATGTTTAAAGAGCTATCTACAACAGGCAAGTTATTAATTGTTCATAACCTTTCTACAGAACCCCACATCAGAATATCTAAACTATTGCCTAAACAAAAAGCAATAAAAGCCTAGCGTTCCTCGAAGGAATGCATTTCCTCCAACGCCTTTCGTGTCTGAGTTTTAGACTAAGGTCATCTTATGATGAGAAGGGAGAGAGTTATGGTTGTTTTGGTCAAACTTGGTAAACATCATTTTTTTTAACCTCATGCAAGACCTTTGGAGATGAGTTAGCTCCCAGAGTATGTGTTGAGTTGTGTTGACTCTTGGCCACTACCACCCCAAAGACCTCCTGAATATCTGTGAAACTGACCCAGCTATAGAAGGGTTTGTGTTTTCTAAAGTCGCTCAGCTTTGGCAACCATCTCGAATGGGGTTGATTCCAAAAGTTAATTAGCTGCAGATGCACATCCAATGATTACTTTCTGAGAGTGTCAATAAAATTCATCCAGATATTTTGCTAACAGACAGACAATCAAACACATTCACGGGCAAAAATATTATCCCATTTAGTAGCAGGGGAATAATGGTAAATGGCTTGCATGTGCTTTATCTAATCCAAGGACCCCAAAGTGCTTTATGCTACAATCAGTCATTTACCCATTGATGGCAGTAAGCTAGCCCTGGGGCAGACTGCCATTACACCAGCACCACTGAGCCCTCTGACCACCACCAGTAGGCAAGAAGTGTCTTGCCCAAGGACGCAACGGCTGAGACGGACAGAGCAGGGGCTCAAACCGGCAACCCTACGGTTACGGGACAAACTACCCTACCCCTACCTCCTGAGCCACTGCCGCCCCACATTGAACTACATTGGTTAAAACATCAAAGACCAACAACCCAGACAGTTGCTGTGTTTTATTCTGTTTGTGCTTTTCTAAGCTAAATTTAACATTTATTTCAGTTCTTTGTTTCTGTTTTCCTTTGTTTGGCTTCACCTCACCCTTTACTGTCAATGCCAAATATGCTCTTTTTTTTATTTACTCGCTTGTTTGTGGTGTATGACGCTGAAACAGGTGTTGGGAAAAGTCTGTATTTGTCTGATAAATTATGTTGAGGTATAAACAAAATTTTGTTTCTGCAAAATGATCTTAGAGAGAAAGTTAGAAGTGATTACACGTTTTGTGTCTGCATCGGCTGCACTTCTGAGCTCTTCCTGAAGGGGGCGTGAAGAGCTGAAGCTCTTGAAGAATTCAGAACATCGGTCACTGTAATAGTCTGTAAGAACAGAGATCAAGCTATGAAATGAGGTGGAGTGTTTAAATAAAACCGTACAGACCACCTGTGTGTGTTTGTTGACTCTGCTGCAGAAACACAGAAGGCTCCGTGTGCCACCACAGAAGAAGAAGAGGAGGAGAGCAGTGAGTTGCTGGAGGCCCAGGTGTTGTCCTTGAGTCAGGCAGTCAGAGACAACATCGCCGACTTCATCAGACACGTTCACGGCTCGCACGTGGTCCGCACTCTTCTACACGTGCTGGGGGGCTGCCTCGGACCCCCACGCACAGAGGCTCGTCCAGGTAAACACACACACACACACAGGGGAGAGGCTGTCCAAACAAAGGGTTTATTATTAACTGGTTTTGACACTTAAATTAAATTCACTTGTTTTACTCCCAGTTTAATAAGTTAAAAAGTTTCCAAAATGGTTTAGGAAAGTGGCATCAAAGCAGCAGAGTTTAGATCAGAGACGGTTTTATTAACTGCAGGTTCTAATAAAGAAAGGAGGTCAGGATTCAATCGGTGTAATGATCTATGGTGGTAGTGTAGAGGCAGCAAGGCGAATCGAACTGGACTCATCCAGCTTCACAATCTAAAGCAGGGATGGACAAGACTGCAGTAATAATACTGAACCACAGTGACAGATGCTTCTGAAATGAGAAAAGTGAGTCTTTTACTGCTTCTCCCTGCTGCTCTGGCCCAGGGCCTAGGGCCGCCTTGCAGTCGCGGTTGGGCAGGTGGGGCGGTGGAGTCCACCTTGTGGCAGCGCTGGGTTGGCTGGGGGGTTGTGCTTGGCCTGGGGCGGTGTGGGCGCCTGGCTGGCGTGGGCGCAGGTGGTACTTCGTGGGCGGGCGGGCTGGGGTTGCTGGTGTTGGTCAGGCGGCCCAAAACAATTCCTGATAAAGTTTTATTCATATATCAAGTGGAGCATCACAGCAAACGCCGTAACACTCCGCTTGTGAAAGTAAATCTGTTGGGCCTCACCTTGGTACAAATCTGAGTGCCACATTGCCGGACAGGACACCTTTAAAAAATTATTTGAGGACAAAACGCAGGAAACTCACCCATAAAAATGACGTTTTTCCCTTGATGTGTGTCCAATATTTCTCACTGGTCACATTTAATCCTGTGAATCTTAAGGCCTTCCTTACATTCTTATGGGTTAAAGTTTGGCAAATTATCTTGCAGGACTTCCCCTCTGCAACGTGCCCATTTATGCGCGAAATAATAAGCGTCTTCTATTTTCACGGTGATTTGTTTTTCCTGGTTTGAGTCAAGCCAGAGATAAAGATGTTCCTGAGATGTCGAAGTCGTACAGAATCAGTAAATCTGTCTGTAACGCATCAGAGAAGAAGGAATTGTTGTTTTCTACTACTTTAATGTCCTCAGTGGGCAGAACTCTATTTTTTTTCTACAAAAATGAAAGATTTCCTCGAGGTTTTTTAAATTCAACTTTCTTTGTCTTCGCCTTAAACAATGCAGGAAGAAAATAAGGGGTTTATTCTTTTACTGCTGGTTCTTTGAGGCTGATATTTTAGTTTTTATCAGGTGGAAAAGATCGCAGCTGTGCTCCCCAGCTGACTGACTTTGAGATCCCCACCTCGTTCTGGTACGAGCTGAAGAGTCTAACGGAGACCTTGATGGAGAACATTAACTGTAAGTCTTCTATTATTTTTTTTTTTATTAGACTCTCGCAGTTAACGCTCATTGTTTGCTGTTTTCCCTGAGTGTAGATGAGTTTTAATGACTGGTTTTCTGGTGTGGTAGTAGCTGAGAGTCATCCCCAACACATCCTCCGAGTGCTTACAGATCACCTGCGCTCTTTGATAAAACTTTACCATTAACTGTTGGAGTCAACCCCATACGTCTGTTAGCAAAATATCTTATGAACCACTAGACAGATTTTACTGAAACTCTCAGAAAGTAATCCTTTAATGTACGTCTACAACTGATTACATTTTGGACTCAACCTGATTCAAGATGGCCTTCACAGCTAATTAGCCTCAGCGTACACAGAAATGGCTATAGCTCAGTCAATTTTACAGATATTGAGCTAGAATTTAGTGTGGTAGTAGCTGAGATTGATCCAAACACGTAGTTTGAGTGCTAACTGATCACGCAAGAATTTTCTTTGAAACATTGCTGACCAAAGCGGCGGACAGTATGTATTTACAGGTTTTATTACTCAGAGTAATGATGGTAAAGAGGAGACAAAAATTTCCATTAATTCTTATTTTATTTATATACTTTAAGGTTTGTTTTGATGTTTTGCTTGTTTTGGTTTTAGGCTGTTCAGATTTTTTTTTTGTGTTAAAAAGCAGATTAAGTCTGTTTTGATAGCGAACCCTCAGAGCGGAGCCGAAGGGAAACTGCCCGAGGGCTGCCTTTTAAACAGAGCACGGTTTAGATTTTATTCAGCTTTACATGTTTTAAAAGCAAAACAAATAGATATTACCACTAAATAATCCCGAGGTAAATTCAGCACACTGCAGACGAACCCAAAGGACTTTTAACTAAGCTTTCTTGTTAAAAAGAAACCAAAACATAAAGAATGTTTTCTCTGTTTTTTTTTTTTTTTGTTTTTGTTTTTTATTCTCAGCTCACACACCTTCAGTGATTTAAAGTGCAGGTTTTAAACTGCTGCCACCCATTAATCTCACAGGGAGGTGAAGGAATACGGTGCAGCAAGAACTAATAAATCTTAAGCTTTACAGGCATCGTAATCATTATTTATATTCAGATAAAACATTTCATGCTTTCTGAGGATGGAGGCTTCAGACTCCAGATTTCTGCTTCGTGTCATTAGAAGAAATTCTCCTCCTGATCATAATAATCTGAATTTCAGAGCCTAAATACGTAAAGGACTCAATGAAATAACACAAACAATTGTGTGCTAAACGATCAGTCGTGGTTTTTAACTTGAAACTCCTGAAAATAGTAGTTTTGTTTTGAACTGGTCTATTGTTGAGTGAAAGTGTTTCGAAATGTGCTCTTTGGATGAGTTAAAAACAATAACGGGTCTACTTTGGGTAATAATTTCTGGATCAGACGGCAACGCTTGCATGAAACAGATTTGTTTTTAATAAGTGAAAAATGAACTTGCTTGACCGTCATTCTGCTAAGATTATCTAATGGCATGCCAAACACATTTAAACAGAGACTCTTATTCTTTATGTATTCTCTTCTTTCACATGTTTTGTTGTACAGCAGCTAAATCATGGCATGCTTTTGTCCGCAGTAATTATTAATGCAAATGGAAATACTGTAGCCTGTGGTATTAATTTAGAATATTTTCTTTCCCTAATTTGGGGATTTATGATGGAAAGTCTATCATTTGCTTCCCATGAGAGTGAGAAAGTCTGAGGAGTATATATTTGTCTTTAGTGAGTGTTACAGATGCTGTTGCCAGCACAGTTTTCCAGACCATGTTGACTGTATGTCACAGAAAACGGCCCAAACTCTGTAAGCAGCTCCTCAAACGCATCGTGGAGTACCTGACGGGTCTCAGCGCTGCTCCTGGAGTCAGGTTAGAATCAAAGCTTTTACTTTAAGTTCCCAATATTGTTTGCTACATAACAGCTGCTAATGGTTTGACCTTCCTTTCAGTCCACTTCTGGTGTTTCTGAAGGACCAGGCCTCCAGTCACCTCATAGAGACCATCATTCAGCTGTCCCACAAGCCTCTTCTCCGTGACCTCTACAAAAACCACCTGAAGGGTCATCTGGTTGACCTCGCCCTCCATCCCATCGCCAACTTCCCCATACAGAGGCTAACAGCAGCCTCGGCCAACAATAAACTGGTTAGTTTGGTATTGAAGAGCAAACGGCAATACTGTGTGCTCTAACTGCCCGGGCTGTTTTCCATGGTTTGTTTTTCTGTGTCTGTAGTTCCCCAGGTTGTTTGACGAGCTGGTCCAGGGTGTGGAGGCCATCTTGGCTGCAGGTCACATGGGTGTGATCGTCCAGCTGGCAGAAAGCTGTGCAGAAAGTGGAGAGAAGCAGGAGGATATAGTGCAGTGCCTTCTCTGTGTAAGCTTTAAAGTTTTGGGTTTTTTTCTTTTTTAATGTAAGGTGCTTATGGGTCAACAGCTCTGTCTTTGAAAAAAATGTTTTCTTTCATCTTTGGGACAGAACTCAATGTTGGATTTGTGGATTCTCAGAACCCCTGTTGTGTGTCCCGCAGGCTTTCCACTGCGCTGAGCCCGGCTCTCGACACGTCAGCTGCCTCCCTCTCTTCATGTCCCTGCTCACCTACGAGGTGTATTACCACTCTGAAACAGCAGAGGGCAGCATACAGAAAGAGGTCAGAGGTCCATTCTGATCATTTGTGTTCTAATTTAAACTTTAAATTTATACATTTGAGGTTATTTAACAGTCCAACTCTGAATCAGAAGGTTTGTTTTATGCAGTCGGGTTCTTGTATTCCTGTTTGTTGTTGTCTCCAGGTCCCCCTGACCTCCATATGTTACCACGGCTCTCGGCTGGTCCAAGCACTGGCTAAGTTTAAAGAGCGCTCCCTCCTCCTTAGCAGCCTGCGTACGCTGAGCCCCGCTGACCTCCTCACTCTGGCCTCCGACGCCGCTGGCAGCCACGTCCTCCAAGCCCTCATCACCACATCCAGTGACAAAGGCAGGGGCAAGATCCTCAAGAGACTGGAGGTATTACATGTTTATATGACACCCTGTTTAAACATTCTACAAAAGTGTGTAACACATAAAACACTTGTTGTCCTCTCCAGGGACAGTTAGTCCAAATGGCCTGCTCGAGGCTGGGCAGCCGTGTGCTTGAAGCCGTGTGGAACAGCGCTTCAGTCAGTCAGAGGCAAAGCATCGCTCAGGAACTCGGTAACGTGGACGGATTTCTTTTTCACTTATCGCAAAAATCACTAATTATCTCCTTGCTCACGACTCAGTTTCCCGTGTGTCCTCTCGTCCCAGCTCCGTGTGAAAGCCAGCTAAGGTCAGATCAGTTTGCTCGGCATGTTTGGGCAAAGTTTGCTCTCTCCCACTTTGTGCACAGAAGAGCCCACTGGCAGGAAATCCAGACGGGCGAGTCCAGGAAGAGGAAGCTTTTCAGTGACATTCTTGAATGAGAACTTTATATCTATACGATCTGTTTTTCTCAGTGTCAATAATAACTGAATAAAAAGGTATTACTTCTGAGTCATTTGCTGATTTATTTATGTTTCAAAAACCTGTTTTACAGATGTTTGCACAATTGAATGCAAAAATCACAGTGAGCTGTAGGGGCCACTAGAGGAACATTTACTCCTGTCTAACTCTTGTGTGAACTAGTTTATAAAAGTGTGAACAAGTGACACCTATATTTTTTAATGGTATACTTAAAATTGGGTTTGACACCAAGTTGTTGCCCCTAAACCTTGGTGATGAAAATGGTTAGAAACTTAAAGATGGTAATTATACGATCAACACAGTTGAGGCTTTTATCTGGCAGGTTATGTTTGGAGGACAATACACCCAGAGGAAGTAAAAATATCTGTACTACCTGCATTTGTTGTTTTTCTTTACCACACAATATGAATCTGTTTGTATTCTGTGTCACCTGTGGAGCGTGTTCCAAATAAACCCATTGAGACAAAACGATTTTCTCAAGTCGCCTTTTCAAGTTTAGAGAGTTCAATCGTTTTCACGTGGGTTTCTGTGAAAAAGTTATAAACTTACAGCTTACCTGTTGTAGATAGCTATTAGCACCTTCAGTTTGGCAAAATAGTCTATATCTGATTAGACTGAGGAGCTAACGGCTAGTCTGAACACAGCTGAGACCAAAGTGGATTGCTGCTGTCCTAAAACAAGTCCAGACTGCTAACTTTCATAGCAGTTCACGAAAAACACTACTTTACAAACCTTTACATCTCTGTCAACTTTGCATCACATAGTTATTTACACGAAACTCGGATTATTTAAGCGCCAATAGCAGCGGCAGTGAGCTGTAGCACATCCGGTGCAGCCATGGGAGCATTTTCAACAGGAATTTCATCAGGTTTCTGTCAAAATAACTACCACAAAATTGACAGAGCTGTGAAGGTTTTAACAAAATAGTGTTTTCATGAAGCCTTATTGAATTTTGAAAACTCTGCTTCACTCTGACTAGCCATTGCTAACTTGTCAAAACAAGTAGAGCCTCTTCCAAAACTAATTCTTATTTTAAAACAACTTTATTCTTAAACATCTCATAGCAGTTCATGTAAATGCTACTTTATAAACATTTACACCACTGTCCATTTTTGTAACATGTTTATTCTGACAGCATTGGTAGGAAATTCGTGCTGGTCTGGCTGCACCAGAAATGCTACAGCTAGCTGCTGCTGCTATTTGACAGAATCTTTCTATGGTTATGCAAATAATCTTAGAATTTGATGTAAATAAGTATGTAATGTTAATGTAAAAGTTTAGAAAATAGCGTTTACTTGAACAGCTATGAAATAATGAGGTTGCAGCTCTTTTAACATGGCGGCACTTCAGTCTTAGCTGTAATCAGACTAGCTGTTTGCTCGTCAGTCCTGTTGGTCGTAATGAAAGTAATAATAGTATATTTTATTTATAAGCACCTTTCAGAACACCTATGGTCACTAAACAATAAAAAGTTCATGACACAGAGTTATCAAACAGAAGGATTGAAACTAAAATCTTACTGCGTATGTAAGTTTGAACAGATGTGTCTTCAAGTGAGATTTCAAATGACAAAGAAAGGCTGTGTGGCAAATATCCGGTGGTAGAGTTCCAGAGCGACTGAAAGCTCTACTTCCAGTTTCTCCAAACTGACGCTGTTCAAGGAGCCATCTGCAGCAGGTAAGATATTAATTACTAATAACTTCTCTACAGAACCCCACTTTAAAAGGGCTGAGTTATCTCTTTAGACGACAAATCTTTTAAAAACATCAATTCTGAACAAATGAATAAAACTAAACACTTTTTACTTTTTTGCTACCGAAAAATTACAATAAGAATTTAACTCATAAAGCTTATTGTCTCTGAAAGAATTGAAACATTCACTTTTGCAAAAAAAAAAAAATATAAATATATATTTGTTTTTGTTTTTTGAACACGTGGCGACGCTGTCACCTTTTGACTTGCTGTTAAATCCATCTTACTGGAGACATGGAGAGGATTGCGCGAGGAGCTCAGCCTTTCACCAAGCTGATTTTTTTTGGCTTCGTTTACAACCTGTCATTAGAATCACCTGGTCTTCGCTGGCGCATTGTCGCCAAGCCAGTTTTAATGACACATTCCTCCCTCTGCCAGTGATGTTCCGGCACCGCTCTGGCTCGACCTCCCTTCCCTCAGCTGTTTGTTTCGTACAGCTCTGCGCGTGTAAAACCGTCTCTGCGCGCTCATTAGATAAAGCAGAGGAATAATGACCTTTGGGCGCTGATGAGCTCCAGCTCCTTGAAAACAAATCACACGGATTCCCCAGACATCCGCCGCAGCTTCCTTCCTGGGTCACTCAGCGTGGGGCCTTTCTATGCTTCCTCCACCAACTCTGGTCTATCCTTATTTACCAGCTTTCCCCTTACATCTCTGCAGCCAGAGGAAAATATCTCATTAGTTATGCACAGCGCTCACTGAGAGCAGTCTTTCTTTAGAGCAAAGTGAGGAGTAACTTCGACAAGCTTTCAGTGGCACACAGTGGGTGGTTCTGCGTCTACTGAGCTCCCTCTGCCTTCCCCGCTCCTGTGAAGTCTTCTTTTAATCGAGAATCAGAGGAAAATGCCCACAGAATGAGTCAGCGAGTGCAAAATACAGGGAGGGAGGATATCTGTCACAGTTTGAGACACTGATAGGGTGTCACAGAAACAAATTCCATCATATTGTCCCCCACTTCCCTCCTCTTTCTTTTTTTTTCTTTCTTTCCTGTGGGCGTCAGACGGCTGCTACTATCTGACAGTTTTCTGACCGGTTTAAATGTGATAAAACTAGTAATAATTTTGAAAAGATCTTGACGTTAGGGTTGGTTGGGAATCTTCATCACGCAGAGGATGAAGAGTCCTCTTCTGTTCCAGCTGATCACTGCCATTGCCTGCTTTACTTAACTGGGGAAATAAAAACAAGTATAATCAAACAGGGGGAAAAAGCCTCCTCCTTCTGAAAATCAACATAAATATAGGACATTTGAGATGCCAAAGGACTTGCCGTCTCCTTGACAACAGTCTCCAAGCAACCATTACTCCTCAAAGCATTCCTCCAACCCCGTCTCGGTTCTCTCCTTAACCCCTCTGAGTCTTTGCCAGATCGACTTCCTCTCAAGAGTTCTTCAGCGTCTCTGCTCCACACGGTTATCGTTCCAGCTTTAGAACCTGAGAACCACACCGATTGGACGGGACCTCGTGTGGTTGGCTGCAGCGCCCTCATGCAGTCGTCACACACCTTTTAACTTGGAGGAGGCTGACAGGGATGGTTATTTTTAGGTAATACCCCAAATACCTCATTTCTTCCCCGGACCAGATTGCACGGATAACGTTGTCATTCTAGTTTAAGGTAAAACCTCCCAAAAACTCTTGTCATAATCGCCGTCAGAAGTTCTTTGATTCACACTGCCACATGTGTTTCTTGAGTCCAGCAATAAAATTAAACTTCTCACAAAAGAAGCCAAGCTGAGTTCAGAACTAAAGTGCAAAAGGAAGAGTGCGAATGTTCCCTGGATTTCACGCTTTTCTTTAAAGTCCATGTCATGCTCTACGTGTCTTATTATCCCCTGAACCACTCTCCCTTTGCTGAAGTCTGAGCACTCCTATTCTTCCATTAGCTGGCCCTTTGACTGCCATACCTGAAAAGGCACACGAGCAAACTATAAATATTAATGCTTCACTTTCAGCTTTCATTGCAGCGCACTGAAGCAATTAATAACCATTTTAAATACACTTGTGTTAGACAAGTCGAGCTGTCTGCTCTGAGTCATCCTCGTTTTCCTCTCCTTGTGTCTCCTGGAATGACTCTGTTGCGTTACAGATGTCTTTTTTTGTTGTTGTTGTTGAAAAGGGCAGTTCATGTGGGAAACAAAAGTGAAACTTTGTTGACAGACTTGCAATTTAAGTCAATACTACATGGCCTCTCTTGGGGAAAAAAATAGCTCACACATCATGAACTGCACATCCCTCTATGGGTGTGTTCCATTTGTACGCACAAGCCAGAATCCCAGGATGAAAAAAATCATCTGGAACACCCCTCAAAGTTGAAATTCCAACTGAAAATCCTATATGGCTGCCTCGCACATGAAAACGGGTGGCAGTTGCTTTATATTTTCCCTTCTGTTGGTTTGTATCTCAATAAATCAGTCATTCACATACTGTACTACCTCTATTACGGAACATGTTGCTACAGTGTTCGAATACAGAGAATTATCACTATCAGATTGTATTGCTAATAATACTTAGCTTGGTTACTGAGCACAACCGTTAGCAAATCCTACTGGCTTTTCTGACTTGCAGCTGGACCACAGTTATGTTTCCTAACAGAAGCAGAATATGTGTATAACTGATTTAACAAGACACAAATGAACAGAAGTGAAGAGAACAGTACTGCAGCTATCATAGCATGCACAAGTCAGCCGCACTGGATTTTGAGGTTTGGGGCTTGTGAGGAATCTCCAAACATTTTGAGTCGGAATTCTGACTCCGAGGGGTGGTGATGGTAGAAGGTATTCCCATTGATTTTTTAAATTTTTTTATATATATTTTTTTTTTTATTTGGAACTTCTGAGTACAAATAAAAAGCACAATTCATGTTGACCGTGCCTGTTCCAACCCAGAAATTTAAAAACAGAAGCATAGTTACACGCCAGTGAAAGTATCAAAAACGCAATGTTTTCCCTCTCTTTTAGTTTTTATATCGGCATTAGGAATGTACTGGTCAGTCAGCTTCCTGATCAGCCCTCAAACCGACTGGCTAAAAGAGCCACGCAAGATCTAACTAATGCTTGCTGCTCATCTCATCAGTTTCTACAGCTCATGTAAAACAGCTGCTAACAGGACGGGGCGACCTGTCAGTTCCTTTAATGTTCTACTAAGAACACGTGGGGCTGTCATGTGAGAAACTGTAGGTAGTGGTTTGTAGATCCAAAGAAATCCCAATTCCTAGCATTGACATTCTTCCTAATTTGTCTTGTAACATAAAAAACATGTTATAGTGAAAATATAATTTTAAGGGGGAGCGGGCAAAAGAAAATACTGGGAACACTGTCTGGGTTGGATTTTTTACAGGCAGCTATGTCATTTAATACATCATCCAAGTGATGCTTATCTTACAACCAACATAACAAATGTATCTTACTATGAAACAGCCTATTTTTAAACCAAGATTTAGTTACAACCACAAAAGTATTGACACTGCAGCTTGGGCCTAAATGGAAGAAGAGTCCTGAGAGACCCGGTGACTCATCTGACGGCCTGCCACGCCATCCCTCAACCTGGTTAGTGGCTGACTAACAATACTTCCATTTTATAATGCTGTCTTTGACAGGATGACAAAAGAAGAACTCATAAAGATGTCAAACCAAGCTGTATTTATTTTCAGTGGTAAGGATGAGAGTGCTCAGTGGACAGTGACAAACAAGAGAAGATGTGTCAGTGACGCCGGCACGCTTGACGAGATATCCAAACAGCGTTTCCAGAATGTTCGGTTTTGGGTCACCTGTATGGCTAACCCCAACAGAATTCAGTCAAAACAGGAAATACCTCCGGTGGGTAACATGGAAAATAAAAATAGAGAACATCAAACAGCCACAGGTAGATTAGTTTTGTTCTCGTTTGTCACTTTAGGAGCCTCCCTGCGGTCTGTGACTCAGCTTCATTTGAAGAGGAGTTCAGTCCTGCCTTCTCTGCTATCGTCTTTATTGTTCTTTTTTTTCTCCTTTGCTGCAGTAAAGGGTTCAATGTGCCGACTGCTCGTGGTGCATTCAGCAAAAATATGGCTTGAGTGCTGATGTTTTACCCTTGTATAAAAGTCACAGAGGAACTATTGAATGCCACTGGAGGTTTTTGTTATCAAACAGTCCTTAAAATCGACATAAATGGAGTATGAGGTGTGGACCCTTTGTTGTACATAAATAGTCCTGCCTTTGGGATGGCATTGCTTGAAACACTAACAAGATTGTGCATTTGCTATTGGCCACTGAGGTACTTTCATTTAAAGGACTGTAAAACTTACAGGGTCATGTCTAAGTTATTCTACCTGCATGCTATAAAACAGGGTCTATAACAGGTTTACATCAACTTGCTATCAGTCTCTATGTTATTAGTGTGTGCTACTTGGGTGTGTGTTTTATTCGTGACACCATCTTCCCTCTCATTAGGCATGAAATCAGTGGCTGATCTTCTTTCTCCTGACCTCCTCAGGTAATGAGTGCTCGGTGATTCACCGAAGCCCGAGCTGCAAATCAGTCCCACCTTCTTATCTGTCGCTCCGTCTGTGTCTCAAAATTGCCTTCACTGATAGGTTCATAGTGATCCAGGCTGTCTGATCTATTTGTTCATCTTTTTTTCCATCAGTTTTTCTTCTCCCTCCCGCCAACTTTCCACCCTCTCATAATCTCTCATGTGTATCTTGTCCGTCATCTTCTATTGATTCACCTCAGTCTTAATTCCTTTTTCTTCGCCCATTTTTCACACCTCCTTCTCTCCTGTTTCTGTCAGTCTGGTGTGTATGTGTGTTCATGTGGTGTGTGTTCTTTTCCCTGTGTGTACATATTTGTGTGTGTGTGTGTGTGTCACAGTGCGCTGAGGTCATGGCAGGAGCGAGATTTCTGGCGGAGGATCTTGCTCCCCCGGTGACGGCTCATTTCCCTGTAGCGCCCTCGGTCCCGGTCTCGACCGTACGAGCGCGGTACCAGCCCAGCCAGGAAGCGCTTGGCGCGGCTCGTCAGGCTCTCCCTACGCCCTGCCCCTGGGTCGCCGTCCGTCCACCCGGGCCCCACGCAGTCCCCCCTCGCAGTCCGCACGGCCGCCTCCAGCAGCTCGTTGGTGCCATGGTCCAAAGAAGCCGAGAGCTCCAGGTAGAGGCAGTCAAACATCATGGCGCTGGATTGGGCCTCTGGTGGAAAAGAGGAGAATAAATCTCTTTTTTAGAAACAAAATAACCAAGGCTTCTCGCTGTAGCAGCTGCAGAGGGTAATTAAAGGCAGTAGTTTGAAATTTATGAACATCAGCTCATGAAAGCAGATCGTAAACGAGCCCACTGATGCATGAAGTGAATCAGCAGCTGATAATCCCTCTCCATTTACTGCTACTGTTTGGGAGACTCTTTTGGCCTTAGTTCATCACTTTTGTCCCACCAAATTGTGACAAATGGTATCAGTTAACAGGATTTTACCATAGGACAGGGACTTTCCTCTCTGTTTACTGCTCATCTGAAATTTTGCGTAAACAGAAAGTAAAAAAAGAAAATGCTGACATTTTCTCCGGTATTAAGAGGTATGACTTTAGGCTTTAATCTAAATTAATAAAATCAAATCAAAAACAACCACAAAAGCTTTGATATGATCAAGTTCAAAACATGTTTAGTAAAACAACTTGATAAGCTGAAATTAATTATTCAGAATGTTAAAAAGGCTTATTTGTACCTGACTTGTTCACAAAATGAGTTTTTTATATTGCTGAAAACAAGACAGCATCAGAAAATGCAACCATCAGACAGCCCTGACAGATGGAAAGGGCTAAGAGGGAGTTGCCGTCATGAGATCTTCAGCACCTGTTGCTCCCAGGATAGGGTGTGAAGAAGAAGCACAGAGTCTGCACAGATCTAATCTTCAGCGAGAGATGGAGAAATCTGAAGTGCACTCAGCCCCATACCATTACTGAAAAAAAGGGTTCTGAAGAGCTTGAGTAAAGGTAAAAAGAACATACGTAACAAGCCATACTGCAGTCTTTTCTACAGAGGGATGGGTAAAAAATAGTGCTTTAGGGAGAAAAGAATAAAATATGGAGGAAGGTTTATCATGCTGTGGTACTTTGGGTGTCTTTCACATTGGACGATGGCCTCCATATCACAATGTGGTTGGATTACGGCAAATCTGGAAAACCCTCTTCAGTGGGAATGCAATCATGATGATAGTTGTTGATGCTTTCCACATCCGCTCTACCTATGATGTAAATTTCGTCTTCTTACCTGTCTGCTAAGGTCTGCCAGGCTAGTCAGCAGGCGTGCAACCCAGATTTTTTTGACATGTGCATGCTGCAGTACAAACTGCCTCCATCTTACATGGTGCCAAAGATACA
>JAOXNZ010000092.1:18147265-18158468 GCA_028566095.1 Kryptolebias brasiliensis
TCCAGGGTGTCCCCCGCCTCTCGCACAGTGACTGCTGGAGATAGGCACCGGCTCCCCGCGACCCGGAATGGAAAAAATGGGTAAAGAAAATGGATGGATGGATGGAATTATTGAAGACATTTGGGCAAATGCTCTACAGTGGAGTGTGCAACAGTCAGTGGTAGCATGGGGCTCAAAACCTCTTCCACCTCCCAGAACTTTGAAATTGAAGTCTTACAAATTCTTTTGATGGCTACGACATTGTTTCTTTAAAAGTTCACATTCTTGCCAAATTATTTAGGGGTTTGTGGGAAATGAAGCACCCTGCTAGGAGAGGCCCTTTGTTGTAGGTAAAGCTGTTTAATTGACAAGTAGGTTCTGTTATTTGTAACAACACTGTGCTGCCCATGGATGTGTCTGCCTGTTGAATGGTTTAGCATGCTTAGACCGAGCAGATGCTTATTCTTTTTTTAAAAAATGGCAATATTCATTCTAATTAATCACCAAACCAATCAGCTGGTCTACCTCCAGTATGGAGATACGTTTTATGCTACATAAAAAAAAAAACTGATATGGGATATTACCTGTCAGGTAAAACTCTCTTGCTGTAGAAATCAGGCAATCCGTCCTCCAGCATACTGACTCCTCCATTCTCAGAGCAATGCTACAAACACACACACACACACACCAGAAAGCACAACAATGATCAATTTGCCATGTCTCCAAAAAGCTCAAAGGCTGACAAAATGTATTATCCTTTCAAATGACCGACTGACAAACTTGGATCCACATCCAACAGAGGTCCATTTGTTAAACGTCTTTTTAACACGCCGCTCCAACTAAATTTGCATCCATTTAGAGAAGAAAAAAATGCTTTTAGAAAGGCTCTAAACAAACAAGCTGCTCAGTTTGTTGATGCCCCTGGGAGATGGCAGTTTGCTATTAACATTTGAATCACAGAGAAACATGTGGCAGCTTCCTGCTTTAAAAGAAACTTATTTTTGGAAAGTGCCTCTGGCTACAAACACCAGATGAATAACTGAGGTTCACACAAAGCAACAGAGAGAAGGGATAAAAATCCCTGAAAACTTTCCATGTTTGGTTTGCAGCCTGTGACCTTCACGCTGTGTGATGAGTTCAGAACTGGGCCAATTTACTGTATATCCTGCGGTCCAGCTCAGATCTCTGCATAGTGCTGTAAACCAGAACCAAACATGTTCACGAAACCTTTTTTCTGCCCACTGAAGTTCAGAGAAAAGTTAAAGATCGCAGCATTTCACTCACAGATTCAGGGGGGAGGTGAACGGGTCTGTGTCGCCGCGGTGGGCGTGGCCTGACGTGGGTCACGTGACGTAAGGGCGAGCCATTGGTGGGCAGGGTGGAGAGACATTCCCATGATGCTGAGTGAGTGAGGGAGGCCGAGTGGGAAGGGGCGGAGGGCGTTGGGGAGGGACTGGGCTCATCACCCAAACCTTCAAAATGGAAAGCGACAAGAATCTCATTATCTTTTCACACTCGACCCGCAGCACACGACATATTAACCCGCTCCAGGTTTGTTCCTGTTTTATTAAAGATAAATGGGACATCAGTTACAATTACCTATAAAATTACATTTTTAATTCATTACTATCTAATATGTAAAACAAATACAACTTCTTGCTAAAAAAAATTATTCTATTTCTTTAAAAAAAAAAAACCCAATACATATAGAGTAAATAATATGATATCTTCAAGCATTAGTATCTCCTGACTCTATGACTGTATGTTTACTTTAATGAGCTTTGATTTAAAGCAGAAAACTCACTCATTCTGGTGGAGACGGGACGAATTCTTCGTGTTCTGGAGCTCCGCTTCTTGATGGCCATCGTATCCTTTTGGCAAACAACAAAAAGATATAATTGTGTACAGACAAAAAAAAAAAAATGCTTGCTGTCCTGTTTGAATATTTTATCCCAAGATTAATCAAACTACTTTCACCTAATTTTTTTTTCCTCATGAGAACACTTAAAATATGAGCTACGTTTCATCAAAATCACAAGATGATTATGGCGCAAAAACAACAGGTTCTTCTGTTACATCCACTTTCATCATTCTGCATTAGAATTATGATAATAAGTTAAGTTTTGTGTTTGTTTCCTGATGGGAGAATTTCTCTTGAATCAGCTGCTTGACCGTCCAGACCTCTGATAAATTGTGTTTTATTGTGATTTTGAGTTCCTTGCTATCACAAAGAATTTTTTACGTTGAAATACTGAAGCACAATAAAGCAATAGTTCAGATATTATAAAGTGGAGTTCCATGGAAACGTTTTGAACAATCAATAGCTTACCTGTTGTAGATAGCCCTTTAAAAGATCTCAAGTGGAGAAAAAGTTTATATCTGACTGGACTGACAGCTTTGTGGAAGGTCCGAGCAGGGCCAAGACAAAAGTGGATTGGTGCCATATTTAAGCAACTCCAATCTTCAAAAGTTTATAACGGTTCAGGCAAACTCCATAATTTTTTAAAAACCTTTGCACCATCTGTTTCGCTTTACACAGTTAGTGTCTTAGACTGCACCAAAACAGCTACAGCTAGCTGCTTTTTGCAAGGGCAAATAAACACAAGTCCATGAAAATAACCTTGTAATATGAAATTGAGTGTGATGTAAAGGTTTAAAGCAAAGCCACTGTGATGGTTATGAGACTGGAGTTGTTTTAAGAAGGCAGCAATCAACTTTGCACTTGGCTTCTCTCAAACTTGTCATTAACTTGTCAGTTTGAGCATAAAGCAAAACAATTTCTCCAAATTGAGGTCATTTAAAGACCCATCTACAATATGTAAGATAATTTTTTGCATTGTTATAATTTTAACTGTTCATTATTTTTACAGTTCTAATTGGTTGTGTTGTTTTATGCTTGCTAGAACCTTTATGTGTTTTGAATTCTTGTGTTCTACTTAGTTTTTTTTATCAGTGTACAGCATTTTGCCCAATGGTAATGTTTTTTAAAGTGCTTTATAAATAAAGTTGTATTGTATCCTTTCCACAGAACTCCAATTTAAAATATCCAAGCTGTTCCTTTTATTCAAACATATTAAGCTTTATAGTTTTTCCTGTCATGTCTCACATGTCAAACACTTACTATTCCTAGGTTGACACCAAAATCGTCATCAGGGAACTCCAGAGACTCAACTAGTCTCGACTGCCTGACCGTGCGTCTGCCTGTCCCAACGTCATCCCATCTCTTTGCTTGAGACACCTGCCGCATCTGACACAACACACACACACAGACAAACATTCAACAACACATACATACAAATTCACACATCAGTTAGAAATGTATCCTTAAGTGCAATCTCAGAGGAGAGGCAAGTCCGCCCTTGTGCCAGTGTGGTCCCCAAACGCAGCAAAGGCCACTTTAAAATAAGTGCTCGCATACCCCAAGAAGGACATGAATTAAAGACAATTTCTTGATCATCAAAGCGGAGCGAGGCATGATAGAGGACAAACCGGCACTGCAGCAAAACACAGAATGGAGAATGAGACATTACGGTGGAGGCAGTGGACAGAATGCAAAGCAGAGGGAGGCAGGCAGTCTTTTTTGCCACAAGTCCATTTCTGTCTGTTTTTCTCGTCTTCCTTTGAAACAATTATATGGAGAGGGAAACCTGCAGTGTCAAATCTCAGCCTTAATGAGCTGAAATCCAGTTTCCATGTTGCCTGCAAGCAGAAAATCTTTCCTCACAAAGACGCTGCATAAACTTTTATCCTGATAATGGTAAGAAATGTAGAAATGTATGAGTCCATCTTTTATTTAATATTATAAACTGCTCAAAAAAACCTCAGGAGATTCAAAGAAAATAGGTCTTGACTCAAACGACATTCCAACATTACAGGGTCACTAAATTCAAAGGTCAGGCTGTCGATTTTCATCTTGTTGATATTCAACTTTAACTGAGGCAGTCAGACGGACTTTCTGAAAACAATCCAGTGAAATTTGGAAACTGAGCACACATGTAAAGCTGTGTGAGCGTGCATGTATCTGTGGTTTCATAGTGAAAAACCAAAACACGTGGTGACTATATTCATCTTTTCTACAGAATCAATGAAAAAGTGTGATAATACTACAGTAAAATAAAAGAAAGAGCGACAGCTGCATCTAGCCAAAGCCTGCAACATAACATGTTGTTAGCACTTAGCAGGTTGCTGTTGAAGGCTAATAAGCTGTCAAAATGTGTTCGTTTTAAACATTTCATTAAAACTTAGTCGCAAGATGAAAACTATTAGTGTGATGCTACATAGTGCAGAGCCCACAATTTTTAAAGTGGCGCTATTTTGCTATCATTAATGATGCTTGAGCACAATTATCTGATTACTATAAGTACTCTGACCGTAACAATTCAGTTCATTACGAAAACCAAACGGAAGAGTGTACCAAAAGGCCTGAGAACTGTGAGAACACGTTGAAAACTTTCAGCATCGTCAATGATTTGTATAACTTCCCACTCATTAAGGCATGCAACATTTTAACAAGCGAGTAAGAACTGTTTGAAGGTGAAAACAAAAAAACATATTTAGGCTTTAAACTACTACAAGCACGTTCTTCTACAATCTACAAGAAGTCATGCATTAAAGGCGTATTACCAGTACCAGTGTTTTATGAGTGTTGTAGAGCTCTTGTAGAATCTGATCCACTATTGAGTTTGTCAGATAGGAGACCACCGACAGCTTCACCTCCCTGAAACAAGAAAATATACATGAAGAAATATCACTTCAGTCACTCAGGGTTTTTATTAGCTGGGAGCTTTTGAACCCGTTTCTTTTCTCCGTACTCGAGCGCTCTGTTGATATCTTCAGCTGCTCTCTCCATCAGAGCACTGCGGATGGTGGAGCGAGGGATGGAAACTTGCTCGGAGATGGATGACAGAGGCGGGCTGAGTCTCTCCGCAGCTGAGCAGGACATGGGACATAACTCGCGGCACAGAGACACCATAGAGTCCACCACCACCTGGACAGAACGGACACAGGGCGTTCCATCATCTGAAGCACTGCAGAGTTGATCAGTTCTCAAAATGTGCAGGTTTTAAAAGTGGTTTCATTGTCTGCAGTGTGATTGTTTGCTGAAATTTTCCTCTTCTCAAGTTGTAAATGCAGAGCAGCTGTTCATTCAGCTACAACTGCGACAATTATATTCTGTTCATACGCACCTACAGATGTTTCCTTTCATCTGTTGGACATAAACTACTGAAAACTTGCAAATTACAAACCCATCAGTTTGAAAACCCACAAAACATGGCAATTTCTACATAAAGTTTTTATAGCCGCCTCCTTAATATATGCATGTTTTTTTTTAAATCCTCGTGTAAATTTTAACGTGGCAGAGAGAAGAAAAGAAAATATTTAACGGCTTCCTTCCTGTGGAATTAAATGCCACATTTCTTCTGAAGTCAGCACACCTGCAACGCACGCAACATTAACAGGGCAATTTAAATGCAACTGGTTCACGACTGTTTAAATTACAACTGCGAGGGAAAGAATGCTTCTGTAGACTCAGCAGTGTTTTCAGCCTTCGGGTTCTACCTGCAGCTCTTTGTCGGCAGCCTTGGCCAGCTCTCCAGCCAGGGTGTCCAGGCGCTGTTTGACGGGGCCGTCCACGGACAAAACGTGGGCCAGCTCGCACAGAGACGGGTACAGCTGGTGGACACACAAAGCACTCGCTCAGAACTCTTCAACGACAACACATGACTCCAAGCAGAAGCCCTACAGTCAAATTCATGCTCAAACTAATGTTCACATTATCACAGAAGTAAACTTAAAGCATTTCAAACGAGTAAGAGAGAGATAGCGAGAGAGATAGAGACAGAGAAGCCATTACAGAGTTTCTCAAAGTGAGGTCATTATTTGCTTCATTACAGTTTGAAAGCACATTTTTATCAGCACATTTTTTTGCATTGTGTTGACTGGATTATATAAGACCAAATTGCATTGTGAACCTATAATAACGGTGATGATGCATGAAACTGTTGTACACTCTCTTGGCATGGAAATTATTAGCATAGCAATATAACATAACTGCATTAGTGCCTCCTTTATATAAATTTAATGATTCAACAACTTTTTTCCCCCCCAACAAGCCACCTGGAAAGGGCACATCAAGTTTGTTTTTAACTATATAAGATTTTTTATATATATAGAAAAATACATTTTAGCAAATAGTTCACATTATTTAAAGACTGAAGCATCTTGCTAAAACCTACAAAGTGGAGTTGTGTGTTTAAAAGTATACTTTTTAGAAATGCTAAATAAAAGAAAAAAATAAAACAGGAAAGCCAGCTGGGGTTTCACTGATGAGTAATTGGAGATCAGGGGATTGTAGGTTTTTGTTTCAAAGGTTTTGGGATCACAAAGGAGGCGGTCTTTGGCTGAACTCATCACCTGCTCCAGAGCAGGTGATGAGCTTAAACTGTCAGGAAGAAGCTCTGTCTGTGCACTAATTCTTTTCTTCATGATATGCCAAACAGGAAAGTCAGACTGGAACAACATTTATATGTCAGCATAATTATACACTCTGCCCCAACATTTACATAAACGTCAGGTTGTCAAATAACAAGAAATTAAAATATTCCATTGTCACCTTAAAGGTCAGTGCAACACATTTAAATAATATATTATAATAATGTTGGCATTTTAGCAGTCAGATTTAACCACAAAACAACATTTTTCCATTCTTATTTAGGTTAATCGTTCAATCCAATAAATATTTGAACTAATAAATGTATCGTCCAGTTCATCGCTGGATACCAGCTGTCTGTGATTCTGGAGGATCAAGTAGGGACAGAAAATGAATGAATATTAATATATGCTGTAGCCTATGGGTTGTAATTCTTAAATACATTCTAATCTTTAGTAAAAACATCCTGTTTGATTAGAACTTTTTTTTTTTTTTTACTTCGCTCACGAGTCTCACAAAAAACAAAACTTGTTGTGGGATGGAAAAAGTGACATTTTTATATGCAGCATTGATTTCCCCCACAACTGGAGACAAAACTAAGTGAACTGTGAGGCTTAGAAGTGAGATTTCTAATCACATTATAATGACTGCAGTTTTAGCAGCTTTTTGAATCCTTCACCTGTCGCACTCCTCCCTCTTTTGTCCGTTCAGAGTGAAATGTGGAGCACCATTTTGGTTTTTAAACAGTTGTGAATCTGTGTATTCATTTTTGGCTCATTAATACTTTATCAGTGTTTGAAACAGAAGGACACATTTACTCCCATTCTTCTAATTCGTAGTAAATACTCCCCAAAACAAACAGCTAATTTCTATAATTTAACTATAATTAACTATTTCAATATTTACCATCAAAGGAGAGATTGTTCACAAATCAGTACGCCAAATTCTTCTTAAATAGTTCTAATGGCTTTTTCAATAAATATGTCAAAGTNNNGAACCTCTGGAAGAAAAACTATTAACCAAAAGTCTGTTGGTAGTTTTTTCAGTTCTTTAATAAAGTTCTTTAATTTACCTAATATATGAAATTATGTAGAGAATGTTTTTACTTTGTTTTTGACAGGTTTAGTATCGCTTTTAAATAATAATTCTTTACAGATAATAATACAGCAAAGCTTTGAAATCCAAAACCAAACAATTCTCCCAGTCCAGTGAGTTTCAGCCTTTTTGTTATTGTTTTATTAGATTATTATCAGCAGTGTGTTTTCAGGTCACATATCAGATGTGGGGATCCTTTTCATAAAATTTTGATTTATCCAATTCAATAAATCAATGTGTGTTCGAAGAGCCTCAAAACAGCAACTAGGACGTTGCCTTATCCAATTCCCTCTCCTGTTACTCAGTTGATTTTCCCCCCCAGCTTTATCAGGTGTATTTGTGTATCCAACTGTATTAAAAATGAAAAAGGAAATTAAAACTCCACCTCTTATAATTAGCAACTGCGGTAAAAAAAGCTGACTACACACAGGTGCTTTACTAAGGTCCAATGTTAAATTTAACATTATCAGTGAGATTGAACCATTAACAGTAATTATATACATCGGGCACATTTTTATGATTATACTTTGACACCAATTTTTCAAGCATGACTTTTACATATTGCTGTGTTGCTGTTTTTCACCCAGCCCAACTCCCCCATCTCATTTTTATAAATTTGCTTTGTTTTTCTACAACATACTGTAGATACATGACTGTAAAAAAAAAAAAATAATAAATAAAAAAAATAATGCCCTCATCTGATACTCCAGCATAGGTAGTGGGATCTCCAGCAATGCCTATTTTTTGGTCATGTCTAGAAATTATGTTGCAATATATATACAGTATATATCTCATGATAAGAGTTACATAGAAGTGAACCAACAATAATATTAAACCTCATGTGACGCTATGCAAACACTGTCAGCACAGCCACAGTATTGTGGTATACTTGTGGCATTCTTCTTTGTAATAGGTGTTGCCATGCTCGTCTTTATCTGTCTCATTAAAGGTGTGTATCAGTCAACTATTCTTTGTGTTTGGACATATGTACCACATAATTATTATATTATATAGACATTCTTGAAGTCACATGGTTGCTGCTGTATAAAGCTGCGTTGCTGTTGTAAATATGGCATTGTAAGAGTACCAGTGATGTCTACATTGTGTTTTTGTGGTATTAGTTGTGTATTGGGTGCGTTTCTGCCAGTGGGATAGACATGCCCTTTTTTATACAGATATTTGCAGGCATGTTGTTGGTTAAATATACAGGTATTGCTTGTTGAGATGTTCTGTATGGAACGAACAACAATAAACGTAGCATGGGCCTCTGCTAGATACCCACCTGTTAAAACCAGAGATGTGCTGCAGCAGCATCACACATAAAACAAAATGGCCATTCAGCTAAAATAATGAGACATCGACACAGCATATGCTATGTTTACATCAAAGTATGCTGTATCAGCCTTCAACCTCATACATATGGAATATATTTACCAGGAACACATCATGAGCGTAACATGTGTGTTATGTTTTTTCTGCCTGTTTTACCTGAGTAAAAAAAATTTCAAAATACAACAACAGATGAGGCAAAAGACTAAACACCAAGATTATAGTATAACTTCTGTTATTATAGCACTACAGTTTGTATCAACATAAAATAAAATTGGTCAAAAATCACTTTTTCTTTTTTAAGTTGTGTTGGGTTTTAGTTTGGAATTTATTCTTACAGACTGACACGAATGCTAATGAAAGCTTTTAAATCAAATCAAATTAAAAAAAAAAGGAGTAAGGTTTTTGCCTCTACAACAGTTTCAGTAATTCCACTGGAGTGATGACAAAAAGTACTCAGACTTATAGATTTTAGCATGTTTACACACACAGAGATCCAACTTACGGCTCTGGAGTTTCTGGCCTCTTTGAGGATTTGTTTAGCTGTCTGGACCTCCTCTCCATCCTCAGAGCCTTTCAGGACACAAACCTGCTGTTGCACCCGCACACACAGACGCTCCATCACCTGTGCACAGGCAACAATTCATGAGTACAATTCATTTAGAAGGACAAGTTTACACTGAACAGAAAAATCATTGATTTCATCTCTCTGAGCACACACACACACACCTGTTCAGCTGTGCTGGTGACAAGGCCCTGGTGGAGCCTGAGAGCCTGTTTCTGAGAGAAACGCTGAGTCTGGTTGTTCCTCAGCAGTGCACGCTGGATCTGTCTCACACACACACACACACGCATAGAAAAACAAAGAGAAGATGGGTGTTTACAAAGTGCAGCGTTCAGGGTACAGAAGACATGTCTATTTGCATAATAATAAGGAAGCAGGAGAAGAAGAAAAAAACAATAGATCTCTTGAAACACAAAGGGATGACTGATTTGTTTTCTTGACTCAGCAGGTGGAAAACATCCCTACACCATCATGATCTCTTGCAAACAAAAAGATGGAGCCAAGCCTTCCTCAAAGACTTATGAGATTCAGACAGTGTGGGGACAAGCAAAGCCCCCAAAAGAGCCGAAGGATCATCAGATCAACTGCAGAATTAATATGACGTTAGAAAAACCTGCACTCAGAAATCCTGCTGAAGTTACTGTAACTGTTACACACACACACACACACACACACACACACACACCCACGCTGATGTTTTTCTGTCAGGAAGTTTGACATGTGACACAGACTTGTTAACTTCACCATATAAGCAGAGAAAGGTAAATAGCATTTGTACTGATTGTAACATTCAGCACCTGAACACGGTTGTCAAAATAAAGGAAAATTCATAATCTGATAATAATCAACACTAATTTAGTTCAGCACTCATTTGTTAATGTTGCTACCAGCAGCATCGTCTCCATCTCCACAACTTCAGACACCTGCACTGCAGATGCAGACAGATGGGAACTTTATGTCTGAGCTGTTGTGACCAACATCAAACTTATTTAGCATCTTTTTATTGTTCTAATCTTTGTCATTGATTGCGACCATGAGCATTTAGTCTCTTTTTGCTCCTCCTTAAAGAAACAAGAGCACAGAGAGACAAGTGCTTTTCCTTTCTTTATTTTTCTCCTTTTTGGTCATTATATGAATTACAAAAGCACCACAAGCAAGTGAGTCTGTGTCTCACTGATTCAGTCAAGATGAAAAAAAACAAACAACAAAACTCTAAAAATGTTGTGTTAAATTATTTTAAGTGCTGCTCCAAAATATTGTACTGTGCTTCTAATTTTTCTATTTAGGAGCCCTGCTGCGTGTAGGAAAACA
Organism: Kryptolebias brasiliensis; assembly: GCA_028566095.1. Lineage (NCBI taxonomy): Eukaryota > Metazoa > Chordata > Actinopteri > Cyprinodontiformes > Rivulidae > Kryptolebias > Kryptolebias brasiliensis. Next base: position 18,157,975 of record JAOXNZ010000092.1, read on the forward strand.
AAAAGAATTTTTTTTCTGGGCAGGATCAAAAATGGTGTTGAATATCGAGTAGTTTTGTATCAGAATCAACTTTGAAGTGTTAATATGACAACCCTATTTGAAACGGATTTAACTGTTTCTCCTGTGGAGACAAGACGCACAAAATGAGATGGTTATTTTAAAAGCATCCCACTCTTTTCAGTCTGTCCTCTTTGAACATAGATCATGTCGGTTAAAAATACAAGTTAATGTGTGTTCACTAAGAACATTTTTAAAAGGTTTTACTCATTTTACCTGCATAGATCTTTGCTCATTTAGCGAGGTGGAAAACTGTTGTGAAGCCTGTTAGCTGCTGTACACAAACATCAATCTGACCTGAACATGCTATGAACTGAACAACACAGTTAGGCTGCTCTCAACAGCACTCAGTTCACAAGTTTATGATCAAATTCAAACTATATGAATATTACCATTGGCATAATTTATATGAAGTCTGGTGTACATTTCTAAAGGTG
>JAOXNZ010000092.1:18168400-18180366 GCA_028566095.1 Kryptolebias brasiliensis
GACAGGTCGTCAGTCCATCACAGGGACACGCAGAGACGTCTTCAACTAACCTAACATGTATTATTTTGGACTGGAGGAAAAAAAAACAGAATGAAAAGTACTGGTTTCTGTGTGTGTGTTGAGGGGGATGTGCTTTCCTGTATGCCTGTCAAAATATCCCATGAACCACTGGATGAATGTTAACAAAACTTAATCATTGAATGTACATCTTCAACTGATTAACTTTTGGATTCAGGCTGATTCAAGATGGCTGCCACATTCAAATGACCATCAAAAAAAAACTGATTATACCTTAGTCAATTTTACAAATATTAAGCTAAAATTTTGGATGGTAGTAGCAGAGACTGATCCCAAACAGAAATATTTTAGAAAATAATCATTGGATGTACATCTATAACTGATTTACCTTTGGAACAAATCCAATTCAAGATAGCTGCACAGCCAAATGACCTTAGAAAACACAAAAAAGTGACAGGATACCTGCTAAATAAACTTCATTCTATGGACTGTATGACCAAATGGCACAAAAATGTTTTAATGGAAGATTTTTTATTTCTTTTTTTGCCAACTCGGTCGATGCTTCCTGTTGAAAGATTTTCCAAATGAAGCAAAGGAGATCCAGTTACAAAGTGCATGTCACAGATGGTGAAACATGAGTCAGAACCACAAAGTCATCAGAGTATTTATAATACAGCCATATCAGGAACACCCAACTCATCAGTATAGTCTACTGCCCTATACAAACAGAAGATGGTTACAAAATGAGTGGGGACTGATGGGTATCATTCACCATTTTGTGGAGTCAGTAGATGTACTGATTGTGTCTCTGCATGCTGAATTTGACTTTAAATCAGGGCAACTCTTCATTGGACTGATTCAATGACAGTTTTATATTTACTTGTTTTTTTTTTTACATCTCTAAATCTGACTGAGGGGAATTCACGAGAATAACTTACTAGAAAAAAATGCAACCAGACAATAAAAAACAAACATTGAGTTCAGACTAAGCATGTCGTGATGCACATAGGATCCATGCATCTCTTAAAGTGTCAGCTATATTTAAATGTGTTTACAAATATATTTACATTCACATGACAGATTACAGAGGCAACTGAACCACCATCTTTCTTGTATCACTTTCGTCCTCTTCACAGTAGACTATGAACCCACGGTGCTCTCCACAACCTACACATCTGATTAGAATGTGATTGGAAACCCTTCAGTCATGATGTCGCTACGCTCTTGAGGTAGTATCTCACTAGGCAGTGACTGGTGGGGACTAGTTGGCAAACAGCGAGCAAGTCTTCAAAAATTACTCAAAACATTAGCTTCAGTTCAAGTTTTTCAACTTCCACTTACAATTTAGGCGAAGTTTAAAGACCAGAGTACAGTTTTGCAAGCTGTGCAAATGAAAATATGGAGTGATTTTCAAAAAGTGGCTGCTTAAAACATGGCTACATGGCTCGCTGGTTGCAAACACTGCATTCAGTGAGACTGCAACTAAAAATTTGCCTATTATCTTCAATTTTAAGTCTTCAAAAGTTGCAGCTCAGTGAGATACTACCCTTAGTACTCCACAAATAGGCTTTTCCAGCTATTTTCCATGTCCTCAACATGCTCCCGTTCCCTCACCATCCTCTACACACCCACTGTGGCATGACTTTCTTGGACCATGCTAAGATGCAGGTGTGATGTGCACATCAGCCGGGTTTGGTTGTGGAGAATTTGAAGCAGAACTGGACACGCTGACCTCATGCCTAGGCTATAACCAAGACCAAAACTAGCACAAATATAATACTCTGGGTGGTAGCATTCTGCTACGGTGGCATGATCATCTTGTTGGATTCACTCATTCACTCCCTCCCAACTCACACTTTCCATTTTGTCCTCTTCCCCACTCACAGCTCAAACACTGATTTGCAGAAAACTGTGTGGATTTAAACATAAATGGTCAAAACAGTAGACCCAATGGTTGTTGTAGCTTACAGTAAGTCTGTGCTGATAAATTGGCTGTTTACCAACAAATCGACTTAAAATGTGCAATGCTTCTTCATGAAAGCGACATGAATTGGATTGCAATCTACTTTTGACATCTTTTATTGCCCAGTTTTACTTTGAACTTTAATGCGTCCATCTTTATACAGTATATGAGATGAAGATTTCGCTTAGATTTTAATGGTGCTTTAGAGCCTTCTTTCGATCTGTGCCTGGCTCTGATATTGATTCTGAGTCACTTGAGAGAAGATGGATCTCCAATTTCACAGGTCACTTCATCGGTCAAACTTGGTCTTTTTAGAAAATAAACCTCTTTCAAGTATCCCTTATGCTACATTTCAGAAAGGGTACTTTTTGACTAAATAACTTATGTTGTACTTTTTGGTACCAATGTTTTCATATGTACACTCATTTAGAAAGATTATATTCAATCAAAGTCTTAGCATTCCTTAAACAAATGCATATCACCCACTGCCTTTCCAGGGTTTTAGTCTTTTTGAGAATGTCAAGGTTGGAGCCGTTTAGGTCAAACCGTGAAAATAATGTTTTGCATGATCTTATGCGATATCACAACATTTTGAAGCTCAGAGTCTGTGTTTGGGGATGACTTTCAGCTATGTCCACACCAGATTTTAGTTCAATATTTGTAAAATTGAGTGACTTAGTTATTTTTGTGTTTCTAAGGTCAGAGGGCTTGAAAGCCATCTTGAAGTGGGTTGATTCCAAAAGTTAATCAATTGTAAATGTATATCCAATGATTAGTTCCTTACAGTTCTATTAACATTTGTCCACTGGTTCACAAGATAGTTTGGTAACAGACAAACATACAGACACAGGAAAAACATCATTGTCCTTCGCCTTTCAGAGGTGGGCGATATTAGGGTTAAAGATTTCTGGCTCCACCTGCAGAGTAATTTGGCAGAGGTTTAAAAGCCTGCTACAGTGACTCACCTCAGCGAATCAGGCGGGACCTTCATTGAGGCCAGGCTGACATGGGTCAGGCTGAAGGCCGAGCTGAAGAACTGGCGGAAGGACGGCAGAGAGTCTCTCGCTTTCCTGTGAAAAAGAAATTGAGCAGAGAATGGGAAGAAGTTAAAGAGGTAACGACCAGATAGTCGAAGCGTGAAGAATGGCAAGAGAACAGGAGCAGATAAAAGAGTGAAGGAGGAAAGACAGAGGATGGCTTAAAGTCACAAAAAGCTGATAAAGAATGACAGAACGTTTGCAGCAGATAAGCAGAGAGCTGACAGTAAGAGGAGGAAGCGAAGATGAATATAGGAAGGGATAGGCAAACACATGCTGGCTCAGACATTTAGGTCAATATTACATCAAGCAGACACCATGAAGAACTGTGGCTGGCATTTATTCCTGCCACCCCCCCTAAAAGGTAACAATAACAAATCATCCAACTTCATCCAACCATCTGTTTTGGGAAATGCAGTAAGTTAGCCTGTCAGGACGGTGTACGTGTGCTCACATGTTCGATATTTCTCTGAGTCAGAGCAAGGGCTACACTGTGCATTCACAGGATGGATGTAGAGCGCTACTTCAGATGTGTTTAGCACTTATCATGGCAGCCAATCTGCCACTTCTGTGCCCCACTGTACAAATAATTCACCGCAGCGGGTGGATGGGGAAGGGAGTCTGAAGGAAGCGGGATGGAGCGATGAGTGGCAGGAGGGAGCGAGGGAGTAGGAGGAATTCATCTTGCTGAAAGATGAGGTTTGTTTTTCAGGAAATGATTACCTGCCACCTCTTTTCAGGCAGCTGTTGTGTTGTTTTCTTGTGCAAGTCTTTTTTTTTACTTGTGCATCATGGAAGTCCTTTTCTACTGCTGTACTTTTATTTAGTTGATCAGTTAAAGTAAAGGTTGAATAATTATCCTCTAAAAGAAGATGCCACCTGCCTTTAGCAAAAGATTAGTAATATAGTTTAAACCTCAGAGGCTGATCATTACAGGAAAGGCTGCTCAGTTCTCTCCATTCTCTGACTGCTGAGCCAGTTATTTTCCATGTGGCCGTGTGTTTGGCACAGCTGGTTCATAGATATGAAAGCACTAATGTTACTGCTTGGGAATATATTGACTGATCACTCTGCCCTTCCAATTTCTAGTCCACTTTAAACCCTGAGACCATGCTGTTCTTGTATGTGTGACCTCATGCTAAATCAGAAAAATCAGAACACAACTCATGGAGTTGCCCAGTGTATAGATACAGTTGCAATCAAATGTTTACATACACCCATCATGGGCATGATCATGAGATTCAATTTGGGGCTTTTAACACTATTTCAAAAGTTTCTTTTTCCATGGTGGAATTACTGTACAGCATACAACTTTAGTAATTAAAGAAGAATTGGGAACTCAAATTTTGTGGATTTTCTCAAATCTACATAATGCTAAAATCTACATACATGATCAAATATATACATTCATGCATTCATTTAAATCTTTTAATTCATGGTGGCAAAGGTTCTGAAATGGATTTAACTTGACAAGACCAAGGCCTATTAACTTCTCATTACTGATCATGATTGACTGCAGCTGGTAGTTTCTTTTGCCAGCATAAAAAGGATTTGTTTGACAGAACTCACTGGCTCTAAGAAGGAGAATTGTTTGTGTACACGTTGCTAAAGTCTTTTAGAGCCATTTGAAACAACTTTATATAAAAAAATAATCAGTTCAAACAACTGTATGCAAGTACAAGTTATTCAGATAGGTCACTACATTGCTAGGGTCTGGAAGAAGACCCAGACTGTCACCCTCAAATGAAAGGAAATTGGTTGGGATGTTCATGAACTACCAAGACTCAAGCCTGCCATGAACTGGATACTGCTGGAACACTAGTGTGACTGTTCACAGTGAAGCCAGTTTTACATCGTCATGGACTGAGAGGGGGCCAATCAAGAAAAAAAGCTCCTGCTCCAAAAGTAACACTTTTAAGCTTGTCAGATGAGACAAAGATTGTGCTATTTGACCACAATGACAAGAAGTACGATAGATATTCAAACCTTAAAGCACTGTACTAAATGTCAACCATGGTGATGGTGGTATCATTCCTCAAGTCTGGTGGTATGGGTGCAATGCACAGAGTGTATGAAATAATGAAGGATTACCTCCAAATTCTTCAATTTCATCTCTAATCAACAGGTACACTATTAAAACTTTGACACATTTAAGTGTTCCAACAGGACGATGAGCCCGAACAATCATCAAAACTGGTTTCAGACTGGAAAATTGAAATTAAAATGAAAAAAAAAAAAAAAAGGGTGAAAATTTATGAACAATGTTTAAAAGCCAGGTCTGTACCAAGAAAGCAACCAAGTTAAATGAATTCTACAAATTCTGTCAAGAAGAGTGGCCAAATATCCAGCCAGAATTATGCCAGAAGCTTGTTGATGGCTACAAAAAGAGACATTCAATTAAATATTTGTGGGGCTGTGTGTAAGTATTTGAGCTTACATGTACAATTTTGATTGTGTGTGGAGTAGAGAGAAAAACCAGAATAAATTCAAACTTGTGCACCCGGGTTCTTGTTTTTATAAATCATTGAAGTTGTGTTCTAGAATCATTCCACTGTGGAAAACGAAGGGTCCAAATAAATTGTTAAAAGCCAAAATTAATATGGCATTCATGCACAAGACAAGTGTATGTCAACTACTGACTACAACTTTGAGAGTAGATTCAAAACCACTGTGCTTTTTTGTTAATTGCAAAGCCTGCATATTTACATGCACACACAGCAGTGACAGCAGGATAGAGGATCACTAAAGTTACTGTATCTCTTTAAGAATCCTCCAGTGTTCACCCTGCACAGATAAAACCATGTTAAATTGACATCATGATAAAACCGAATAAGAGGAGAGTAAGATAAAGCTGGGAGAAAAGTAGAGTAAATTAAGTTATGGAGGATAAATATGGAAGAGATTGTAAAAAAAAAAGGTCAAAAGACAAAGGAAGATAAAGATGTTGAGATAGAAGTGAGGGGAAAAATCAAGCAGATGCATTACAACACGATAACCTTCCAGCATGTGGAACACCAGCTCTGTTTTTCACCCATTTGTAATGATTAGCATATAGCCTGTCAAGCCACCACAGATACTGAAACAGGGTCTGTCGCATAAGCAGATAATGTGTCACTGTCTCTCTCACATTACACTCTCCAGAGAGCTTTATCAGCAACTTAGAGGCACAAGTGCATGTGTGGGTTACAGTATCTACGTGGACTGTTCATGGTCTCTCTAAAGTGCAAGAATGTGTGCGATGGGGGCAAAACGGGTCTGATTCCATATTCATGAGCGGCAGCGGAGCTGTTCTTATCAGCTCGGCTCAGCTTCGTGGCTCCACGTTGTCACCGCAATACAGCAGCAGGTCTGACCAGCAGCACTGAGCCAGCCTCGTCTGAATACCAGAAGACCGACTGGACAGGAGGTGGGAGGAACTATGAACAGAAGGAGGGAGAAGAGGTGGAGAAAGAAGAGAGGTGGTGAGGATGATGAAGTGCGGAGGATGCAGAAGGAACTGATGAGTGGTAAGGAGACAAGAGCAGCAAATCTCTTTAGTCTCCATATGGCTAAAGATCTAGTCAATGCAATTTTTGTCCATTCTTCATGGCAAAACTACTCCAGGTCCTTTAAGTTGGATGGGCACAACTTCCTTACAGCAATCTTGAAATCTTAGCAGTTCCCATGTGGAATTGATATCTGGGCTTTGACCACTTTAGCGGTGTTTTTAGGGACATTGAGACTGGGACAGAAGATCACCCTAGGACAAATCCCTAGAGGTTTCCCTCTGTAATCTCACCATCCATCTTTCCTTCAACTCTGACTCTGACTGATGCTGCCACCTCCATGCTTCACAGTGAAGATGGTGTTCTCAACACAATGAGAGGTTTGCCCAAGACACAGGGTTAAGCTCATCTGACCACAGCACCTTCTTCCACATGTTTGGGGAGTCTCCTATATGCCTATATACATACAACACTTTACAGAATTTTATTTTTTATATTATTTATTTATTTATTATTTAAGTTATTTTCCCCATTTAACTTAAATAATCTGGGATATTTTGAGTGGATTTGTTACTAATAATCTTTTATTAATTTCCAGTTGCAATGCACCAAAATAAAAAGGATCCTTTTTGCAGCCTGCCATAAAGGGAGAATAGAGAAATAATGTTGATTCAAAGAAACAGTGCGAGCGCAACAATGCAGGCATGGGAACCTGGGGATTGGAACAATGATTCCCATCCTAAAATTAGACTCATTTTTCACCAACTTCTCTCTCTCTGTAATTCTGTAATGTAATATGCAGAGCAGGGAGGCTCCCGGGCTCCTGCGGGACACGACATGATGAGAGCCAGAACCACACTTCCCTTCCAGCTAGGTAAACAAAGATACACACTTTCAGCCAACAAAGACACACACACATAAAAAAAAAGAAAGAAAAGAAAGAAAGAAAAACTCGTGGGCATGCAAACAAGCGTTTGACAGAGTGAGAACTTGTTAGCAAACAGAGACGTGCGCACAGAGCAACACATTTTGCACACACACATATGCAGGAAGGCAGAACAAATGAGGGATGTGAGGCAGAAAATACGCTAATTCTGTCAGCATGGTCCAGGACAAAACACTAATGTAGAGGGGAAAAAAAGAAAGAAAAAAAAAAAGCTAATGATGATAATCACTCTCCTCCAAGCCTCTAGGCTGGAAATCTTCCAAAACACTTTTTCTTAATGTAGGAAAAAAAAAAAGAGAGAGAAAGAGGGGGACATTCTGGTGAATGCCCACCTGTGAGAGAAGGAGTTCTTGGACAGATTCAGGTAGGAGAGGTCAGCGCAGCAACCTCGCAGCAACGCCCCAAATAACTGCAAGAGAAACACAAGAGACGCAAAAATGAAAGCCGAAATGCTTTGCACTGCTGTGAAAAGCAGTTATTTTGGGAGGTGCAGAAGTAGTTACAGCACAGATTAAAGCAAAGATGAAACATGAACAGACAATAGTTCTTCTTCTGTGGTTGAAGCCTCTTCAATATAAAACCATGCCTTGATGTATAATGCAAGCTACGAGACGAGTTTTGGCTCTGAAAGTAGCGTGAATGAACAAACCTTAACTAAATGAGATCTCATTGCACCTTAAATAAAAAAAAACCCAAAGTGTTTACCATTAATGCTGACATTGATTTCTTCCTTCCTTTGAGATGTGCTCAGCATTTCTACAGCAATAAAACGTTTGCATATTACAATTTTCTACAATCACACACGTTAATTTGCCATTCGCTGACTGATTTCCAGGAAACGTAAACTAGAGATGCATACAGGAGATTCTAATGTACAGCACTCTGTAGGATGTGAAAACAAATCAACACTTACAGTTTGCATTTTGACTTTAGGTGATAATCACCTGGAGGAACTTCTATAGGAAAATGGCAGATTGAGTTGCACGTTTTTTTTTTCCCCCCAAGATCTGAAATTACAGTTCTATCACACAGCTTAATTACTATTATTTTGGTTACCTTACACACTCATTTCAAAGCTATATTTAAGCAACACACAACAAACTCATAGGGGAGTTGAGATGCGGTTTGTGTCCAAATAAAAAAAACAAAAACGTGATGTTTCGATCTTTAGCCAAAGTGTTCCTGATGTGATTATCTGTGTATGAGAAGAAACCTTAGAACGATCATGGAAAAAAACAAACAAAAAAAAACAAAAAACATGAAGGTTTACCTGACAACAATATGTAGGATGCAAATATTTAATAGAAAGCAATGTAAGTGTTTGTGTGTAACTGAGACACATGGCTGAGATAATTTTGGCCATAGAGGAACACTGTCTATTGCAATTATTTGTTAAAATGATAGCTCAGATCTTTTAAAAAGGGGTTGTGTGGAGAAACTATGAACATTTATTATCTAATCTGTTGTAGATAGCTCTTTGAATGACTCTAGTTTGGAGAAATTTAAGTTTAAGTCTAACTGAATCGATGAGCTAATGGCTAGTTTGAATGAGGCCAAGACCAAAGTGGATTGCAAGAACTTTCAGCGGTTCTTGCAAACACCATCTCTCTTTACTTTGCTGCCAACTTTGCATTATACAAATATTGTATATAAAATTGTGAGGTTATTTGGAAGCACATATATTGACAGCTGCAGTTAGCTGTAACACTTCTTTTTCAACCTTATGTATTTCCTGCAGGAAGTTCATATTTCTGCTGGAACAAAACAGATAATGCAAATCTGATGACAATGTGAAAGTTTACAAAACAGCGTTTGCATAAATTTAAGTTAAGTTATTTTTTTAAGTTAACGGTGTTTTAAGCTGGCGGCAGTTCACTTTGGTCCTGGCCCCCGCTCCGACTAGTCGTAAGCTAGTCAGTCCAGACAGAATTAAACTTTGCTTCACTATGAAGTTATGCAAAGAGCCATCGACAACAGGTAAGATATTATTTGTTCATAAACTTTTCAGAAAAACTACTTTTAAAAAAATGTTCTGAGGCATTTATTTAAAAATAAAACCATAAATACCAGAAGCTTGGGAGTGGATTCAGAAAAGTGAAGTATTTTAGGAATAAACCATCTCATGTAGACTTTATTAAAAGAGTCACCAATAAGTCATTTTTAATCAAACCTTTCAGATTGTGTTTTTAACATGGCGATAAAAACCTTATCAACTACATTCCAAATTTTATTTTTGGAAGTCTATTTTGTGACATCCTAAAAGGATCTGAACCCTTTGAAGTGACCCACTGCACCAAAGTACTCATACATAAAATAGCTGCAATTGTAAAATACCATTTACGTACAAATGCAACAACAACAGCAATTTATCAATGACTAATAGAACAGTTATTTGACCGGTAATATATGCATCAAATATTATATTGAGGATTTAGCTTTGCAATTTTTTTTATTGCTGTGTTTTTACTGAAATCTGATTTCTTTAGTTGGTGCAGCCTGACTTGAAAATGTCTGTCTCTCTGGATAGACCAGATTAAAACAAGAAAAATTATATTCTTTGTAAAGTTTTGGATTCTTTAAAGTGAGGAAATTGATAAAGCCTGAAGGTAAAACACTGACAGTTTTATCCTCAACATGATATATTGAAACAGCTTTTCCAATATTCTCACAAAAGTTAAAATCAAAGTTTGATGTAAAACTTCTCTTCAATAAGTTCAGAACACTGAAAGGTTTTCTGTCTTTATAACCTTCTTAGCAGCTGTTTAAATGAAGGACACAGAGTCAGACGGTTGGAGGAAAACTATAACTTATTTTCACTAATTATTTTCGTCCTCCTGCCTGTTGAAGGGTTAATGCCTGCGGGCTCCTACCAATCTGTCAAAGTGTGTACGGAAAGCGCTCATCTGTCAAGAACGTCTGCTAATTCCCGACAGCGAGTCCAAATGGGCAATAAGAGGTGTAATTGTATTGCAGTGAATCAAAGTCAAGCTGAGCAGGAAAAAATTAATTACTTACTGTTCTTCAATTTGTTATCCTGCATATTCATCAAATGTCAAGTTTCACTTTAAAAATGGGACAAAAACCCCACAGAACCTTATATTAAGTATGCTAAGCCACATACAGTTTATATGATCAATGGAACATCATGCAGCCATCTACCATCAATCTGTAGGCACATCAATTCACCCTGTCCGATGGTGGGGTTATGGCCAACTTTTAAGAGCTTTAGGGATTATTAAACTGTATGCACAAGGAATTTTAAAATTAAAGGACTAGCATTCCTTAAAGGAATGCATATCGCCCACCACCTTTCATGCCAGAGTCTTAGACTTGATTTGTTACTGTTTTGGTCAATCCTTGAAAACACCATAATGTGCAGTGTCATGCAGTATCACAAGATACCACGCTTAAAGTATATGATGTGACTAACTCTTAGCTACTAGTACATCAACTTTTATCTCGGTATCTGTAAAATTGACTGAATTGTTACGATTTTCATGTTGGCTAATGTTTATCAGCTGCGCTGGCCATCTTGTATTGAACTGAATCCAAAAGTTAATCAGCTGTACATGCACATCCAACCTTTACTTTCTGAAAGTTTCACTAAAATCTGTCCAGTGTTTCGTGAGATATTTTGCTAACAGAGAATCCAGGTTGAGTACAACAGTTAATGCTAAGGTTTTAATCAAAGATGTCACCCAATGAGTAGCACTTAGAGTTTATGTTGCGAATAACTCTCAACTACAAACACACAGAGTTTAAGCTCAGCATTTGTAAAGTTTACCGAGATATAGCCATTTTCATGTTTTCGAATTTCAGTTGGATGTGGCGGCCATGTTGAAATAATAGGTTAAATAGGTTTGTACAAAAAAACATCAAACATGGACATTTTGTAAACTTTCAGCAGCATCTCATCATTAGCAAGAGTTCAAACTTAGACTTTTTTTTTCCCCCCGACAGTGTGATCCATCACACAAATTGACTAATCAACCATGTTCTGAACACGATCTGTGCAGAATAAAAACAGAAACATCCATAATTCAAACCAACACTAAAAAAGACAGTCTCTCTCAGACAGATATGCTAGAATGACAATTACAAAAAAAGACGTGATGCAGGCATTCCTGCAAGAACTTAACAAGTTAGCAAGTTCAAGAACTTATCACAAAGCAGAACAGATTCAAGACAAAATGTGACTTTCATATTAACCAAAGATCAGTTTCATAGTGTGAAATCTTTCTCCATAAACCAGATTTTCTGCTACATTTTTTTCTCCAAATCGCTGTTCAGATTGCCTAAACAAGGAGAAGGAAATAAATTACAGAAAACTGAACACCTTTGAGTCTCAAACGATTCAGAGGCGGCAAAATTGTAATAAGGCTATTTTTAGGTAAAAACAGAAGGGGAAGCCATGCATTCAGAACCTGTTTGATACGAGAACATTAGCAACATTAAAAACAAAACCAGGACTTATGGAGCAAAACTCCTCAAGCTGAATGGCTCCTCACAGTCTGCTA
>JAOXNZ010000092.1:18254172-18268471 GCA_028566095.1 Kryptolebias brasiliensis
ACCCGGAGTAAACCCACGTGTGCACAGGGAGAACATGCAAACTCCACCCAGAAAGGCCCCAGGCCGGGATGCGATGCACAGAAAAATGGGTTAAAAAATATAGAAAGATGAATGCATGAAAAATGCCAATTTATTCATGTAAAGTCCAACTTTCCTCAACCCATTTAAACTTTGAATGAAATAGCTGGAGCTCCAAAGAGGGCTGGGTTTTTCTACTCAATTTACTTTTTGCAGTTTTTTGGGGAGTTTCACCTACATTGCAAGATGCACTGCAACCAAAATTCATAACTCACTATACATATTAGTCAAACATCTTGATGTTTTTATTTTATTTCATTTTTGTACACTTACACTTTAAAGCTGCAAGACTGACTCCATTGAATTGAAAACTGTGATTGAAATGAAGTACGGCACAGCGCTCAGTGGTGGAGCTGTCGCCTCACAGTAAGAAGGTCACAGGTTTGCTGATTGCCTCCCGGCCTGGGGCCTTTCTGTGTGGAGTAAGCACATTCTTCCTGTGCACGCATGGGTTCCTGCCACTGACCAAAAACATGCATGTTAGGTTCACTGGTAACTCTAAACTGTCCCTAGGTGTGAGTGAGAGTGTGAATGGTCATTTGTCTTGTTTGTCTCTGTGTCCCTGTGATGGACTTGCGACCTGCCCAGGGTGTCCCCTACCTCTCGCACAGTGACTGCTGAAGATAGGCAGCAGGTCCCCTGCAACCCAGAAAGGAGTAGTTGGATGGACTGAAATGAAAGAATAATGACTGAATAGTATTAAGGGTGTTTCAGTGCTTATGCACTGGCAACCAAAATAATAAAAAAATGTATTTTCTGCATCCAAAGATACTCATTTTATTTTATTACTTGAAAAAAAATTGTTTGTAGCTTGCAGTTCTGGATGATGTCTTTTGTGGAAACATGGCAACACTGCATGAAGCTTTTCAACCAGGGGGCAAAAAGTGAAAGGCAGGCAGAGGATGCAAGCAGAGCAGATTGATGGATGAGGATGAAGGAGAATCGCCACAGACTCTGAGGCGAGAATTCAGAGGAAAAAAAAAAAACACCATGTTGAGCAAAAAAGGGTAATAAAACATATATAGTATAAAATAAAAAACCAAGTACATGTTCTACACACTGCCATTCACCTTCTACGGTAGTGTGGGAACATTTCAGGAATAAATGGAACAATACTCAAAAGAACAAGTGAATGGGTAACAAATTAAAGAAAAAATAAACATAACATCAGTTAGTGAGACAGTGAGCTTCAGTGTGCGGCATCAGGTCTCCAGAACACTTTGGTTGGGACTAACACAGCTCTTACGTGATATTATCATGTTTAGAGAATTTTATGATAATGGAAAATTTCTCACAGAATAAATGGAGTTGAATTATTTCTTTTGCAGAAGCTGTGTTGATCTTGAGTCTACCTAGACTCACCATGTCTCTATAGGCATTCGTAACTGACAAAACAGCTTGAACCTAAAAAACTCTCCACAGAACAGCTCATATAGGGAAAAGTGTTAGCTTGTTTAAGATGATTTTTGCCTCACCACAGCCAAATCCAGGCATATCTGAAGTTTATCTTTTAAATTGACACCCACGGGTAGCTAAATGTAGTGTTACAACCTGAGGAGATGAGATGAGAATGAGCTCGTATCGTAAGAGTTTGGGACCAATAGAAAAAAATACAAGTCAAAAGGAGGAAAAAATATTCTTCCTTTGAAGAAGCAGATCCTTTCAACCACTAAAGTGGTGAGCAGAATGGTCAACCCTGGTTAAAAGGACACATTCAGGCACTTAGCTTTAAGGGTGAAAGCTATTTACTGCAAAACATTTATTGAAAATCATCACTTATGGTGTGAGTTGACTAAAAGAAATCTAAGTTGACACCAACTTCTACACATCAAGTTTTCAGACCCCCTTCACATTGTTTGATGACCCCACTACACTCTCCAAGAACTACAAGACCTATTAGAATGTGGCTGGATTGTGGTAAATGTAGAAAAACCTCCTTCAGTGTGAAGGCAGTCGTGATGCTGCTATGCTTGTAGTACTCGCCAAACAGATTTTTCCTGCTATTTGTTGCAATCCCAAGAGGCTATCCTGACTGCTCCCTACTCTCTATCCCTGGCACAACTCTTTCAAACACTGTCAGGCTTTCTATGTTGCAATCATGATCATAGCCTAGGCACGAGGCCAGCAAAGACAGCCCTACTTTAAATTGCTAAAGATCAAGCCACACCAGTGTTTGTGTCTCCTGTGTCATTGATCCAATGCCACCACGCTCCTCCACACTCTTTCCAGAACCCCAACACACTGCCACCATGATATGCCACAACTATCTTGCTACAGAAGTTTTGTGAATGCTTAAAACCTCATGCACCTACCACACTCTTAATAGGGATCCCACTGCATTCTCAGTATGCGCCTATAAAGACCTTGCCAAGAGCCTGCAAAGACCGTCCACTATCTAGCTGATTGTTTTTATTGTACTGGAGTTGTTAACCAGTGTGAAGGGGGCCTAAATGGTAAACAAAATAAAGGTTTTTGTGTTGAAACTTCATACTGCTGTAATCCTTTTTACTTCATAGTTGAACAAAGGACTTACTGTACAATAAAATAATTTGTTAATAGTTACTTGTTTTACCTGATTGGACAGTCTTGGAATGAGGATCTCCTCCTCCTAGAATACAAACACTAAAATATATTTCTTTATACATCTTTCTGATGTCAATCTGTGAATGTGTGGATGAATGTAGTGTGAAGCGCTTTAGGGTCCTTGGACTAGATAAAGTGCAGGCCATTTACCATCTAATAAAACTACTACAACAATGCTCACACACAAGTTTCCTTATTAGGACATTGTGTTGACTTCCATTTATTTCTGCAGCATAACCTTGACCTCGACTCTAACCCTAACCATTACCAGTATATGGCCAGCCCTAACTCTAACCTAAACGCAATTCACACCTTAACCTCGAACTAACTCCTTACCTGAAAATGACTTCCGGTCCGGAAGTCTGGCCTTTGGTCCCAATAATGACTACTGGTTTGACAAGGTAGGTGGTTCTCTTAGAAAATGGCTCTTCACAGATAAACATTATAGAGGGGTATTATTGATGTTGACGTTTACTCTAGTGTATCTTAACATTATTAACAAGCATATTTTCTCCAGGGAAACTGACAAAAACAGGTTTCTCATTCAAACCTAATGACATTTCAGTTTCTGTCTGCAATTATTCAGACATCTACCGTACCAACCATGCCTATGATGGAAATGGAAACTGCAGTGTTATCAGTGTTGAAACACCAGTAATGGGACTGATTTTCAGTATTTTTTTCCTCATGTGCATGTAAGCAACAGCAGCCAACAGTTATAATGAAAGAGTGGGAGCATGATGTGGGATGCTGCTGCTGATGACTAACTGTCATTAGAGAAGGAAGGTGTGTTTTTCTTAATAACTGTGAAAGCAGCTAATGCTTCATAAAGGAAATACCCACTCCTGTTATTGAGTGTTTAGCAGCCTTATTTCCTGTGGAATGAAGCTTTGGCACAATCTGTTTCTTATTGATTTAATAAACTCTATTAAATCAAAAAGGATGAAGAGAAGTGTGATGAATCCTGGGTTCAATTTCTCCGAGGGATGAATCTATGTGACTATCTCACAACACCAACTTTACATACACAACCCACCACATGTTGCTCTTCGGTTACATCTGCAAACCAGTCTATGCTGCATGGTGAAGCCACAATGTGTTAAGAGACAAAATGATGAAGTTGTGTCTGAGTGAGCTGTTTGTGTGGCTTTAAAGTTCTGATGGCTGAGTTTTGACTGACAGGTCTGGGAGGACTTTGTGTTTTTGTTTTCCAGAATGAGAACAATTGTTCACACGGACAATCAGCATCTATAAACTGTTCAGGTTTCAGAAGCACTCATCTCTACTGATGAAGGGTTTCCTGCAATCGTGATCTCACTTCGTCAGGACTCCCCACACCTCAAAAAAGCCAACATCTAATTTTTAAAGTCCACCTTTCAAGAAGTGTCAGCTAAGTTGTGGTGGTTTATTGAAAATTGCCTGTTTATTTCAAGTGTACAACATTTAAAATTTGCAACCAAACTTAATTTAGCTAAAAATGAAGGTGGCCACGGAAGAAAAATAAAAGTTTCGTTCATCGCATGAATGCTGTTACAATCAGGTCTTCTAAACTTTTATTCTGTTCCTCTGGAGGCACCAAAAATGATTGCAAACCTGCTTTATTATTCGTTGGTACACAAATGAAACATTTGAACATTTTAGCTTCATTTTGTATGACAGCCAAAAACAACCGACCTGTTTTGTGACCGTTTGATAAAATATTAAGACACCAACAAACAGCTGAAGTGGCTATAAATGAATTCAAGTCTTTTAGGGTGCTAAAGAAAAGATTTAAAATGTATCAAATCAATTAAAATCAGTCTTTGAAGAGGACATTTACAGTCAGGTTTGATAAACTCTGCAACATTTAATATCAGGCATGTTGCTTCTTGATAAAATAATTTGCTGTAAAAGGCAGCAGGAACTGAAAATATTTAGAACAGTTTATTTTCAATTTATTTTATTCATCATAACACATTCTTTTCTTTTCATTTGTATGTTTTATTGTCAAAGACAGTGTGTGTATGTGTGTGTGTTTTATAAAATGTCAGAATATAAAAAGAATGCTAAGAGTAGAAATAATAGACGTTCTGTTGATTTATTACTAAACAAATGAAATGATTGTTTTAAACTGTGCTGCAACATGTCTTTAGTTCAAATGTTCCAGTGATGTAAACATAGCCCAGTGTTTCCAGCTGATCTTGTTTGAGTTTAATCATTTTAATGGTTTAAGACAAGCCCTGAATAAACTACAGTGTAAGTGTCAGTTCAGCAGCCTGAATGTGAGCTAAAGCAGACACATGCATAAACAAGACTGCTGAGATTTCAACTGAGTTTCAAAGACTGACAAATTTTGTTTTTGTTATTTTAAAATGAGAATAAAGAGAATGAATTACTTGTGAGATTAAAATGAACTTCCCCGACCTTTCTGCTGTTTTATTTATGACCAAGTTTCACGTCTTTTCTGTCTCCATCTTCCATCCTTTCTTTCTCCTTTTCGCATTTCCTTTCCATCTCCTATTCATTTCTTTTGCCCTTTTTCTTCCACCTTATCTTCTCTCGTTTTCATAATCTTTTCTTTCTTTTTATCTTCCTTCTTCCCTCTTTTACTCTTTTCTGTAACATCTTCCTCCAGCTGTTTTTTTTTTTTGTTTGTTTGTTTTTTTCTCTCCTTCAAATCTTCCTTCTCTCACTGCATGTCTTTAACTGTTTCTTCAGCTTTTAATTTTTCCTGCTGGATTTCTCTCCTCTCGTCTTCCAGCTGTTTCTTAAACCCCTCCAAATCTTTCTTTTCCAGCGGAAGATCTTTGTTAATCTGCTCAATTCTTTTCCTTTCTTCTACCAAATCTTTTCTCTCCGACACCAGTTCTCTAATAGCCTCCCCAGGTCTTGTCTTCCTGTTTGCATATGCTTACTCTCTTCCAAGACTTCTCTCCTTCTTGACTTTCTCCTTTCCCATCTTAATATGATCGCTTTAATCGTCACCTCTTCAGACTATGTCTTTCTTTATTTAGTTTTTTATTTCCACTTCAAAATTCTTCTATGCACTTCCAGTTCTTCTTCCTCCCTCTCTAAATCTTTCTTCAGTGCCCCCAGGTGTTTTTTTTTTTCATCTTCATCCAAACCTTTCCTCTCTTCTTCCTGGGTTTCCTGGTCCCCCTCTTCCTGTTTCAGATCTGACGTGTTGTGGCTTTTTGAAGAGGTTTGCTTCTCTCTGGTTTGAAGCTGTTGGAGATGGAGCTCCAGTCTTTTAGCAGCTGAAAGGTGTCTGATTTCAAGGCTTCCAAGATCACTAGGACCCAAACCAGGTGGCAAAATAACAGTTGGAAAATAATGGTGTTAGAGCATTTTTCGGTCAAATGCTAGACTGCACACAATATTTCAATTCAGGTGTCATGTTATCTACTCCTGTTTGGAGTATGTGTTGTGAAGGACTGCCTTCTCTTACCACACTAGATTCTTTAAAATTTCATCAAAATCTGAGGTATAGCCATTTTTGTGTTAGGTAAGTTTGATAAGCTGCGAAAGCCATTTTGGATTGGTCTGACTCCAAAAGTTAATCAGTCCTAAATGTCCATCCAATGATTACTTCCTGAGGGTTTCATTAAAATCTGTACAATGGTTATGAGCTATTTTGCTAACAGACAGACAGGGTTGACTCCACCAGTAATTGCCAGAGTTTTAAACAAAGATTTAAGAGTAGCACTCAAACACAAGACAGAGTTTTAAAAGTTGCCGGTGCTGCACTTTTTGGTGTAGGTATTTCTTAAAAGAAATGCTTACAGCACCTCTTAAGATATTTTTAAAAATGCAGCAATTTGTAATTCCCAACATTACACTTTCAGATAGATTTTACTTTTTTTTCTTAATGGTTCGTACCTTTTAATGTACTCATCTGTTCTGGTAGGAGTTTATTTTTAAATATAAAGTAATGACCTTTGGAGGCAGATGGCATCCAGCACATGCAGGCCTGTGTCTGAGGGCAGCAGGAGGAGAAGAGAGGCTGCAGGACAGAGGCGTTAGAAGGTGAGAGTGATCACAGCCTGATTACAGAGGTAGATATCCACAATCTACTGATGCAGGAGTCTGGGACACATGATATCTTGCTGTTAATGAGGCATGCAGCAAGTGCACACAGCTGCACACATAGAGTGGGAGAAAACCCGCCCATGCTAGAGTAAAAAGTGATTACCAAAGCTCTGACGAAAGAGAAATTAATGGAATGAGTTAACATTTAGGGGTGCAGGAAACATACCACAACACCACAGGAGTTTTAAATTAGGGTAATATGATAACTTAGAGCAGGAGCAGAGCCACACCTCAACCACACCTATAATCACCCCTACAAGCCTTTTCATGGTCGGGTCACCATATCAGCACAGTTTGTCTCGTGCTCTTGACAGCCACCCTCCCTTCCCCTCATCAATTCCTCCCTACCTCGTTCTTTCAGTTGATCCTTCATCCCTTCTGTTCATCTCACCCATCCCTACCCTTTTTTATTCCATTCATCTCTTCCCTCCCCATCCTTCATCCCTACCTCTTTTTTCATTCTTTTTATCCTCCTTATCCCCTTTCATCCTTTTTAGAAAAGCCTATATTTCTTTTAGGTCAGCTGCATGTTGCTCATCTTCAGCAATGATACTCCAGAAAGCTATACAGAGCAAGTTCAGTCCACATCCAGTTCCACACTGTCCAATTCAGTCAGACCCATCTCCATCATCCAGTTCATTCCAGTACCTCATAGATGGAAGGTTTAGTCCTTTTGATTTTGGAGTAATTGATTGTAATTTTGCAGCACTCGCAAGGACCCCTTATATTTGCCAGTGGAAGTAGATGTAGATAAGAAGAGACCTTGTAGGTGCTGCAAGATTTCAAGTGTAGTGTTTTACCAGTGGCGTTCTTCGTGACTGGGGTCCGAGGTGCCTACAGATCATTAACAAGCTCCTCAACGGGTAATTGTGGACTGATCCCACACTTTTCTCATGATCATCGTCACCCAATAAGGCAAGATTTTGCGTGGAGCTCCAAATGGAAGAAGACTGACGGTTATTTTATACAGAATCTCTTCCATTCCCAAATAATTGCACCAACAGTCATCACCTTCTCACCAAGCTTTTTGCTGATGGGCTTGTAGCTCATTCTACCCTTGTACAGATCTACTATCTTATCTCTGATGGCCTTTAATAGCTCTTTGTTTGGTCATGTCCATGGAGATGGAGAGGTTGAAATGAAAGAAACTGATCCTATGGCTCTGTGGGCTTTATGATTGATTGATTGGTTGTCATATGTGTGCCATATCAGCACATAACCAATCTGTTGGAGCCAAAATTCCGCCTGGGTTGTAGAGGATGGTGTCTTTGCTTCCTCTTCATACCAAAAACTAATCAGCTGCATCATTACGAGACCATTTTATACAAGCAATGAACTCAGGAATAAAATAACCCAAACCCTGCTCTGTGTGTTCATTTCTTCATTAAACATGACACCTTGCCCATGGATGTGCTTTTTAGTGGGCAAGAAGCTCATTAAAGACCTTATAGAGAGTGAATAAAACCTGGAGAATGTTGTTAAGTCATTTATGCAGGCATTAAACTGAAGCCTGAGCAGGATTATTCCACTTTCATCTCATCCAGCCTAGATGAGAGGATTTCTGAAGAGATTCTGGGCAAGTTTTATGGATGTTTATCTCCTGCTACAACACGACACGACTGTAAGCCTATAAATGTTATTATGTACATTAAAGTGACAGGTTTTATTAGCATAGGGCAAGACACGGCTAATACGTTCACAAAAACAACAAACATTTGACATTAATAATAAGAAATAAGAAATAAGAAAGCATTTAAACGCACCATTCACCCACTCTGTGAATCATTACTGAGATGTTGTGGTGCCTGCACCACCCCTGTGTTAATCTCCCAACATGAAGCTTTAATTCTTCCTTGGAGCTTTAGCTCTGTATATTTTTCCCTCAGATTCCAACGAGGTGTATGAGGCACATAGGAGAGTTTTAACTGACCAAAGGCAAGATTATGAATGGTAGTTTTAACCAGTGCGTTAGCACTGTAATGAGCTGATGATCTGTGAAGGGTGTTCCCTCTGGTCATGCTTGGATGAACTTCCTACGCCATTGGAATCTATAAGCAGGGAGAAAAACTCAACATTTTTCGTGATTAATAATCCAGCAGGTGGCAGCAGACACAAACCAAAGAACCACACGCGTGACATCTGCTGTCTGATGCTGGCAGGGCCTGTTTATGTCAATGTGGTCGGACATACTGTGGTTTTAGTTTCAGTGAAACTGCTGAAGCTCCTCCAGAAAAAGAAAGAAAAGAAATCTGCACTGCATATGACAAGAAGGCAGACTGGAGCCATCAGTAACTGTCAGAGATTTTCAGGATCAGTGTAGGTCTGAGGGGGAGTACCCTCCTGCACATAAAAACACAAGTAAGACTCACTCAAGAGTGACTCCTTGTTTCCAGGCTGACAAGCAGCTCCTTTAATCACTCCCAGGAGTGATGCTGCAGCGTGCAGTCACACCCCAGAGTGGATAACTGGGGTAAAGTGGACTGAACTGAACTAAACAAAGATTTTTACACATAACCTCTATGTTTGGGTTTAGCTTTTTCATCAAGCAATTATCATGTGGTCTATTTTTATTTATTATCGCCCACCTGTTGAAGGCAAAGGTGAAGTGATCGTGTTTTTGCATGTGTGCATGTATATGTGTGTGGGGGTGGGGGTGTGGGGGAGTGTGTGTGCGTGTGTGTGTGTGTGTGGGGTGTCTGTACCATTTGTCTCATGAGTCACTGAACAGATTTAATAAAAACTCTCAAAATGTAATCATTGGCTTGACATCTAAAACTGATTCGCTTTTGGAGTCAACTTAATTTAACTTCACAAAAATGCCTACACCTCAGTTAATTTTAGAGTTACAATTTGGTGTGGGAGTAGTTGAGAGTTGTTCACAACACATACTTCAAGTGCTTACAGATCACGTAAGATGTGAGATATTACCATACTGTATGGTCATTTTCAAGGTTTAACTTCTCAGCATAAACACCTTAGAGTAAATCTCTAGCATGAAAGGCGATGGGTGATGTGCATTCTTTCAAAGAATAAAAGACCTTTAAGTTATTTCTGGAATCCTATGAGTACAGAAGCAGTTCTTAAATCTAGTGAAGCTTTCCAACCTTTGTTTTTTGCTACATAAGCTCAAATTTCTGACAATTGTTTAAGCAGTTTTCAACAATTTCATCTTTTGTTGCCATCCTGACTTGTCTTGATCCTATTTTTCTTTTCCTTTTTTTACTAACCAGTCTGCAAACAGTGTCTTCACACTGACAAAGCAAATGCACATTTTATAGGCCTGTAATGAATGAAAAAGCTGATTTATCCCATTTACACAATTATTCTGACCCCTTTCTTTGATATTTTTACACCTTTGGCAGTGATGGCTTCCTCACATCGTCTTGGAAATTATTCTGAAAGCTTGGTGCAGTTTTTCTTTGAATTCTTCTTTTATTCTTGCAGTTGAAAATGTTCAAGCTGAACCCGATTGAATGAGGAACATCAGACATTTTCAGGTCTCAAGGTTCACACTTTGATGGTGAGCTTGAGGTTTCTTTCTCTTTTTAAAATGTATTTATTTTCCCCAGACTCAAAGTTTTAGGAAAAGGGTCTCAGCTTTATGCTCCAAGATATTAGATTATTATAGTTTCTCAGACTTGGTTTAAAACTTGGGGGATTGATTCTTTCATGCAATCACATATCAGCTAGGGAATGAGCGTTTTTTTATTTTACATCGCATTGATAGTTTTGATTCCTTTAATAAACGGTTTTAAGTTTTTTCTATCATTTATTATGAAAGGCAGGTGATCAAGTAATCACCCCTGTGTGTGTTTGTTTGTCTGTCTGTTAGCAAAATATCTCATGAACCTCTGAATGGATCTGAATTATACTCTCAGAAAATAATAAATGGATGCCTATCTACAACTGACAAACCTTTGGAGTCAATCCAATTCAAGATGACCGCCACAGCTAATCAACATAGTCCAAAACAAAAAATGATAATAACTCTGTCAACTTAACAAATATTGAGCAAAGGTTTGATGTGATAGTAGCTGAGAGTCATCCTCAACATCGAACTCCCAGGGTTAACAGATATTACTGGATTTTTGTAAAAAGCACTGGCATCAATGGTTGGCGTTCACTCTGTCTGTTAGTAAAATATCTAATGATCCACTGAGCAAAGTTTAATGAAACTCTCAGAATGTAATCATTGGATGGACATCTGCAACTGATTAACATTTGGAGTCATATGTGGACACCCCAGCTATTTAACTTAGCAAACACAAACAATGACTATAACACATTCAATTTGAGAGATATTGAGCTAAACTTTGGTGTGGTAGTAGCTGAGAGTCATCCCCAACAGATATCCCAAGCATTAATAGATTACTCAAGATCTTTATGTAAAACTTTTGCTTACAGCAGGACTTTGTGGAATGCTAGTTTTACCTGTGTCTGTTTGTATATTTTTGTTTTCTTCTTGCAGGTATTTAATTTAATTGCATTTTATTGTGAAGCCTTTTTGTGATTTTGTTTTGTGAGAAAAGTGCAACAGAACTAACTTGTCTTTGTTCTTTTTATTTCATGCGTCTCTCCTTCAGTCTCGACCAGTCTCCAAAAAATCAGATACAGGTAAAACTCCCCAAAGCATGACGCTACCATCACCATGTTTGACTGTATGTTAGTAGGAATGAGGTAGGACTCTGTGCCTGATCAGTTTTGCTTTACATAATTTAGTCATTTTCAATTAACTTATAACAAAAGCTATCAGTAGACTTTTATCTGCTTTTCACTAAGGCATCATTTGGTCTGCCATTTCACTGTACTGATTGGTAGAAGGCTGCTTCTGTAACCTATTTGTTGTTAAGATTTTCCATTCTCCAGAAAATAACTTCTCTATAGCAACCTCTAGCTCTCACTGTGTGTTTTTAAATTTCCTACAAATTAGATTAAAAGAAACTACAGTGTACTACTTGAAAATTATGTTTACAGGTGGGCTTCTGTGGAAAGGTTCTAAAAAATTTATATCTTACCTGTTGTAGCGTGCTCTTTTGGACCTCAGTTTGGACAAATATAGGTAATGGCTAGTCCCAGTGGGGCCAAGACCAAAGAGGATTCTGCTGTATTAAAACAACTCCCATCTAAAAAAAATTCTCAATTGTTTATGTGAACCCTATTTTATAAACCTTTACAGTTAATTTAGTCTTACACCCTTATATACGTAAAATTCCTACGTAAAAAGCATTAGCAGCAGCTAGCTGTGGCACTTCTGGGAGAAATTTGAAAATATTTCTGATGGAATAATCATGAGATTGGAGATAATTTTTGAGACTGAAGTCCTTTTAAGATGACAGAAAAAACATTTTGATCTTGGCACTGCTCAGACTAGCCGTTAGTTTGCAAATTCAGTCAGAATTAAGCTCTATTTCTTCAAACTGAGGTCGTTCAAATAGCTATCTACAACAGGTAAGACATTAATTGTTCATTTTCCACTAAACCTCACTTCAAAAGGGCACTTTACAGGGCTAGAGATGGTTCTTTCAACAATGTAGCTATTTGTTTTTTTACTTTAACAGTTGTGAAATCTCTTCTAAAGATGTTTCTTTAAGCTGTGCAGACACTTTAGGCAGCACTAAGAGAAGCAGGATGCATCAGAGCTCAACAGTGTCATAACAAAGGCTCTGAATAATGTAAACAGAATTTCTCAGTCTTTTATTTAACATAAAGTATTATGTATATATATGAGGACAAAATATTCAGCCTATTCAAGAATCATTTCTAAACTAAACATCCATCCATCCATTTTCTTTACCCGCTTCTCCTTTCTGGGTGGCGGGGAGCTGGTGCCTCTCTCCAGCAGTCACTGTGCGAGAGGCGGGGGACACCCTGGACAGGTCGCAAGTCCATCGCAGGGCAAAGGCAAACAACCATTCACACCTAGGGACAATTTAAGAGTTACCAATGAACCTAACATGCATGTTTTTGGTCTGTGGGAGGAAACTGAAGTACCCAGAGTAAACCCACGTGTGCACAGGGAGAACATGTAAACTCCACCCAGAAAGGCCCCAGGTCAGGAAGCGATCCTGCAACCTTCTTGCTGTGAGGAGACAGCTCTAACCACTGTTCCACCCTTTCTAAACTAAACAAAATGCAGAAAACTTTAAGGCTATTGAAAGCTTTCTGATCAGCATTTAGCAAGTTGGTGTAAATTAAAAATCTAGATGAGATCCCAAGACAAATTCAATATTTCCAGCTGATAAATGCTGCAGGTGGAACAATCAAGAAGAAGTGCATAACTCAATCACAGAGCTTTAGTGCAGAGCAGAGATGCTGATGCACAATATATAAAACTATAATTCAAAGTGAAATATATTGATCTGAAGAAGTGAGGAGCTGCTCGAGGAGACAAGTAAAGGAAAGTGGATCTTAAGGACTACTAAAGCATGGGCTTGAACATTTTTCAGCTCTGTTTCTCTCAGCCAGCAGGATGTCTTTGATCACGTTCTGTGAAATTTGTTGAGTAATGCTTGGCTCCTCAATGTAAAACGTAGTAACTAATTAAAATATTACACAACATTATGGGGATATTGACTACAGAGAACCACTCAGGCAAAGGCAAACTAACAAGTCAGCAGAACAAAAATACCTGTTAGTGCTGGAAGAAGCGCAACCCTGTGTTACAGAGAATTAACACTATGACAAGTGAAGTGTGCAGCACATTCACCGATCTACATTACTGAAAACTCTGAGTGTAAAGGAGTCAAGAAACAAAAAAAAGGAACAAGCTTTTTGATCATTTCAGCCGACACTAATTACACTCATGGCTAAAAAAAATGTTAACCACCCAGAAGAAATTGTCTGATTTGAACACAATTTGGTCCACATGCAGACCAACAATGGGGATGTAAATGATTTGATTTGCAAGGAGCAGATACATCTACAACAAGCACCAGAGGTCATAAGTGGTGGCATCACGAGTGGAGAAGTAGTGTTTTCAGGCAGTTGCCAGAGCATACAACCATCAAATAAAACAATGAGTTACACCAGAGATACATGATGCCTTGTAGACATATTAGATAGCATCACCGGCACTTGATGGAGTTTGGGGTCACACTATGGGTTTGCATGAAGCTGGATGGTTGTAGTCGACAAATTGGTCAAAAAATATTAATTAGTCAACAATTATATTAATTTGACTCTGCTTCCTATGGGTGCACCTCTTGTTTAGGGCTCCAGTTCAGGTTTTACATTATCTGTTTTAGTCTGCCCACCTGTGAATAACTCCTTGATGTCTCTGCTTTAATGTAATTAAACATTCCACAGCAAATGATATAACCTGTCAGACATCTGAATCTGAAACTAATCAGATTCATTTATCATTTTACTTAACGTGACCATCACAAAACATGAAACACATTAGTTAGTACAGACTAAATTGAAATAGTTTTTGTAAATTTAAACAATTTGTAGCTTGAAATGTCTATCTGTGGGTTTAAAAGTCCATAAATAATAAAACAGGCTTCAAATTAAATGAAATAACAAGTTGTAAGTAAATAAAAACAGTGTATGGTTTATATAAAAAAAATTC
>JAOXNZ010000092.1:18271328-18288742 GCA_028566095.1 Kryptolebias brasiliensis
GCCAGCAATGCACCTACAAACATCTCAGGCATGCAACAATGATTCAATTGTCCAACCAGCTAAACATTCCCTTCTTCTATCCATTCCCCTGCCTCTAAAATGTAACTACCTCTTGGGTAATTTACCCATACGTTTCCATTTAGTAATTACCCTCTCTAATCCCCCACCTCCACCAACTCCTCTACCAAAAACCAGCTGCTGCTCCAGGTCTCCCCCCGTTACACTATGGATTCCCTGTCAGCTTGCTTTGGGGGAGATCGAAATCTAATTAAGATTGTTAATGAAGATTTAATTTTCCACTTCAAGGAAAACCATTGAACCTGGAGAGCATGCGCAGCAAAACGCATGAGCGAGAGAGTGCGAGAAAAGAAAAACTGAACTGGAGGAAGATTGGAGAGGAGAGGGGAGGAAGTGGAAATGGGACTCACGAAAGCTACATGGGTAGCTGGAGTTCGAAGCTAGCAAAAAAAAAAAAAAGGTTGTAAGACATCTAAGAACAAGGAAGGAAGATGTCGAGTACGAGAAGTTGGGCCATTCTGGAGTTCCATGCATGTTGAGACTCACCGCTTTTCCTTTTACTTTGTGTTAGGAGGAAGCCTTTAAAGCCCCACACTTGAAATTCAAAGATGCACAATCACAAGAAGAGCAGCACGGAGAGAAAACGCACTCACACTGTGCTGAGTAGCCAGAGGGATTGAGTGTGTCAGTAAGGTTCAAACAGAATGAAGAATTTCCATGTACTTGAATTTTCACCCACACACACACACATACACCAACTCATGTGTCCTGTGATGCAATCCTGCAGCACACTGACTGCTTTGAGTACAGTTAGACATTCCCAGGTGTGGAGCTTTAAAAGAGCCCATTTTATCCCCAGCTCTGCCATTAAACTATGATCAATTATGCATGCTGTAATTATTGACAGTGCATCTCACCTAGTTTACTGCATTGCAGTGTTGATGCTTGAGGGAGACTGATAAAATGTAGATAATAGGAGTTTAAAATTGATAAGAGAGTCCGGTTGGTTACACGTCGATGTGCTAAAGCTGCCTTTCACCTCCAAATGATTTGCCATCCTCTTTGGATACAGGATGCTGCTTTCGTGGGGTGGGGGGGTCTAGAGAATCTTGTAATAATGGGAACGCATAGCCTCCGACAGAGATGGCAAAGGCTTTTTCTTCTGCAGTCTGCAGAATCAACTCTAACCCTCTCACAAATCAGATTTTATGTAATGCAACAGACTTGCATATTAACTGCTAATATGCTTCTCTCTATCCACCCCCCCTCTCTCTGCTTCATTCTTTTTTCCTGACTTCAGGCGGGTATTATCATTGTAATCAAGCGGAGACCCGGCTAACACGATCATTCTCAAAACCATCATGTAGCAATAATCCCCTCCTTCATATTTGATTATTGTAATAAATCTTTTTAACTAGCTATTCTGTCACACAGCAACGGTGCACATCTCCCCAATCCATCATTCAGCAGGACAAATGCTGCAGAACTCAAGAGAGCTGCAAAGGTTGTTGAAGGGGGGGTCATATATTTGGTAGCAGCTGTCAGACTTGCTCTATTTGCTTCTTTGCTGGAGTTCAAAACGCACTTCTTCTTTTTTTTTAGCCACTGCACAAACAAAAATTTTTTCCTTTCTGTCTGAAAGCATGATTACTCTGCAGAACTCTCCATCTGTCCTCTATTACTGACCTCACGTAGCCTCTGTCAGACAATATCAGACCAGACAAGGTGTTCCTTCATCTGGCGCGCACACACACACAGAAATAGATACACACAAACTTCATGTGGTTCGGAGGTTTCAAAAAGCCCATTTTGACAAGTCACACCCACCTACTCCCAACGAGACACATGCACACAAGGCGCTCTTGCATTTATATGCACCGCAGGTTGGCACAGCACATCTCGGTAGCCTTCTCTCTGTGTCTCTTTCAGACACACACACAGCTCATACACACACATACCGAGAGAGAGAGAGAGAGAGAGAGAGAGAGAGAGAGAGAGAGAGAGAGAGAGAGAGAGAGAGAGAGAGAGAGAGAGAGAAAAAAAAGGAGGCACAGACAAGCAACAGAAGTCTGATTATCCAGAAAATTTGGGAAACTGCAGGAAGGAGCACAGAGCCGGTTCAACACATCTCTTTCAAATAGGTTCTTTTTTATTCAAATTTACAAAAAGAAAAGGTACAACAGAAATAAATACACTCTGTTCAGCCCGCATTTGTGGAAATGTATCAACATCGTGCAGAAGGTCCGAAACCACTGGGGGCAGGGGGGAGGGGGGCAGAACCAATGGGGCCAATGAGATTTATTAAGAGGGCTCTTAAGGCCACACTTTGCACCCTTCGCTACAATTATTGAGTACATTACTGAGATATTTATTCTCGATAGCCACATGAGACTTGACACATAGTCTGGACTTACTTTTTGGAATATCTAGGTTAGCTAGCAAAAAAAAAAAAGTGGGAGGAAAAAGTTTTGGAGTGCTGCAGGTTCTGCAGTCTTTCATTCTATTCAAAACAACTGATTCAACTAATTACGCTTTTGATTGAACCAATTTAGCAGGCTCAGGGGGTGCAATAATCAGGTCTGTTGAGTGGTTTAGACAGCACAGCTCTCCAAAACTCTGAAATAAGACAAATCAAGAGAATCATCACTGTGATTTTGACCAATCAGCCGGAGCGAAGATTTGAATCAGCACAGATGAGACACCTGGAGCCAATCAAGACTGTGGAATAAACCATGTAATTAGAAAGGAGAGAAAGGTCACCTATTGCTATGGTATGCTAATTGTTTTTTGCGATGGCTGCCCAAGAATTTATGGTGTAGGTTTTTGTTTTTCTTTTTTTTTATTTGAGACAAATAAAGTTTCATAGACGTGCTCGAGATAACTCTACACTGTGTGAAGCATCATGAGTACTCACAAAAAATAACAGTAAAAAAGAAAAATAAAACTTGCACATTGTTTGGCAGTCATTTAAGATTTACCAGTGAACATGTCCTGGTAACAGGAACAGAATGTCTTTTTAATTATTTACTTTGCAAGAAACATCCAGCAACAGGATCATTTTTAAGGATAATTTAGCTCAATTACAGCTTCCTGAAATGAGTATTTGTACCACAATTTTTGTCAGTTTACGATACCTAACATCAAAGAAACATTACTGCAAAGTCCATTAGGCCAGTCTAACATTCAAAGAGATTTAACTACACTACAGAATGTGGCTAAAGACAGTATTTCAAAAGAGATCAGGTGGAGATAAAATGGAAATCAGGCTCAGTCTAAGTGCAACAAGGAGCTGATGATAGAGCACCTAGAGTTAATAAGCAGAAACCATATTCCCTTTGTTACAACATGAAATAGCTAACTAACAACTCTACTGAAAACAGCTAAAATAATGAAGGACTCCTATTTTTTGGTTATAAGCAGGACTCCTGCCTTTTTCAAAACCCTGTAGATTTGGCCCATTCTGCTGCTGGTCACATAGAGGTGTAAGGTTCATATACACAGCCACTAATGATCAATTTTAGATCAATTAGATCTTAAAAACCTTACTGTTTCATTATCTGCCACCACAAAAGATGGGTGATCAGGTAACTGTCTGTCATTTAGCAAAATAGCTCATGAAGCACTGGATGGTCTTTAATGAAACTCATAAAAAGTAATCATTGGGTGTACATCAACAGCTGATTACCTTGAGGAGTTGATCCAATTTAAGATGGCCATCACAGCTATTTGGCCTTAGCAAACCCAACAATGACTCTAACTCAGTCAATTTTACAGATAATGAGCTAGATTTTGGTGTGGTAGTAGCTGAGAGTCATTCCCAACCCATACTCCAAGCGCTAATGAATTGTTCAACATCCTCGTCTAAAACCTTGGCATGCGAGGTGAAGAGTGATGTGCAGTCTTTCTGGAAATGCTAGTATAATTATTTTGTAGTGTTTGGGTTGTGTAAAACACCCATGAGTGGTTTGCACGTTACCTGCACAGGCAGGTGTCAGCAAGCTGTGATTCTGGAGAGTTACCTACATGCCCATCAGGCGAGTGGAGCAAACAGAAGGAAAAACAATAGAAGAGTGACCTTTTATCATCTGAAGCAACAAAACGCCAGCATCACAAATCAGTTTGAGAGAATGCCGTGGTTCTTCCCCTGTGGGGTTTCTTTTAGGCAATGTTTCTAGCTTTTAGATCTCACAGTGGCAGAAATGAGAAGAAAAAAGACACAAACTGTAATAAAATATTTTTAGTTTAAGTATTAAATACTTTTGTCCTTTCAGAATATATCTAAAGGTCTGCATAGCTTATGAAAGATTTAGGTAGCTTTAGGGTGTTACAGTTTTGTTGACAGCCAAAATCAATCACGAGTAAGATCTCCCTGGAGATTCTGCATGCCCCCCCCTGCCTCTAGTGTTTCCCAGTTCTTGTGCAATATTACGTACATTGGTCCTGAAACCATGCAGTCTGCACAGTGACACTGCAAGCACAAGTCTGTGGCTTAGGTAAAGGGTAGTGAGGTGTACAGTGTGTGGGTTTCATCTCAATGAGCAGTCTGACCTGCTGATTGGTTAACTCGGTGTTGACAGCTGGAAACCTGGACAACAAGATTACGGCGGATCAGTCTGTTGGAGCTGGCAGCTTGGATCCCCTTTCTGGGTAAAGCTGCAGTAAACTGGTAAAACAGAGTCAGTTGTGCAAGGATCCTCACATTTCAACTAGGATGTGCAACATTCTTCTCCTCTCTGCCTAAAACAACTCGGAATGTTGAGCTATTAACAAAGAAAACTTGAGAATTTCCTCCGGTAGAGCAAAATGTAATATTAACTTGGTATTTGGGTTGCGCTGCTTAAATTGAATAAAAGTATTAAAGAAAAAAGAAGCCATTTGCTTTAATTCACAGTTTAATAAATAAAAAAAAATAGTTTTGAGCTCCTGGGAAAGGGATTTTCCCCTCACTCCACAGGATTTCTGAGAGATTAATTGTTCTCCGGGACAGACCTGCCAACAGGTTTCTTGTAACTACAAACACTGTTTTGCACAACAAGCTTCTGCCAGAGGCCACATATATAATTAACTTCTCGGCTTGTCCGTTTCAAGACAAGTGCTACCACATGACAAACCAAACATAAAGATGTTGAATACACGGTGCTGCTTTTAGTCCGGGTCAGTTGATCCATGTCTAAACTACAATACATACAGATAGTGCCAACAGTGCTCCGTTTGGACACCTAAGCTCTGTTTTAAACTATTTTTTTTTATTTTATTTTATTCTGTATAGTCTCTTTCAGCAATAATATTTAGTGGTATTTACATTTGACATGAATTTACATACAGTTCAACAATGTTTCTTTTCATTGACATCTTAGAAAACAACTGTTATCTTTGACATTATTGTTATTGAACATCACACAGTAGAAAAGTGCATTCCAGCTGGAAACTCTCTATCTCATTTGCATCACGACCTTTAATGACGACACAAAGCCTGATGTGGGAGTCCGGAGAGTGGGTCTTCTACAGTTTCACAAAGAAATCTTGTGGAAAGTTTTATTTGGGCAGTACGAGTGTTCAGAAGTGGAAAGTGATTGCCATTTTTTTTTTTTCCCCTTGTTTTTTTTTTTTTTTTAAAGTCATGCATACCTGGTCCTTGAGGTGTGTAAATTAAGACCACAAGAAGGATGTGCCGATAAAAAACAAAAGACTTCATCTATGAAAACAGTAATGTAAGCCTAAAAAAGAGTGTTTGATACTTCCACCAAGTAGATGGAATACTTGTTGATGGTTTGGCTTCATTTAAGTACAATCAAAGCCTTACGTTAATCAGTTCTTTTGTGTCTGTGTGTGTTTGTGAATCTCTGTAAACATATCAACACTGAAGTACAAAAAGCTGAGGGCATGAGACGAGTGAGGGGAGGGGGGAAGGGGGAAGGGATCACGTTCCTAAATCATTTAAATTTTGCACAATGTCTGTTTTCTTTGTGGGCTGAAGGGAGGGAGAATCTTTTGCAGGATTTAAATGATTCATCGTTTTCATTTGGAATGGAGTAGCAAGCTGAATTATTCACTTTTCTGCCACAGCAGATGGAGTTAAAAAGTAACAATTTTCTGTACAATCGCTTCAATTATAAGACCATTTCTGTTTTTATACATTCTTACCATCTTATCCCCTTTCTGTCCAAATACCTTGTTTTTCTTCTTGCATGTTAGCCTAGTTCCTATACTTCCTTGTGAATTGTTTGCTAGTGCACATCAACCCAAGAGCTAATGCTGTTGCTTGTGCAACGCTGGACTTTTTTCTCATCCTTAAACTGTCCCTGGGTATCATGATTCCGACCCTAACTCTCGTTTCCTGTCTTTGAGTTATAATATTGCCCATGTTATCGTACAAACAAGTGAGTCTGTATAATGCACTTGTGCGCCAACGTACATATTTCCGCAGACAGAAAGTTCAGGCCAGCGCGCACTGCGAGTGATCTCTTTCTTCCTGTTTCCCGCTAATTCTCATTCCATATGTGAGCGCTGAATTAAATAGAGTCTGGGATGTTTGGGTTGTTTTTCTTTGTCCAAAGAGTTTAACAAATTGTTGCTGCCCCGAGCCGAAGCAGCCTCTGCATTGTCTCAGTATCTGTGCTCAACCATATCAGCGTTTCAACACTTATTGCTTTAAATTACATCAATCACTCCCTCTCCTGCCCTCGCATTCTCCATTCTCCCCAGGCTCATTTTTCTCTGTCTCTTTTTATTACTTTGCCTCTTCATCTTTCTCCCCTTTAACTTCTCTTCACATTATTCCAGCTCTAGTTGCCTTTTCATCATCCTCCTAGTCCCTCCCTTCCTCTCTCCCTCCTTTACCCCCATTGGTTTCATTTTTTTTTTCTATCCTCAGTCTTTCCCTTCGTCTCCAACCTTGCCCTCCTCTTTTTTCTCCCTCTTTTCCAACTCTTCTTTCTTTCCCCGCTCCCTTTTGTCGCACTCTTCAACCTTTTCCTGATCTTCCTTTGCTTTTTCCCTGTTTTTGAAGAGCTGGGCTAATTTCTGAAACTGAGGACCCCACTCTTCAAGCCCTGCCCCCCAATCCTCCTTCTCCCCCTCGCTCTCAAGTGAGCTAAGGGATCCAGCCCTGGATCCTGTCCCCTCCAGGCCGTACACCTGCACAGAGTCGTACGGTGGCTGGGAGGGGTCAAAGGTGACCTGGGCAAGACGCAGCCGTAGGAATTCCCCCACCCTCAGTGCCAAGGAGGGACCACCGTGCCCCGGTGGCCCTCTTGCTCCCTCCATCCCGGAAACCCAGCTGGGCCCATAGCCCAGTACTCCACCATACGTTCCCCGTGGTTGCCCTGGAAAGGGTAAAAGCTGAGGGCTCATGTCCCTCCTGCCCAAAACATACCCCCCTAAACCCATTTGATCACGCCAGTCCCCAATAAATCCAGCTGCCTCTGGGTAGACAGACGGAGGTCCGGTCATTGAAATCCCTCCGCTCTCCCTGTCAGGCCGCGGCACCACAAAGTTGCTCCCCATCTCCAGACCTCCTCTCCCCAGGCTGCCAGAATAGTCCCTTTGTCCAGACACCTCCCCCTGCAGGACAGAGGCATAACTGCGTCCACTAACAGGTTGCTGCTGTCCATCTCTGGAAGTCACCCCATTTCCACCCCCGCTCCCTCCATCCACTCCTCCTCCTCCTCCTCCCTCCGAGCCGAGGTCATGTTCAGCCACACCGGAGATTGTGCATTTCGGGGAGAGGCCGGCACGGGAAGCCCGGCGCCCCGCCAAGGGGAGGGTAGCCGAGTCACACACCCAGCCTCCAGCGGCGTGACCCTGGCCAATCAAGGAGCCAGAACGGGTCAGGACGAGGTTGTGCTCCCGGGGCAAGGTCTCCGACTGCACCTGAAGGGAATGCAGGTGAGCATGAGAGGTTTCAGTTTGGGGCTGGGGTTGGGTGTCAGCTCGTGGGTACAAAAATTGATGAGACAATTTGACAAAGCAGAAGGGAGACTTTAATATTGGGTGTAGTGAAAACAGAACGAGGGTACAGAGAGATGACAAAGATGAAGGAGAAGCTGGAGAGAGTGATGATTAAAAGAAATAATTTAGATGATGGAGAGACAGACATTGAACTGAAGTTGGAAAAAGTCATAGATATTTGAGCACTAGAATGAACTAACACTGCACTGTGAAAGGGAGATGGAAAGGAAAATGATAGAGAGACAGAACATTTCAAAATTAAATAAAGAAAGCTGCGTTATGACCTAATACATAAAAGAAAACACAAAAATGAACAATGGGACATAAAATTTGCTGAAATATCTGATCCACCATCTTCTCATGAAATTGTTCTGCATATTTCTGCTGATTTACAGAGATTGTAAAAAAAAAGCATAATGTGCAATCACTGCAATTATCTACTATATTAAGAGGAATGCCAACTTAACAGTTCCTTTATATTTGCTTAATTACTTTCTAACATATTATTTGCTCCAACTGCTAAATAATTAAGTCATTCATTTAACTTTAATTATGTTTCCAATGTAGCTGTATATTATTAGTGTAGGAATTTACTTCATTTTATTTTATAGTTTGGTAAAATATCTAGCTAACGTTTTTCCCTTCCTTTTAATGTCTAGCTCTTTATCTTTACCTGTAATTTACTGGTTTGTTGTTCCCATTAGGTTCATTTTCTAGTTCTCTACCAAACACTTAAGTTTGTAAAATGTTTTGATCAACACTGGAGCTGCAAACAATACAAGTCACAAAACAATATCAATGTAAACCTTTCTATGGCCGCATAAAATGGATCAAAAAAAGAACTGCATGATTACTTGGTCTTAAATAGCAAAACATTACCTGATCTAATTTTTGTAAATACAAGCTCTCAGCAGCTTTACCTAACTGTACTTTTAATGTATACTGGCCTCCTTACCCAGTCCAGATCTTGAGTGTGGTTAACTTTGTCCTCGTTACTTCCATCTGTACAACTGTTTGCAGGTCCTGACCCTCCCCCTCTCTCCTGGCTGTCATTGGTCCTCGGAGTCCCGCCATCCGACGTGCTAACTCCACTATGGGGGGCTGTCCCGTCACGGCTGCCTGTGCGGCTCCCTGTTCTGCTTCCTGTGCTGAGGTCTGTTGGAGCTATGTACACTGCTCCAGACTCCATGGGGCCTACCATGGCCCCTTGGTTCTGGATGACCAGGGAGTGGTCTGGCTGGCCTCCTGGAATGCGGTATGCCAGCTCTGCCAAGCCCGGATCAAATGTTCCACCTGGTGTACGGCGGAGAACAGGTAACGTGTGGCTGCTGTAGCAGAGACGACCATAAAGGGGTCCACCTGCTCCTGAGTAGTTGTGATCCACTCCGGGATTCTGAGCCCAGCTGTAGGTGCGAGATTTGTCCTGAGGATGCTGGCTGTAACGACTGGAAAACGTAAAATATCTATTAGTTGATTAAGAGAAAACCCAGGCAGGGTTTGAGAAAAGTCATCTAACTACAAGAAACACAGAATACAGCCGGCACTTACATGGTATGCACAGAATACCTACATTTTACCTACGAGGTGCATACAGGGTACTTACAGAGTAGTAGGTACTGGTACATACAGGGATACTTACAAGGCACCTACGGGATAGGGTTGTATTATGACTTGACTCCTTATAGGGTACGTAAGTACTAACCGGTTAATACCAGGTAAGAAATATCAGGTACATACCTCAAAGGTACCAGGTACGTACCCAATAAGTACCAGGTACCTATTTCATAAGTACCAGGTACCTATCCTATACATACTAGGTGCATACTCTGTGCAGGGTAATAAGTCATTTTATAATACAGCCCAGTCCCCAGTATCCTATGAGTACTCTTGTAGGTACATACATTACAAGGTAACAAGTCACTTTAGAATACAGCTTGGTCACTATAGGTACCCTGTCAGTGGAGAGCTGTATTATGTATTGCTGCCATCATTTCTTGTTCCATTGTTCTTGACAAAATGTATTTCAAAACATTATAAAAACAGTATTTCAACGACCATTTTACACATGCAATTGTAAACATGCAGAGCTCCTCTCCTTCCCTTCTTTCCTTTATGTTAGTATTTCTTCATTACTAAAGAAAAAAATCCCTAAAATAATTAAACAATTCCACTAAATAAAATAATTGAGTGTTCTGATTTTTCACGTGTAGAAATCCTAGGAAAAAAAAAACTTCTGTAAACATAACTGGAAAAGTGAAACTAACAAAAAAACCATAATAACGCCGTATAGTCAGGGAAAATATAACTACCTTTTACTTTGAATACTAAAATTCAAACTTTACATGCTGCTTTCAAGTTTTTAAGTTTAATTGAAACTCAGGAAAGCAGGAAGCACAAAACTGAGCATTAAAGTTACTGTGACTTTGGTAATCAGCTTCTCTGTGACGTTGAATCAGCAAAATGAAAACATTAAAAACATTGTTGCAGGGATGTTTCACAGCGTTGCATTAGATGTAGGTTTTATCGCATTTGTGTCCACCTTCCATAAATTGAAAGAAGCAGTTTTCATAAACTACATGCAGTCTTTGTACTTGTTTATGGCCACTCCATATGGCTCGCGTGAATTCAGGAGTTGATTATTAGTCCAAAGGCAATAACCATGTTTCACAGAAACATCAAAGTGGGTGCAAACAAGCGTCTGATGTAGCAGAACATAAATGAGCTTTAACAAAACGGACAGAACAAAGTGGTCTCCGAGGACCGCCGTGCTTGATAGCCTTCTGTTTCAGCGGTTTGATCAGCGACTGATTACGACCTGCGAGTCGCGGCTCGACGTGTCGCTTAAGTGGGTCCTGGACGGCGCTGAAAGCTTTCGCTCCAAAGGGGTGAATTTGTTTACCTCCTGTCTCTGTTTTAGCAAGATGAGGCCAGCTGCGAGGTTGGCTGTAATTAAACATGTACGACCAAACAAACTACAAACTACTCACATATTCCTGCTGTCGAGGGTGCGATAGCCACGTGAGCGGGAGCTGTGAGGCGCGCTCTGGAGCGCGGCGATATCAAAGGCGGCCGTGTCGGCCTCCCCGCCGCCCTCGTCGTCGTACGTGATGATGTTCTCGCGCACGTCGTCCTCCTCCAGCGGCGACAGGGAGTCACGCTTCTGGCGGCGCAGCGACAGCGACAGGGCGCTCACCGCTGTTGAGGGGAGCAGGGGATGAAGGATTTCCAGGCATGGGCAATTTGATGGATTGGGGAGAGAGAGAGAGAGAAAAAAAAAGAATGATGAACAATGGAGAAGGGGCAAATATCACAAGGGAAATAAAGGGAAGGAGGTAGAGGACAGAGTGAGTGAAGGAGAGAAATTTATGCAGACAAAGAGGTGAAACTCACAAAGACAAAGGGAATACAGGAGAGGCCGCAGGTGAGAGGGCTGCTAAACTATATCAGCAGATTGCATGCCTCCGCTCTGTAATTGACTTTGAGCTCCAGCTGGGCAAATGGATACCTTATCCTCTCGTGACTCCATGACTCCCATTCTGTATTCCTAAATAAGGCAGCTCCGTTTGACCCTGAGCTGTTTTAATGAGCCGCGCAATAGAAGCTCATTGATACGTGTTCAACAAGGACACCTGTGGTCAAATTTATCCAGAACAGGGCCTTCATTTAAAAACCTTTAATGAACTCTGGGGAAATTGTATTTGTGTGTTTAGCGGCTGGGTAACAATCTAAAGCAAAACTTTAATGGCATCTCGAAACACAAAGAAAGAATATTCTTTGCTTGGATAAAAAATCTCCTAAAATCCTATTTATTTGACAGTGTTTACTGTTTCTTCTCAGTCATAAACTTTTTCAGCACACAATCAAAGTTTAATTTAAACATGAACCTGATAAATTAAAACCAATGTAGAAAAATGGCTAGAAACAGCTCTATTATTGTTGTGGTTTCAAGGGCACAAAGTAATAATGGGCATGTTTGAAATAGGCAGCTCCATTTGTTGAAGCCATACAGATAAATCAAAAACAGAGTTCTTGTTTTTTTTAAACTCTGTTTTTTGACCAAAAACTCTGTTTGTGTGCTGAAGTGAGGTGCAAACACAGAAGAAAATTGCCATTTTAAAAAAATATTCTAAGTAGCTGTGGTAGGGTGCTGTGAGCACACGACCCAAAACAACCCATATAAAAATATCCAAAATATGCAATAAATTGTACACTGGCAATCAAAATAACTCATTCAAAAGAATGTCACTTCCACCCAAAACCTGTTTTAAAATAAAAGTACATAAAAACATCATGTCTTAAGGTTGTAAAATTTTGGGCACAAATATATATTACTATTACTTGTTTTAAAAACAGTATTTATCAGAATTATATTAAAATTCAAACATATGTGGCACTAAGGAAACTTTGTTTTTGTTTTCTCAGTAATTCTTTAATTATGTATTTCAACATGCTAGTCCTCTGGCATCCATCAGAACATGCTGCAGCACCCTGCACACCCCTACTTCCCATTATTAATGTATGCCTCTTAAATAAAACATGGTGAATACACACCCTGTCTTATTGATTCACTTTGATCGAACACAGTTACAACTCCTATCTGTGCAAATGTTAAACTATTTAGAGATCTTCAAACTTTGACGGAACAGCTGTGCTTTGGTTTTATTTCTTTTGATATAATTAGACAATCACAGTTTGGAGGAGGGGGTCTCAGAACTGGTAAATTATTATACATGCCTTTGTGTGCAAATGTGCCTTACGTAGGTGGTTAAGCCTCTGTAGTAACTTAATCTGCAGTCATGATATTGTTAGAAGTTGCTTTATTAGATTTCAATGGAAA
The DNA here is from genome assembly GCA_028566095.1 of Kryptolebias brasiliensis. Classification (NCBI taxonomy): domain Eukaryota; kingdom Metazoa; phylum Chordata; class Actinopteri; order Cyprinodontiformes; family Rivulidae; genus Kryptolebias; species Kryptolebias brasiliensis. The sequence goes on from JAOXNZ010000092.1 coordinate 18,284,134, forward strand.
TAATCCAGTGATTTATAAAAAAGGAGTGGAACAATTGTGGGATCTTCTCCGTGCCACAATGAGCAGGATTTCTCACCTAAACAAAGCCCCCCGTGCACAAAGCTTAAGAGGTTATCAGATACTCGTGTAAGCTGAGCCCCTTTTTAATAACCAAACAGGATCACGATGAAGTTATTGTCAAAGCCTCTGTGAGAACATTCAGCGTGTTTTGGAAGGCGACGTTGTGCAGCTTTGTAGCTCTGATCTACAAGAGTTTTCTGCATTTCCAGGTGTCGTTTATACCCTTGTGACTGAGTGAGCTAAATCCATACCGCCCGTCAAAGCCCCGGTGTCGGATCACCTTCATGCCACGGTACGTTTCTGTTATGATTGAGCGAACCTCTTCCAGAATGATAATGACTTTATCAACAAGGCATGAGTGGTGATCCCGCAAAAATGACAGTGACGCTGGCCGCGAGCCAAAGCCTCCTCAGCAATTCAGCACGACGCAACTGAGCATTTTGAAAAAGGCGGCAGTGACATTTGATTACGCTGCCATCAAAAAGCAGAGAACCCAGATAATCACTCGGTAATGTTATTTTAGCAGTGATTAGAGCTGACCTTGCCAGAGGAAACAACTGGGATGAAACTGAATGAAAATCAAACCCGGCTATTGAAGCAGTCGTGACTAAGAGAAATATTAAAGCCGCCGCTCTCGTTATTTCCATATGTAGATTAGGCATCAAGGGAGTCGTTGTAGTGGTGAGTAAACAGCACTAAACACTAACCCAATCAACTCTTTAATTTGTTGATTAGCATTAAAATGCTTTCCAGGCAGAAAATGATATAACTTTACTGTAAATATAACAGCGGGCGCTAAAGTATAAGTATCATAGAAGTTATACCAGTAAGGGTTTTAAAAGCCAATAAAATGATTCATATTTTTATTACCCACCACTGAAAAGGGGGGCGTTATGTTTATGTTTGTTTCTGTTTGTTAGAAAAATACCCCATGACCCAATGAATGGATTTTAATTAAACTTATAAAAAGTAATCATTAGTTGCACATGTACAACTGATTAACACTGGGAGTCAAGTCAATTCAAGATGGCCGTCACAGCTGATTGACATTTGCCAACACCAATATGGCTCAAACTCAGTGACTTTTACAGATATTGAGCTCAAACTGGATGCGGTCATAGCTGAAAGTCATTCACAAGTTGTGAATCAAAACACATACTCTGAGCTCTGTTTGATGAATATAACAGTTCTATAATTTCTTAACATAAAATGATCTGAAAGGTAGTGGGCAATATGCATTCCTTCAAGAAATGTTAGATCTTTAATGATATTTTACTTTTGCTGCTGCTCTCATCTTAAAATCAGAACTAAAATGTGTGTGGCATCATTTCAATTGCTGTATGTAATGAAGTATTTACCCAGTAGTGTTGCAACACAGGCCAGGATAGCCAGCAGGGCGGCAGTGCTGAGTCCAGGGGAAGGCAGCATGGACTGCTGGGGGAGACACACCGCCTCCTTTTCCCAGTCCCACTCCCCCTCTGTCTGTTTCTCCTTCTCTTTCTCCTCAGCCCGGGCTCCACCCTTCAGGCAGGGACAGACAGACACGGTGACCGTCCCCGTGCTGGTGAGACCTGACGTCCCGTCCCTCAGGACGAGCGGCACGTACAGCGTCAGGGTGGAGGACTGAGAGCGGGACAGTGGCTGTAGCTGGGACAGCAGCACCAGGCTGGCAGTGGGGCCTGAGGGGGAGAGCGAACAGAGAAGAAGACACTTATTATTAATCAGCTGTTAACTGCATCCTGCAGTTCTTCATTTTCTGTGCTGAATCCTAGCAGGGGGTTACTATCTGAAAGTGATGCCCCAAAACCCCAGCTCTCATGTTTTCAAATTTGCAATCCCAGTCAGCTGCTGATTGATTTATACCACTCACAGGAAGGGAAGCAGTCAGACATGTTGAACTTTGCTTACTTCAGCCTCCTCTGTCATGTTTTGGCATTTTGTTTAACACTGCATATAATTTGAGCACAAGGAAAACACTACATTGAGCTAGGAGGATGACTTTACCCTGGCTGAAGCCAATTTTCAGTATTTATGGCTCCCGACTGGGTCAAAAGTTAAACATAAAGTTACACACAGATTAAACTGTCAAGCTACTATTTGAAAATATTTAATTTTTAATAAAAGTTTTTTGTGAAGACAACTACTGGAACAGCACTAAATACAAAACAAACTTCCCCAAGAGAAGCATATTGTATTATATTGTATTATTTTGTACCATACAATGTATGTGCAGAATAAAATAGAAAGTATATGTATTCATAACAGAAAGATATCATATATGGCCAGATATTTTTGGTACATATCTATTATAACAGGCTTGCATGCAAAACCTTTCCAAAATCAAAGCAACAATTTTTTGTTTGTTTGTTTCTTTTAATTGATTGGACTTCTCTGGCTTTTGTACAAAAATGCCTGCATATTTCTATATTTTTTTTTCTCCTTTTGAAATAAATGTTGCAATCCTCAAATGCAAGGCCACAGATAAAAGAGCACATGGAGCTATTTCATCAGAATGAATGGCACTGCAAAAAAAAAATAAAAATGTACCAACAGGACCAACATGACAAAAGTGATTATCCAAAAAATGTTTCTGTGATCCAAATCACAGATCAAGTCATTATCTTCTGGAACAAAGCAAAAAAGAATGAAGCACATTTTAGTGACAAGCTGTTCATATGGGAGCAGAACATGATCTTATTGTTCCTCTGTTCTGCTTTTGGATGACACATCAAAGAGAACTTTGAAAACCACATGTCAGCAAGTGAGTCCTCCTGATCCACCATCCATCAGTGTGTTCCCATCAAGAGACAACAAGCTTCTCACAAAAACGGGGGGATATTTCCAGCTCTGAAGCCCAGATCCTCCTGAGAAGCAGCACACATTTAAAGATGCTGTATGTGTGGAGATGAGAACACAAAAAAGACATCCAGGTTTAAGTGCAATTTGCAGCCAAAGGTCAAATTATGTACAAAATACCTCCTGATTCTACAACTCCTTTCGGTCCTTTAGACCACCTCAGCATCTCTTGGCAACTCTTTTTGTTTTTTGGCAGCCCACAAGCGTTTATGTTGGTAAGCATTCAAACTTTGAGAGAAGCTGGAGATTTTAGCAACTACTTAGTAATTTCCTGCTGGAGATGGCAGAGTTCGAAGCAAAGCTGAAAAAGAGTGTTAATAATGAATGTACAATCAGAGGGTGGCCCTAAACACACTATTTATATGTATGCTAATGTGTCTTTCAGCTTGCTTGTGAAAAATCATAGAGAACACAATTAGCAAATTTACTGAAAAAAGACAACAAAATGGAAAAGAACATTACAGATGAAGCTACCAGGAAAAGTCAAAGACAAGAGCTGTGAAATCTGAGCACTGCTGAGTAATATTTACAAGCTAAAGTGTCTGAATTGGAAGAAAAATATGTCTAAAATAGTTTTTCAGAACTGTTTCTCAACAGATGAAGAGAGAGTGACTAAATTGAGGGTCTTGTGGTTGAATCCCAGTGAACAGAATAGTAAAAGATGGTGGAATTGAAGGTATGGACTGTTTTTTTTATGGACAACATGGAGCTTTTTGGAACAGAAATGGAACTAAAGCTTTCATTTTCAGACTCGCTGCTACTTTTAGGATAATAGCTTGAATCAGTGCCACGTAGCACAATCTGGAGAAATCATGAACACCTGCAAATGTCATGTGGTTTTGGTGAGACTCCAGGCAGGTCCCAGTATGTCACGGTTATGTTCACGTGCCTTGGAGACTGGCATAAATAAAAGCTGTCCCAATCTAATGCCTGAAAATTAAAAGGGAATATTTTACCTTTTCAAACTATCGTAGCAAAATGTTCAACAGTTGGGGCAGCTGTGGCTCAGTGGTTAGAGCAGTCGTCCTCCAATGAGAGAGTTGAAGGTTCGATTTCTGGCAGCAGTCACATGTCAAAGTATCCCTGGGCAAGACACTGAACCCCTCATTGCCTCTGATGTGTCCCCCATTGGTGTATGAATGGAGTTTAAAGCACTAATTAGACTCTATAGAATGATTTATTCAGATTAGCTTGGTAAAGATCTAGTAGAGTGAATGGGTAGATGAGGGCAGATTGTGTTGTAAAGCGCTTTAATTGGCCTGGTTGGCTAGAAAGGTGCTATATAAGTACAGTCCATTTACTATTTACTGTGCCAGAGGGCCACGAGGCTAAAGTGTGACATGTATCCACGGCAACAGAAGTACCAAGTCCTGAAAGATGACATCTATAGGAGGAGTTTGACTGAATGCCAACCGATGAGAGATTAGATCAGTTAGGATGTCATTGTTTCTGGGTAAGAATAAGTTTTTTTTATTTTTTCAGAACTTTCTGTATAAATATAAGTGAAAGAATCAAGAACTATCTTTGCTCCCTCCGGAGTGCACAGGTGTATTTCTTGCAAAAAAAAATCCTCTGCTGCATTGAACCCTGCTCAGCTCCAAAATCTTTATTTTTTTTACACCAGTATAATTTTGGGATTTCACTCTGTTTTTTTAACATGACTTTACTCAGTGCAGAATCTAAAACTGGCCTA
>JAOXNZ010000092.1:18298466-18310767 GCA_028566095.1 Kryptolebias brasiliensis
ACACTAAAATTGGGATTTTTTTGTTTGTCTCAATGCACAACAATAGTGTTGGAAAAAGAAAAGATAAAACACAGCATATCTGTACAAATATGGGGGTGGAGAGATGATAATTTGGGCTTGTTTTACCTTGAAATGACAGAGTTGACTAGAACTCCTCTGTATTCCAAAGTACTCTAGAGTCAAATGTGAAACCATCTGTCTGACAGGAGAAACTTGGCTGAATTCACATCATGCAACACAATAATAATCCAAAGCACCGTAGCAAATCTACAACAAACTGATTGGAAAAAAAATGAAGGCTTTAAAAAGTTTGGGCAGCATGGCAGTTTGGTGATGTTGTTTAGCAAATAAAGTTTCCCAATTTGAGTCATGTGAAGTTTGTATGTTCTCCACATGCCTGGTGGGATTTTCTCTGGGCCCTTCAGGATGTTCTCAGAGTCTGAAACCATGCATTGATTCTTATCTTAAACTGACCATGAATGTGAGTGTGCATGGTAGTAGTTCTTAGTGTTTTCTCAGTGTTGGCCCTGTGATGAACTGTTGTCTGATGACAACTGATATATTCCAGCCCCTTGTGATTCTGAAAAAGATCAAGCGAGTATAGAAAATGAACAGATGGCTGGATAAATTGAAGTTTCAGCGTGTTGGTTGGTAGGCCAACAAGGGTCATAAATCAAAACCAAGATGAAAAAAGAAAACCAGAATTTAAAGTATTTTTAGATTAACCTGAGACATAAAACGAAGTTGAACAGTTTTCTCCTGGAGGCGTTCAAAGTTCAAAGATTTGAATCAAACAACTTCATCTACAGAAACACATTTATTGAAAAGTTTTATTTAAACTCTTACTGACCTGTCCGATGTTGGATGAGTCGCACATGGCCGTAGTGTACTGCCTGTCAAGCTCGGGTGCATTGTCATTGAGGTCTAATGTCTCTATTGCAACCAGAACTCTGGACACCTGACTGGGATTATCTGGAAAAGCGAGAAAACAAACATATCACAATGCTGCCAACAAAAAAGCACAATATTAATAAGATACTCAAGAAAAGCACAAGAAATACACTCATGTGGGTGCAGGTTTCCGCCCCATTAATTCCATCCATTTGTCCTGATAGGCACAATCAAGCATTTTAGTCTTTGTCCAAAAACTTCAACGATTCTCAGATCCCATTAGCCTGCACATAATTGGCTAAAGAAAGTGTAGTGCATTTGGTATCATTTGGCCCACGTTACAACTCACAGGATCCCAGCTGGAGTACAGCTGATGCTTCCATAACAGTCAAATTTCTCCACATCAAAGTGTTCAGTTCTCAGCCAAAAAGCATCTCACAGTGTCAAGTGTGCAAGTGTTTTTCAAGAAAGAGAAAGATCAGGCATGGAGGAGGATGTAGAGAGCAGTCAATCTGCATGCAGTCACACAAGGGTGCAGTTTAAATGGATTGGCATAGGCTCCTTCACAACACATTCACTTTTCTATACACACACTTGAACATAAAGTTCTCACAGCCAGGCGTTAAACGCATGAAGTCACACTCTGAGCCTGCTCAGCATTCACCCATTTTACATTTTAGGGTGCTATGGCACAATCCGAGCTCAGTGGCACACATCGTGTAGCCGGGCAGACCGCGCTTTCTATAAACGGAGACACACACATTTACATACACATTTACATACACTCCCACACCGTGTTCTCAGAGATAGAGTGGTAATGCAGTGTCATGGATGGCAGCAACTGCTTCCCATCACTGGAAAAGCTGAAAATGAGCTCTCGCTGTAATGCCACTGGGTGAGCAGGCCTGCCCGTGGCCATGGCAGAGCTCCCACTGTGTTTATGTCAACACAACCTCCAACAGTCTGTTTATTAGATAGAGCTCATTATTCAAGACAGGCACTTGCTGTGCTGCTGCCTCAGTCCTACCAACACTCTGCTGCCACAAGGAGCCCTGAGTAGATTTTGAGCAACGATTACCTTTGTCCAGGACAGGCCTTGGCAGGAAAAACAACTTCCCTTCATTGCACACAGTGGGTGATATTCTCCAACAACACCTTTCACTTAAAAAAAGCAATTGGTTTGTTTTGTTGGACCTTAATGAATTGTCACTCGCTCAAAGAATGCTACTGGAGCCTAGCCAGGATGAAACAACAAGCTGGCGCTAATTTTTATAACACCCCAAACTACACTGAAAATAGATTTTTATTGTCTCCTTAATAACCCGTACCATACATATGGTGTATCAGTGTTATGTGAGCTGGCATATGGCACCAGCGGGAAGACTGTCAGTACTTTAAAAAATAAATTGACTAATAAGATGATTCATGTAACTGTGTTCTAATCTGCTACCAGTGAGATGACCATTTGAATATAATGATGCAAAAGTAAAATCATTATGTGATTTAAAGGAAGAGCTGTGTTTGACATCAAAATAAGTTTTTTTTTACCTCACTTCATTACAGCCACTTAAGCTGCTGAGGGTGATATTGTTTACGGCCATATTTTACAATGATCATTTGAAAAGCCAAAAAGGTCAGGTAAACAATGTGTTTGAATGAGCAGCCTTGGCCTCTCTATTGAGCTAATAACTATCTGAATGAGGTGATATTTATTGTTTTCTTAAATGTCAGCGCTAGATTGTGGTTGGAAACCAGAAACACAGCAAATGCATCATGGTATTTACTACTTTTGACCTCTGTTTGATAGAAGGAAAAACACACCCACCACAATCTGCAGCTGTTTAAAGGGAAGTATTCAGTATTCTTTCGGTTTTGTTGCCTTACAACCTGGAATTTAAACAGTTTTTCAATTTCATTATGAGTAATGGATCTGGACAAAATCCTTCAGCTTAATGAAAATGGAAAAAAAAAGCTTGTTTTAAACTATTTTAAAAAATGCATTGGTATTCATTCCCTTTATTTTGAAGCCCCTACCAATACCATCAGAAGCCTTAAAATTAGTTAAATAAGATCCATCTGTGAGTGAGTTAAGTGACAAATTATCTCAGTATGCATCACCTGTGCTGAAAGCTCCCAGAATCAAAATCAGACACCTCTCAGTCGTACAACCTACCACCAAGCAAGAGACAACATGAAGCCCAAGGAACTCTCCACACAGGACAGAAACTAAGTTGTGGAGAAGAACAGATCAGAGTTTGGTTAAAAAAGTAACAACAAACCTTTATTATCTCATGAAGCACCATTAAATCCATTAATCAATCTATCCATTTTCTGCTACTTATCCTTGGTCGGATCACGGAGGCAAGTCCAGGAGGGACTCCCAAACCTCCCTCTCACCAGCGACACTCTCCAGCTCCTCCTGGGGGATTTAAAGCCAAAGAAAATACATAATCCCTCCAGTGAGTTCTGGGTGTGCCACTCAGTCTTCTCTCTTTGGGACGTGTCTGGAAAACTTCCAAGGCAAGGTGCCCAGGAGGCATCCTAATCAGATGCCTGAACCATTTCAACTGACTCCTTTCGATAGGTTAGGGAACCATTAAATCTATTATTAGAAATGGGAATAATATGTCGCCACAGCAAACCTGCCAAAACATGGTCATTCACCAAAACTGAGAGACTGGGCAAGGAGGGAATTAATCAGAAGAGCAACCAAGAGGCCAAAGATAACACTGATAAAGCCGGGGAGCTCTTCAGCAGAATGTCTGTCCAAATGACCACTATAAGCTGTGCACTCCACAGAGCTGAAGCAACGTGGTTTATGGAGAAACAGTTAAATGTCCTGGAATTACCCAGTCAAAGCCCAGACCTCATTCCAACGGAGACTATGGTATGATTTAAAGATTGTTGTACACAAGTGATGCCCGACAAAAATTCTAGTGGCTAGATCTACCAGACTCCTAGAGATGTGACTGAACAGAGTTGCTGCTTCAACTGTTGCAAAAAGTACAAGGTACTGACTTTGAGGGGTGAATAGTTACTCACACACAGGTTTTCAGTTTTCTTGGCTTGCTTTGTTTTGCTTGTTTCGCTATAAAAAATACTTTGCATCTAATGCATTTTCAGTCATGCTGTGTCAAATAAAAGACAGAAAACTCTAAAATTCAATCTAAAAATCCAGGTTGTAGGGCATCAAAACAGGGAGAATACCACAGGCGTGAATACTTTTGCAACCTAAGGTAATTACCATTTTTGTGAAACTTTACATCGACTATATCCTTTTTACGGTATACATCAGAGAGCGCAAACAGCCAAGCAATATAGTTATGCATTGTTAGGTTTTTCATGAGATTTGAGAAGTTAAACTTTACGAGACCATTTATTTGGCAGGGTTTACACAGGCATTTATCGGTTTCTGATAATAAACAGCAAACAACACTAAAACAGCAATGACCAAAATTATCTTCTTCTCATTTTAATTTGACTAATACCTCTTCAACATCTGCTTGAGATGTTCTCCCAACTGAACGGTAACCTGTGAAGTGCCTGAGTATTTGCAGTAACTTGCTTGGAATCAGTTGGTGTTTATCACTCCCATTTACTATCGCATTGTGCCACTAAAGAAAATGCTTGTCTTCAATTTGCTGCTTTGATGCTGTGATTCAGGTCGTATCCCTGTGAGAAGGGATCTATTGCAGCATCAGATAACGAACACAATATAGATCAATTGATTGTCAGGCACGCTGTAACAGACTGTCCCTCCTGCCAAAAAGCATTCCCCTTGTGACTTGATGACTTGAGAGCTAAGCCGCTTAGTGAATGGCATCTCACACTGGATACTGAGCTTTTCAGACGTTGTACAACATCCTGTACAGTTTACACTCTCTTAAACCTCTTAGTCATCAGTGGGTGCAGGTGTCAGGGGTGGGAAATGCAGGTTTCACTAAAAGCTGTGCTATTAGAAGAAATAATCCGGCAAAAAAGTGCTAATGATGCCTCAGTGTTAATTGGTGTACAAAGAGGAAGCTCTGACCTCTCTGGGTGGCGATGACTGTGATGTTGTGCCAGTGCTCGCGCTCCCGGTCCAGCTCCATAGCTGTAGTGATGAGGCCGGTGTCCGGGGTGATACGAAACAAAGCCTCCGGATCTGACTGGGGATCAATAGAGAATCTGAAGCAGAGAGAGTGGGATAAGAGGAAAACATACTTGTGTTGACAGAAGGAAGGTAAGTGAAATGATGAAAGGGCACGAAAAAAAGAGCCAAAGCTAAGAGGCGAGGAAGGGAGCCGGCAGAGATGGCGGCGGGGTGCAGAGTGAAAGAAGCAGACGGGGCAAGTGTGTGAAGGAGTGATAAGGAAGTCGGCATTCAAATGGCCAAAGAATTAATATGGGGAGATTATCACAGCAGATAGGAGCTCTTTTGAAGTGAAAAGGATTATCTCAATATCTCCATGAATATACCAACTATCATTCCTTCCCACATGCTCACTCCTAGTGCTTTTCCTTTTAATTGGGACATGGCTTTTTGTGGCTGTTATGGACAAATCACTCGCCTCCCTCTTTGAACTTTTTAGGACAAGATCTACAACAAATACCAGCCGAAGTACTTGTGATTCCTGTCTGGCAAAAGGCAACACAGCAAAGGTATTTTTTTGGGTTTGTTTATATGACTTCTCTCTTATCCACAAAAGAATGGAATTTGAACCTTAATTAAGGAAAAAAAATATAGATATAGATATAGATATAGATATAGAGCGGCTTATTGGTTTAGTCTGGACAAACAGAGCCAAGCAAAGCTTTCCACAATTTTGACTTATGCAGTGTCATTCATCTTTACCAGCTGCTTTTATAACCACTGTTGAGATGCTCAATGTTACAGAAGAATCTCGTGGTGTACCTGATATTATTGGTCAGACCAGTATCCGGGTCCACGGCGCTGACCCGGCCTACAGTGCAGGCTGGTGGGCAGTTCTCAGATACATCCATCAGGTATCGGGATCGGGAGAACCTCGGCGGCTCATCAGCATCCAGCACTGCTACTCGGATTGATGCTCTGTCTTTAAAGGGGCCTCTGCGCAGGAAGCGGGGGTCCACTATAGGATTGAGGACCTCCACGGAAAATGAAAAGGAACTTCGACTCTCATAGTCTACCGCCTGGAAAGAACAAAAAAGGGACTTAGTTTTAAATCAGTGAGTAAAAGCAAGGTCAGTGTTGAAGTTTGACAGAATATACATTTCAGAGAATTACATGCTGTGAAATGAGACCTTGTGACACATTTTTGAAAAAATAAAAATAGTCACTTTCACAAACATCAAATCCAATAGTCTGTGTTGGTAGTTTCATTTGGAATAACTCTCACACCAATTTATCTGCAAATGAACACTAAATTACAGATCAAAAAGCTCCGAGGAGACACATAATGAATTATTTCAGCAGATCAGAGAACGAGGACGGTCATATCCAAAAATCCTCTCAGAACAATTTTCAGTGAATAGCGTTGTGGTTACCTTCCACGTTGTGACATTTGGATTTGTAATGTGACGCTCTGAAGGCTGCCGTGGGTGGCTGGGTGCTTAGATGGTGGGTTTTGTGTGAAGTGGGAGAAGGCATTCGTGAGGTGTTGATGTTACAGCATCACCAATGAGATTCCTGACGCTCAACAAGTTCAAAAGATTCTTTAGAAATCCGAGACTGAAGTGAGCACATGTTTGGGTGTCGCTTTGAGTTGATGTTTGGATATTTTGACATGCGAAGACTAGAATATACGAAGCTGTAAAATTCCCTGAGATGGTCCTAGTACTCACAGGAATTGTGAGATTTGGCTTTTTAATTACCCAAGCAGCACAGATTAATTTATTTTTCAGTTTTAGCATTAAGTATTTCAGTGCTGGCAAATAATAAAAAAAAAGAAACACTAGAACATGTGTTGGTGTGTACCTGGCAGGTACGGAGATCTGTTAAAATATAGAAACTGGAGGCAGGAACAGTTTCAGACCTTGAGAAGGATGATGGTGAAGGGTTTGTGTGTGTGTGGGGGGGGGGAGCGTGCATGCGTTTGTGTGAATACGTGATGTGGAACAGAAGTTCACATTCAGCTGCACTGCAAATTGTCTGCTGCACTGTGTGCAATTTTGACAGATCATTTTCATAAACATTAGAGTTTCCAATGATGAAAGTGAAAACAAAAAACATTTCCTTTTTTTTTTTCTTCTTTTTTCAAAAACACTTCTCTTGTTGAGAAGACCATCTCCATCGCCATGGAGACTTTGTGATCACCATGGCGACTTGTACCTGGCTATCAGCAGCATTAAAAATTCCTTTGTATCCTTGCATCCACACAGGTGCAAGAGATTTCATTTGGGATAGAGGCTCAGGCCCCAGTGATTTTTTTTTTTTTTTTTTTCCAGAGAAGTTATGAAGCCTGCTTGTCTGAGGTCTCTGTGTGATTGTGTGCCGCTCTCCTGCCAGCACGGCGGCTCTGAAGCGAAGAGATAGTCTCTGATCTGGTTCGTTGAGATGATTGTTAGTGAGGGCACAGACATACGCGAGTAATCACATACATCTACTGTCTCACACTGACATACACCTGCTGTTGATTAAATTTTAGAAAAGCAACATGTTTGAGTCTGGTTCAGAATATCTGTTTGAGGTATGAGAGAGTGTGTGTGTGGGCTTGTGCATTCAAGTACAAGTGGTTCTTTTGAGCCTGTGTATCCTCAGATCTTCTACCAGTATGTGTGTGTTTCTAAAGTAAGGATGCATGTGAATCATCCTGGTGTGATTGGCACAGAAAATCATGTTGGACAGAGGATAAATGGGCTCTTTGGTTATGCAGGATTGTTGCTGTCAAGAAAAGGAAAAAAAATCATCCAAATGTTCCCACCAGAAGACCATTGATATTCTCTCCTTCCGCTCTGATCTCTCTTTTTCCGCTTCTTCCCATTTTTTCTTCTCTCACTCAGAGCTGTATGAGACGTAAGAAGTATACACGGCTTTGCAAAAAGTCATCAGTTTTAGACAGAGATGCAGATTGATTTAAAATTATGCAGAGAAAAGGGCAAATTGAAAGACATCAGAATGCAGGCAATTTGGCAAATATCTCTGCAGAAAAATATAAACAAACAAGAAGAATTGCCTTCGAGGACAGAGAGAGACGGAGATCATGACAGAGTGTGTGTGCAGAAGAAGGGGAAGATGGAGGGAAAATGTGCTTTAACAGGGTCCCCATTACAGGCAGAAAGAGACAATCTGTCTGAGGAGGAGAGGTGTCACTTACACTGTGAGCACACACTCATCAACTCCTTCCCTCCACCCAACTCCATCACTCCTCAGCCCCTCTGTCACCACCTCACACACTCCATCACTTACTCCCCGACCAACCCACTCAAACCTATCTTCTTTTTTTCTCCCTGGGCTGTGTGCAGGGCACAGGTTCTAACAGAACCCAACACTCACACTCTTCTGCTTCACCCACTCTTAGAGGAAGAGGTTCTCACACAGACATGACCCTGCGACACTGTGTAACTTCTACACACCCATCCAGACACATTGTCTTTGTTTGCATGGGGCTTCATACTGTGAACTTAAGTCATAACATTTCAATTCCTCAACCTAAATCTAACCTAACTCTAACCTGACTCTAAAAAATGTGTTGTCTTAAAAAATCACTTAGTACCCACGAGGACTGTTATTTAATTGTAACGTTTACAGAAAGTCCCAACATGTGGTGCACTTTCAGGATTTGGACCTTATTACCTATAAACAAACAAATACACACACGCACACACACATGTTCAGATTTCTATTCTCATCAGGACATTGTATTGACTGCCATTTATTTGTATAGCCTAACCCAGACCCTAACACCAACCTTAACCACTACCAGTGCGCTCCTAACACCTGATCTAAACTCAATGTGCACCTTAGCCTTAAATCTAACCCTTAATTCAAAAGAAAGAGGCATGAACATCACCCACTGCCTTGCATGCAAAAGTTTTACACAAAGATGTCATGCAATTTGTTAGTGCTCAGAGTATGTGATGGTGATGACTCTCAGCTACTACCACAAATTTTAGCTTAATATCTGTAAAACTGACTGAGTTATTGCCATTTTTAAGTTGCTAATGTCAATTAGCTGTGGTGGCCATCTTGAATTGGGGTGACACCAAAATGAATCATTTGTAGATGTATATTCAGTGATGACTTCCTGAGAGTTTCATTAAAATCCAACCAGTGGTTCATGAGATATTTTACTAACAGACAGGCACAATTGATGACAACAGTTAATGCCAAAGTTTTAAGCAAAAATATCCCACATTCTGTAGTGCTTAAACTATTTGTTTGGGATCATGCTCAGCTATGACCAAATAACAAATTTTAGCTCGATATCTGTAAAACTGCCTGGGTTAAGACCAATTTTTGCATTTGCTAAGACCGCTTAGCTGTGGTGGCCATCTTGAATTAGGTTGACTCCAAAGGTAAATCCGTTGTAGACGTACACCCAGTGATTACGTTATGAGAGTTTCCATAAAATCCTCCCACTGGTTTGTGAGATAACTTGCTAACGGATAGACAAATGACTTCACACACAAAGTCAATTAGATGATTGCCTGCCTCTCATGGTGGTGAGCAATAAAAATTACAGTTCACCATATTAGGACTAGGCTTTAAGGACATCCGGTCATGACAAGGTTGGTGATGATACTAAAAAAGGCCAAAAGAGGCAACAAAAACTAAGTACCCTCACACATTCAAATGAGCAGCTTAAAGCCATCCTAGTGGACCCTTGAGGCTGTGGGTAGAGATGTCTCTCTTACCAGCTGAAATTGAAAGCAGTTCTGTTAACTTCATTTACCCTTGGATCTCCACCTTTACTAAAGGCTAAGACTGTGATTTATTGCAATCTCAACTGCTTGATGGTAATTTAAAAAAGACATGATGGGGGTATTGAACAGCGAGAGAATAGAGAGATATCCTTGAACAGTGATGAAGGTAAAAAAAAAAGCCATGTTTCAGGTCCAGAATCTTTCTCTGTAAAATATAAAGGGAACTTGTGAAAACGTAGATACAAACACATATTTGTTCTTGGCCTTTATAATTTGTTGAGTACTCACAGTGATTTATTTCAGCAAGTTAAGAAATAGTACACTTAATTCTCTTAAATTAGTTTTCCTCTTTCTATCTGATTTCCAGCAAGAACGATTCACATTTATTATAAGACGATTGTAACTCGGCCATTCATGTCTTGCTCAACCAGCAGGGAGTTACACAGTTATTACAACTTAAAGCAAAAATACCATCTACACTTCTGCGCAAGCATGTTGTCAGTTTTTGTATCAGTGAAGCTGAGGCACAGTTCTTCTTTTCCACTGTGTCATCACTTTACTTTGGTCTCGAAACAGAACAGGAAGGAGAGACTTATTTTGTTTTTAATTGTCTTTGCACTCATTTGCATAATGCTCACTTTAGAAGGTGAGAGAAAACAGCAAAACATGGCCCAACGAAAGCTTGCAGTTCCCTGAGAAAAGTGTGAGCGTAAATTTGTACAATTTTCTGAAATTCTCTAAACACATTGCAGCACTGATCAACATCACACAGGACTCGCTCTCAGGTGCTAAATGAAAGAGTTCCACCACTGTTGCACAATGTTTGTTTTAAGGTTTCAGGCACAATTAGAACACATTTTTCAAACAATGGCACGAAGTGCTAAACTCATACAAAATGGATATCAATAGATACATAAGGTTTTTTAGTTGGTTGATCAGGTTTTCTTGCACTTGCCACACCATTTTTTGTAAATTTCAGTAACTTGCAGGGCTGTAACGGTATGCTTAGGTCCTGGGTTGGTACATAGTTTTACATGTACTTGATACAAAAAAAAATAAACAAAGGCTATATACTAGGCTTTGCCCTAAACTTGATGCAAAAAAAAAAGTGATGCAAAATTGAATAGCATCTTCCAATGTGAAAATACAAACAATAAAGTGCTAGGTAGTGCTAGTGTGCTGTTTCTACACAAGTGGTCCTTATTAAACACCTGGTGGCATAATTAACAGAGTTTATGAGACACCAGAGAGCATTTCAAAGCATGTGAATTATGACCCTTATGGCTTTCTTTACATCCACTTCTGATGCTCCACAGCTGCCGACAATCACAGAAAACTTTTCCACACTGCTGATATGAAACAGGCAGGTCTTGAAGCTATTATGTTTTATCTGAACCAGTCGTTGTTGCTTTGCTTTGGTAAAGAGTGCTTTAGATAATTGACAAACATGTGTGCCCTCTTTTAAATGATTAGGCTGATCAGCTGTATCTAAGGCAGGGGTGGGCAATCCTGGTCCTGTAGGGCCTCTAGCCTGCATGTTTTACTTGTTTCCCTGCTCCAACACACCTGATTTGAATTAGTGGGTAATTAACAGTCTTCTGCTGAAAAGGTAATTTAACCATTGAATCAGGTGTGTTGGAGCAAGGAAAGAAGTAAAACATGCAGGTTAGAGGCCCTTGAGGACCAGGATTGCCCACCCCTGATCTAAGGTTGTTTTTGCCTGACTGCACGTACTGAACTCTGAACTTCTGTATTCTAACATTTCAATTCAATTAAAATACTTGTGGCATTTACATCCCTAAGATCTTGATGTCTTCTGGCTTTTTACCCACACCAAAACTAACTCCATGTTTGAGAAATTTGTGTTGACTCCATAGTTGCAATTCCAAAATAACTGTGATAATTAAAATATGAAAGTCTGATTGCTAATAACATACATGGGGTAAGAGCAGAAATAATACATATTTTTTATATATTTCTTTCATTCAGAATCATGTTGGAAGGGGTGGAACATGAACATAACATTTTTTAGGGAGATGGGGGATAGAAGTTCCACAACAGCCAACACCCAGGAAAAGTCACGAGTCCATTGCAGGGTCAACACAAACAACCATACAGGCTCACACTCATGCCTAAGATCAGTTTGAATGACTATTTAATCTAACACACGTGTTTTGAACTATTGAATAAAACCAGAATAGCTATAAAGACTAATACATGCACAGGGAGAACATGCAAACCTAATACAGAGGTTTGAGACCCCAGGTGAGATTGGAACTTTCCTGCTAAGAAGTGACTGTGGTCACCTCTGCACCAACGTTACTGTGACTTCCATTGGTTTTAGTGACTGCCGAAAAAACACAAATAGTAAATGATGGGATTCAGTTACAGACAAACTTAAGGACAGTCTTTTAATGAGTCTGCTTGTTTGTCACAATGTAGAAGTTTTGTTAACCCTCTCATGCATAGTGGTCACTACAGTGGACAGATATTTAAAAGCAATTTTCCTGTATATATATATATACACTCACCGGCCACTTTATTAGGTACACCTGTCCAACTGCTCATTAACGCAAATGTCGAATCA
>JAOXNZ010000092.1:18318955-18334023 GCA_028566095.1 Kryptolebias brasiliensis
TCAACGCCATAGCCTACCTGAGTATTGTTGCTGACCATGTCCATCCCTTTATGACCACAGTGTACCCATCTTCTGATTAATTTTTTTCTTACAAGTTGTTTAAACCATCCTACTTTTACTTATTAGGCCACATTGTAAAGCAGAGGTCCAGTCAGGTCCAATTTGGTCAACCTTTGGTTTAAAATGGTGAACTGTGAAGAATGACATGACTCATTTCTGATCCAACCACTTGGTCAAACTTTTGATCCATTTTTTGGTTAAATCAACCCAACATATGACCCCATAGCTTTAACCCAGAAATTGAGTTATCAAAATAACCTAACAGGTTTTAGTGTGTAGGTGTCACTACAGAAAAAATGTTTTACCAAAAAGCAACAGGAATGGTACCAGGAGAGTCATACAGTTTCCATTTATCTCCTTTACTTTAAAGCTGATGCCTGTTGAAACAAACCTCCCTTTTATCTAATAATTAAATAGATCAGACGTTATCAGTGCAAAGATAAATGAATCAACACATCTCAATTTCCTCCCACAGTGGAGTCACCAATAAATTTTCTCCTCTAGTCACAACTGTGACAACTGCGTCATTCATGTGAATCGGTACGAATCGGTTAATCTGCACACTGTCTCCCGCCTTTGATGTTTTATTTTGACACATAGAGGTCAGACAAGGAGGGAGTGGTAAAATGTGAAAAGCCACGGGCTGATAAAGAGAGAAGTAGCAGAGGAGTAAAGGCAGACATAGAAGCAGAGGTTTTATGTGGTGCTGACAGGAAATAAGCATTGATAAGCAGCAGGTGGTTTTATTCCACACCAAGACTTGCAGGCAGTCCCTGCCATGGTATCACCCAGCTCCCATAATGCCCCTTTCTCCTCATTGCCACATCTTCCCCAGTCTTAACCCCTCAGCTTTCTTCTTTTTCTCTATTTTGTCCACATATTCTTTTGTGGCCCTTTTCTTTTCTTGTCAAACTATCTCCCAAATCCTTCTTCCAGCTCTCTCAGTTCTGACTCTGCTTCTGCCTAATCTGCTGTTGACCCTCGTGCGGCTCCCACCCACCTGCCATCTGACACTGGGTTCTGAGGTAAAGATGAACGCCGTTCTCTGTTCCATCCTCAGCCTCGCACCTCTCCTTAGCTCTCTTCCTTCATTCCCTGCAGTTTAAACACGGGTAGCAGCGAGGTCAAGTGTGTTATATTGACGCGCGCCTCTGTATATATCTCTCTGTGGTTTTAGTGTTAAACGTGTAGGTGAGCATTCATGTTTCTGCCTCTGTGTGTGTGTGTGTGTGAGAGAGAGAAAATGTCTCTCGCAGATCAGCGGTTAGAGAGAGTCAGCCCACAGCAGTAAGATGGCCATCGAGGTCAAGGCCCAACTCTCTGGCAGCACAAATTGTGCTGCTCAGAATTCCATCCCTCTCCTAAACAGATCATCTCCGTTTCTTGTTTGTATTCTTAACTGTGCAGCGTGAGTCAGAAGCAACATAGCCTAGACAGATGCACAAACACGGATATTAAAAAAAAACATGGCTGTGCTTGTTTAATGTTTCAAATTAATTCATTACTCTTTTGTTTGTTTAATGAAGTAGAAACTGAGCTGCAGCTTAGTGCTAATTTTATGCTTCATTTGTTTTAATTCTATTAAATTTAGAAACAGTTGAGTGTGGACTCCTTTAAAGCTCAAATCCCCTTTTGATTTGTTTTAGCCAGTTCTTGTCTTTATTAATGTAAAAGCACTTTTCCCACCTTTATTTACTGATAGAAAACAGAGGATGCAGCCCTGCTTCAAACCTAAGTAAATGTTCCAATTTGCTTCCAAAGATTCAATCTAAATCCTGTGATTCTCCAATTTTACTCGATATTTCACACGCGGCAGGAATCCGCTCCAAGTACATTCCTCTCCTCCTCTTGGTGCCTCTGCTGTGGGATTAAAGCAGCACAGAACAATAAGAAGGAGGCCATGTTGAAATACTAATTGTGTGTTTTGTTTGGTGTTTATGAGAATGCCAGAGCTAAATCCAGTGAGAGGGGATATGGCGAGTGGGAGATGTTTGCTGTTTTTTTTTTCCCCCCCGCCCGTTTTAGTTGGTCGCCCGTTACCTCTTGAACTGATTATTTCTTGTTTCTTTCCTCTCCCTCTCCCTTGTTTGGTCATACCAGTCAGTCCTCCTCCCTTCTTCATTCTAAGGGATTTTCCGTGTAAAATTCATTTTACCCCCTTTCTTTTTTTATTTCTTTCTCCTCTCTCTCTGTCCTTTTTTTTTTTTTGGATCTGCTTGTCTGTCTGGATGGTTATTTCAACCTCTCCATGCTTCTCGGCTCTAGCTGTGCTTATTTCTGTCTGAGGCTGTCACTGGTTTCACAGCTCCTGCCGTCTCTGCAGCTCCCTTCCCTGTCTATTTGCACATCTCTCTCTGGTTCCTTCTTCCTCTCATTCCCTTGTTATTCTGCACTCTCTGCTGTCACTGCCTCATAGGGCCTCATCTAAACACTCCTCCCTCCCCTCTCCCACCCCACCCCTCCCCCAGTTCCAGGGTCCTTACCTTCAATTTCTCCCCTCTTGCGTCTTACAGCCTTCTCCCTCTACTCCCCCTGCTTCTCTTCAAAGGGGCTCTTACCAGGCCTGCAAATCCTGCTCTACATATCACCTCGAGCTGTGGATTGTTTTTAACGAGTCCTATAAACCCAAAGCTGAGAGCTGACACGGTAATAACTTCACACACACACACACATTCTATCCATCCACATACATCAGTTCACATGCTTTCAAAAACACATACAAGAATGCAAGTATGTGCTCAGTAAAATCACACAAAATTCCATTTTTCGATACAAGTAGTTTTAAATGTGGAAGATTATCCAAAATACATTATGGTCTCGAACAACAAGGCAGGAGTCTGCTCAAAATGTCAACCTTTCAGAAGCCGAACATGCATTTAAGATGAGTTTTCACTGGATTTTAAAGAGATAAAGTTTGTAGGTTTAAGCTTTGTGTTATCAGCAATATTAACACTGTCTGATTACAAAGACGCTGCTTTGGATAAGTGACGTCCATGATGTTTTGTGAGCTACCTGTGGAACGCATTTGGCTTTATGTCAGACGATGGCATTCATCATTTACTCAGCCTCTGTGTTTTGGCTTTATCAGATAAAACTGCACCACGAGCAAAAGGTAATCCACAGGGGTACAGAATCAAGGTCTCCATCTAGTTATCAATAGGATGACATTTGCTCCTGAAAAGAATCCACAAAATGCTCAAATATTTTGTAGCGAAAGACTCTCTGTATGTCTAATGTATGTAAATGTATCTTAATGCACATACTGGGTTATTTTGACTTATCTGATTATTGCTGGAGATATTTTGTTTCTTTGGTGATCTCACTCAGGGTTGTTTAAACACGTTTATACTTCAATTACTGATATCAATTTTAAAAGCTCCTAAATGAATAAAAAACAGCATTTTCGTTGAGTAATTAAAGCAAAATCAATAAAGTTTGTAGCCACGCGGATTTTGTTGGTGGAAGAGAAGAATAGACACGCGTACAGAGACTGTTTGTATTGTTGCACACGTGTTGTAGATTGAACAAAAGTGTAATCAATACTTTTTATATATGTGTAACAGTATTTTGCTGCAACCCTGCTGCTGAGACATCAGTAATAGCGTTTGGGAAAATAATAGCACTTTCTTGGCGAAGTAGAATCTGAAGTGTTTGATTAAAGCATCAATATGTTAGTAGAAGTGTGAATTTTTAATGGTCCTCACAATTTTAATTACCTATGGTTCATCTGTTACCAATGTAATGCATCTTAAAAAGCAATTCTTTGTATCGTATCATTAAATAACCATTTACCTGCACAGAGCTCTATTTTTTATTCATATATACAATACAAGCAGACAATTTAGACTAAACTTCTTTCTTTAAAGTCCTCAAAACTTGGAGAAGTGTCAAAGCAAACCCTCTCAGTGCAACAAAACTGCATGTTACATAGTTTCCACAGATTAGATGTAATAATGTCTTTAGCTTTTTTACTCACTGAGTCCTTTACTTGGACAGTACATTAGCTGTAAAGTGCAGGTCCATAAAAAACTGCAAAAATTCTTAACTAAGAAAGATTTGCTATATATATTTTTTTTTTAAGTTTACTAAAAACCTCTAGAAGGTGTCAGCATATTGGCTTTTAAAACAGTGAAATTAAAATGTTATGCTTCTTCATTTGTGTTTAAATATGATCCTCGAATTTAAGTGTGCAAGTTCATTATTTTGCTAAACATGGACAACCACAAATTAGGCTCTCTTCACATTGGACGATAATCCCGCTACAGTGCAACACAATCAGCCAGACCAAAGGTGGTCTATGCGGAGTCTTTCTTGTGGTCTTTATGTATGTATTAAGAATGACAGAGCATGATAGGTCAGCAGTGACCCTTGAAGCAGCACTGACCTTGCTGGGCTCATGGCTAGGCTATAACTGTCATTGTGACAAGCTCATGAAAACAACCTAGCACAGATGTGATGCCCATGGAGGTAGCATTGTGCTAGCAGGCACAATTGTCTTGTGCCAAGCTGCATCTGGATGCAGCCTGAGAGAGTTACGTGTGTCTCTTGGAGATGCAGAAAAATAACAGGAAAAGGATCCAACAACGTTCTAATAAATGGTGTAGGTTGTGGGGAGAGCATATCGGGGTTGTCATCCAATGTGAAGTGGACCTTAATATTAGTGTACTATAGGTTTGGGAAGGCTGTAAACTGTCATTTATATTCTACTACTGCATCACTGCAGAATCATTCAACTCTGCTTATGGAAGCATTTTGCAATCAAGAAATGTCCACGCTTCTCTCTGTCAGTGGGATTGGTTTACTGTTGGGTGCAATCTTCTCGTAGGATTTGTTCATTACAACACACACACACACTCTCACACAAGCATGCTTGAACGGTGCACACAGTACCGGATACACAACAACATCATAATCACAAACCCTCAGTGACTGACACCCCGCGCATCAGAGAAAAGCCTGCCATCTTTAAGAGAGACACATGTGTTTTACTGAAGCACCAAGGGAGACTTCTGAAGAGCTCATTTAACATGAAAGTGTCATATCTCAGACTGGCTTCTCTCGAAAGACTCTGCTCAGCACTAAGTGTTTATCACATGTGCAAACAGGGGGCAACAATCCAACTACAGACACATATGCCCTATTATGATGGTTACAAGAGGGTGTCAGTGTGCAAACACATCTCTGTAAGAATGTGATCATTAGGCATGGCAGGCAGCTTAGGAAATGGCTGTTTGAAATTGAAATAATCCAGTATTACACTAAAGGGATGTATTATGCAGCTGCACTCAGAATGGGAATGCAGAGCCTCATTGATCCTTCTGTACAAACAATGCTCTGGGTGGACAACCTTTGCTAAAAGGCAGGAGTCAAAATATGTCAAGAGTGGGGGAAAAAAACAGTTTTTTCTGTAAATTGCACTCAACTCAAAAACTCGCACACATTTGTGTTTGGATGCGTGCTGCTTTGATTGATTTTCATACAGATGTTTTCTTATGTCTGCTGTAAACAGATGGAAATATTGATTAAACGAAAAGAAGTGTGGTTCATAGAGAATGAATCAAGCAAGAAATTTGTTTGTCAGAATCCCATCAAAACACTCCTCACCTAATGGGAGTTAGATGCAGAGAAAAAGTAGGATGAATACAGATTAGCTGGTTTAAAAAGCTGACTGAAAAGGCTGCTAATTGATGAAGCATGAAAAATCTTACAGGCTTACACAATTTTCTGTGTATTTCCAGGTAATTCCACTTGTATGTGCTTAGACAACATGTTGTTAGCTCTGCTTTGACTCCAAACAGCTCTTATATAAAGACCTTCCCCATGTTACTTGTGTCATTTAATTTCTGTTCGCCTTCTGATTTTACATTCAGTTTTCTCTCTGTACCATGAGTTGCAAATGTATTCACTATTTTTGTTGCCTCACAACATGGAATTTATTTGATTTTTAAATTTGACTAAAAGCAATTCATGTAAACAAAATATGCCAGATCAATGACATTAAATTGATGGAAAAATGTTTTAAATAATTCTAAAAAAAAAACTATATAAAACTGAAAAGTAGTACATGCATAAGTATTTACCCCCTTTGCTTTGAAGCCCAACCATTACCTAAGAAGCAACACAATTACTGAAATAAGGGCCATCTTACTTGCAGATGATCTCAGTATATAAACACTTGTCCTTATAGCCCCAGAATCAACACCAGTGAAAGACCTTTAAAGCAATAAGGGCTACCACCAAGCCAGAGACAGCATGAAGACCAAGGAACTCTTATACACAGGTCAGAGATTAAGTTGTGTTGAAGTACAGATCAAGGTTGGGTTATAAAAAAATATCACAAACCCTGAACATTTCACAGAGCATCAATAAATCCATTATTAGAAAATACAAAGGTTATGTCACCACAGAGAGGGTCATCCACCACAACTAACGGTCTGGGCAAGGAGGGCTTTAATTTGAGAAGCAACCAAAGGGTCAAAGATAATCCTGATGGAGCTGGGCAGTTCTTTTGCAGAGATGAACATGTCTCTCCATAGGACCACTATATGCTGCACAGAACCGGGCTTCAGGAAGGAGCAGCATGGGGAACAAAAAGTTACTTAAAAACAAAAATAAAGTGGATCTTCTTGAATCTCTTTCCCAAATACATGGAAGACGGTGCTTTGGTCAGATGAGACTAAAAAATTACTGTTTGGCCATCAAGGACAACATCATGTCTGATAAAACATCCGTCATCATGTTTAGAACACCATCCCCACAATACAGCACTTTGGTAGCAGCATCAGGATGTGGGAATGTTTTCATCTGCAGAGACTGGGAAACTGATCAGAGCTAAATCAAAGATAGGTGGAGCAAAATATAAAGAAAATGGAAGTTCACCTTCCAGCAGGACAACGACCCTAAACACACTGCCGAAGCAACACTCCAGTGGTTTAAAGAGAAATAGTTAAATGTTCTGTATTGGTCCAGGCAAGGACCAGACCTCAATCCAACTGAGAATATGAGCTGATTTAAAGATTGTTGGCCACAAGCAGCACCCAACCAAGCTGAAGGAGCTGCAGCAGATTTACCATGAAGAATTGGCATCAATGCCAGTGGTTAGATGTTCCAAGCTCATGAAGACAAACCAGAAGAGAACTGCTGCTGCAAACAGTGGCTCTGCAAAGTCTTGACTCAAGGGTGTGTGTACATTTGTGTGCCCCACATTAAAGTTTTATCATTTTTACAACTATTTAAAACAGTTGTTTCTCATTTAACTTCATTGATCTGGACTGTTTTGTGTAGATATGTTACTTATAATAAAATTTAAATAACAATTATATTCCATATTGTAAGACAACAAAATAGAAATATTCCCAAAGTCTTTTGCATTCAGCTGCATGTGCTCAGCAGACATCCCTCCCTCCCCCCAGTTTTGTTCATCTCAGACCATCCAAACAAGCCCTCGCTCCTCCCACGTGAACTCTTTTTCAACCCTACCTTCTGTCTGACCTTCCATCTGTGTCTCCTTTTCTCACCTTGTTGAGTGTAATGACCGCCTCTTGGTTCAAACCCGTGATGTTGAAGGTGTCCCCGGACTCCCCCTCCAGGATGGTGTACTCCAGTTTGGCGTTCTCACCGAGGTCGGCGTCGGTTGCAGAGATGCGTCCGATCTCAGCGCCCGGGATGGCCAGCTCAGAAACCGAGAAAGACCACATACCTGAAAACGCATACAGACACACACACTGTGTGACTTTATATAAAGAGACACACTTCATTTGTCTGTTGGGCATTTCATTTTGTCTTTTCAACAATTTTTTTAATTGCTGTCCCACACCTGCGCTGAGCTAATATTTACAATGTTTCACTCCGATAAGGCAGTGATTAATTTAAATGAACTGAGAGGATGAAGGGACAAGATAAAGAAGGAGAAAAGCAGACGGCGCGTTTGAACGCTCGCCACTGTGATATTAATAAAAGCCTGATAGAAAGTGGCCGGAAAACTTGCTGTAAAAAAATAACTAAATTAAAAGACGCAAGGATTAAAAAACAGAGGGGGAAGGGAGATAAAGCAGAAGAATAGATTGCAGTTGAGAGAAGCTTCACAGACTCCCTCACATTTAAACCTGATGAAGTGAGCCAACTACTCATTACAATCATCTGCTTTTTAGTGCCCAAGTTGTCCATTTCTTCCTCCTGTTAACAAGGATTCATTAAGATAACAGGCTTTTTTGTGCATGCTGCCATCATGTTTAAACATGCTGCTTTCCTCTTTCATTGCTGTGCACATTAAAGAAGTACATTCCAAACCCTTCTGCTGGCTTTGCACTTTACATCTGATGCACCTATGTGACAAAAATAGGAGGGAAAAGACAATTTTTTTCTGCATGAAAAGTAAGCACTAACATGCCCATGTGAGTTTAAATATAATCTTGATGTCTTGTTTTATCTTAGAGCACACTCAGCTGCCACTGGCAAGAATAAGCACTGCAGAAATTGAACAAATAGGTAAGATATCAGTATTTGGCTTGCACTCATGCAGCAGACCAGGTGTTATCTGCTCAGCTAAAGTTAAAGGAGTCAGATCGACCCGCAAACAAGAGAAAGAACAACATCACACAAGCAGGTTGGGTTGACAGAAGAAAAGATAACTAGCACTTCAACAAGACAGTATCAGTGCCAAACGAGCAGGCAGGTGAGTTCTGCTAATATGACAACATCAAGACAAAACAAAGTGAGGTTGCTTCAGTTTGTGGATCGGGACGATGGTTGAGACATCAAAGTGTTTATTGGCAGCCAGATCCATCTCTCAGAGTGTTTCTCTATTGTCTTTTTAAACTTGTCAATGTTAAATCTGTTTAAAAAAAAAGAAAAAAAGCCTTTTTCTCTTCGATGACAGAATATGGAGTGGCAAGAGTAAGAACAAACTCGTGCCTCATTTTGTGCCTGTTCTTTTTCGATTTTTATTTTTTACAGGAGAACACTGGTGTCACAAATTCTTCTCTTCACCCTCAGACACCATGAGGATGCAACAAACTCTCCTAAAATGTTTTTGCTCTTTGGATTATTCATGTTTTATTCATTCAGTTATCTACACATTCTGTAAGTTTGATTTCCCAGCAGCAATACGTAAATAAAATGTCGAGGCTTGTTTCGCTTATTTCTGCTAGAAAAGCAAAGATGCTTTTTATGTAGAAGTTTATTAAATTGAATAAATGTGGAAAGCTGTCTCCATTACTTTACTTTATAAAATGCCAGAAAACAAATCCCAGGAATTATCACAGTAAAAAATGACACTACTTTAGTAGAAATTGAGATGTTACATGAGACAGATGCATCAAAAGTGATCTAGCATTTGATGCTTTAATTAAATTTCACAACATGATTATTATTATTATTATTATTATTATTATTATTATTATGTGCAAACTGAAAGAAAGTCTTTGAGCAAAACATCACTATGATGAATATTTGAAGTTGAAAATGCCAAAGCTTACCACTGAATGTCTTTGATTAATTTCACTTTTCTCTTGTAGTTACTCTCACTTAATTAGTTTGTTGTCTTTAGGGAAAAGGAAAAAAAAAACCCTCTTTTTTCTGCTGCAAACTGAAAATTGCTGCAAATTAGCAGCAACAGATCAAGGAAGTTCTCCCTCTGTGGCACCTAACAAGGATGAAACCATGCTAGATTGGTCAAGTTAATCTTGGATCAACAATAAAAGATCAACAGAAGGAAAGAAAATGAGTTTGATTGTCAGTTTACAATGAACTTTGAAACAAAAGTGATAAATCAAACAGACAGAGAGGCTAGAGTGCAAATAGCTGCTGCATTTGAAGATTTTAGAAAACCAAATTATGATAAAGATAAATGAAACTGTTCAACCTTTTCTCTGGATTAACTTTCATAATAATGCCACTCCCCAGCTATGATCATATTCATGTATTAATAGCTTGCCTGCCTGCAAATTCTCAGTGGAGACTATAGCAACTAAACAAATGACACAAATTCAGTGCTGACACTGAAATGGGATCACAAACTGTGCATAATCATTTCTACCTTTGGTTTGTTGTTTTTGGAGCCTCCAGTACAGCATTTTGGCAATCTTGGTTTTTACAACCAGGTGTGATGAGGAGAGTGTGTACACTCAAACAGAAGCTGCATGTCCATCATGTCCGACCAACAGGAAAGCGGCGTTATTGTCTAAAAGGGCCTTCCTGCTGCATGCAGGAAAACTGAATGTAACAACTGCGACTACATGCTTAAGTAGAAAATAAACTAGTTTCTAAAACTTTTCTATACAAATAAATTGAAAAGAAATCCAAGCAATCATGGTGTCAAAATGTGATGAGCAGAGTGGACACAAAATGCAGACTCTGAGGCAGGAATCAGAAGCAAAATTAACTCTTTTCCAAACAAAAAGGCTTCAATCCAGGCAAATGAGAAAATACAAAAGGCAAACAAGCATTAAACAACAACAGGAAGCATAAAATCAACAAATAAAAACAGTTACCGGTACTAGCTGACATCAAGGTGAGCAACTGGGCTAGATATACAGGGAGAGATGATGAGGAGATGGGTAGTAGGTGGAACTGAGGGTAACAATAGGTGAGAACAGCAAAACGACAACCTGAACTCTGAATATAATAAACACAAATAACTGAAACAAAAATAAACAAACAATATAATAAAATAAATGAAAATACACTGACTATAAGGAGCTCAGAAACTGATCTGCAGTAAACAGGGAAAGGCAAACTCAACTAACAAGAACACAAAATCTCATAATCATAACACAAGGGAATTAAACTATGTCATTGGACATCATGTTTAATTAAAACACTAGCTTACTGGCTTAATGTTTTGGTCTTTTCAACTATGAAAAGAGCCTGTTTAAAACAGTTGCTTTTCATTAATCTGCTAGTTAGAACCACATGATTCTCACCACAGATTTACAAGCACTAACTGAGCCAGCAGCAAACAGCCCATCTTTGGCCTTTAAGCTCTGAGGGACCATGAACCTCCCCCCATAACCACACACTGCACTCTGTCTGCTCTTAAAGCCACTTATTTTTCCCCTGATTTCTATTTTCTCCAAGTGAACAAGACCTTCCTCCGTCTTTCTCCACTCCCTCTCCTGCAATTTATTCAAGCTGCTCCACTAGATGCTGTCAAGGACTGCTTCCCACACTTGAAACTGTAATTTTCAAGATGTAATAGCTGTTTTTAATGCACTTCTTATAACATACAGCCTAATAGGTACTTAAAGCAATAAAGAGGATCAAGTGATTTAAGGTAACTGCAAGGTACTGTGTTTCTGAGCTCCACCTCCAACCAATTTGACACAAAACCTTTAGAGAACTGAGATCTACAAAGATCATTTCAAAGTTGTTACAGATCACGTCTAAATGTAAAGTAAATGTCAATGCACTTAATTCCATTTTAAAGTCCAATTATTTAAAAAAAAGTCTTGTAAACATGTAGGCACAAACTGCAAATGTATTTTTAGATACAAATTTTTCTGCCCCTAATACATTTATTAGCATACTAAGGAAGTTTTGTTAATCAGCACTTCCAAATCCCAAAAGCTTGTTACAAAAATGTTCACCACACAAACTCACTAAAATTATCTATAATTTGTTTGCATACAATGCTCTCTCTTGTATTTCCCAACAAAGTTGATTTTACAGTCAATGTTTGACTGCCCACAACTTGATGAAGATTAAATAAAAGATCTTAGTTTGGGTTTAATAAAAGGAAGTCAGCACAAACTGGAAGCATGAGACAGATGTTCTCATTATAAATATTTATTAGGCAGTTCAAAAAAAAAAAACGTTTTCTGTGTCTGCTGAGTTTCTGCTCCAAAGCGGATAAAAAATTAGTCCCAGGAGAATAAACAAAGTGTTTTTATTAACGATTGTGAAATTAGACTTGTGTCAGACCTTTACTGCATTAAATGAGAACCAGGAAATGGGTATTTTGAGATTTTTTTTAAAGAAGAAATGCTTCACTTATATAGCCAACTAATTATAACTACATGTTGGTATTTGTAAAATTTGTACTTCAGGCTATTTATCAAACTGCAGAAGAGTGTAGTGTTTGAGGTGTGTATGGTTGCTGATGTGTTTATCGCACCAGCTGCCACAAAGATACATAATTCAGCTTGTTATTATAGAAAAAAGTAGTTAATATAACATTCTAAAAACATCTGAAAGCAGTCACAAATCTTTCAGGGAAATCTATTTTTACTGCTGACAGAGTTTGTTCATGCCCATGCGGTTCTGCAGGGTTTTGCCCACAAATAGAAACAAAAAGTGCCAATAACTCAATACTAAATGCCAGTTTATGTGGCGTGACTACCAAGCCTACCATCTGGGGCCGACATAGCACCAGAAGGCTGAGACGGAGGCAATTCGAACACAAACAGGCCGACTGCTAACGAGACAGCAAATTAACAAAGTTATTTACACGTCAGAAACTGTGTTATCTTTTACTGACGTGGAGGACTGAATCATAAACTGGAGCTCCCCGTCATGGGTGCGCCTACACACAGAGGAGCGAAATGTTCCAGCCGTGTTCTGGCTAACGCACACTTGTGACACACGGGGACCGCTCAAGAGAGTAGCGACAAAGGCAGGGTGTGATGATGGTAAAGTAGGGTAGCCCTAGTCATTATCAGCTTTCTTTTCACTCGGGAGAGCAGCTGGCAACATAAGTCATACATCATTTCCACGTGTGATGGACTGGAGGAGGAGGAGGAGGTGGGGCTAGAAGTGAGTGATTCTGTGAGGGAGGCGGGTAGAAGATGAGAGCGAAAGGTGAGTGAAAAGGGAAAAGACTCACAGCTCATTCCACACATCAAGACTCTGGAAAAGCAGCACTGTCCTCTGATAAAAAATAATAAAAAAAAATCACACATTGGATCAAAATAGAGCATGAATGACCCGTCTGCTGCTTTTGTTCGTGCAGGTAGAGCCATTAGAGAGAGCTGTGAGGAAACAGCATGGACATGTCACTTCAATTCATAATATCTTAGTAATGTAGCTGCTCCCAGAGAGCCGGCTATAATTGTGCCAGGGAGAAAAGACGGAAAGCCCTCCTGTGCTGCATTTGGGGACATTTTCACATGGAGAAAAAGAAAGAAGGCAATCTTTTCTCATTGCTGTCTCAACTAGTAAATCTGCACCGATTCCCTGTGACTGTGTGAGGTTCACTAGGGGGACATTAAAATTGTCTGGGGACTGCTGGTTCCTGCAGGTGATTGGATGAGTCGGGGCCACGCTGGCAAGGAGATTAATTGGAAATGAAGCAGAATGACAGGTGGTGAGTGTTAATTGGAGAGGGTGTAGTTTAATACAGGTTTAAAAGTGCAAAAAAAGACCTCAAACTGACAAACTGCTGGATAAAGGAAGAAGGGGGCGGGGGTTGAGTTCTGGGCAAAGAGGAAGTGGCCGTAAAAAGGGCAGATAAATGTGAAATGAAAGATGCAATATGAGAGGGACAGCCAGGGCCCTCGGAGGAGAATGAAGAGGGTGAGGAGCCACTTTTTGAAGACAAGTGTGGACCAGGGCCAGTGTTGTAAAAGCACTTGTGGAGGAGAGGCCGGGGGGAGGACGGGGCAGGAGGGGGAAGTCGAGTGGCAATGTGAAAAAGAAAAAAAAGAAAAGAGAGGATGCGATTCCTGCACATCTTATCTGAGGCAGAGGAGGAGGTCTGTTGGTGGTAGAAAGCTTCGAGTTAGGGAAGTCATTAAAAAAAATGTCTAGCTGGCTAAAGTGCACGCTCTGCTTTTGAAAATAGCCTGAATAAAATTTGCATCCGTTTAAAGGGGGAGTCCATCACACAGGCATTTATACCCCAGAGGGCTTAAAGGGAAAAGGCCAGGGGATGATCAAGGCACGCACAGTGAGAGTTAAGCATCATGAGGAGACAGCAAGAGGAAGTGACAGATAAGGCAGAGATCTAAAAAACCCAGCGTCTGAACTGATGTTTTTTCCCTGCTAAAACCCCTGTGAAGTTAAAATAAACCGAATACAGAACAAGTGAAAGAGATGTTTTCTATTTCAGCACTCATGGGGTTAATAACCAATAGAGAGGATCTCATTCATTCCCAGCTCCAGGGTAAGCGGTATAAAGCACTGCACACTGCTGCTTAACTTGCCGTGTTCTGAGAGGTAGGCCATTAGCCATCGCTGAGCTCTGTTCTGATGCCTCATGGAGTAGGAGGAAAATGTGGGGTGTGCCTGAGTGTGTCCATTAATCCACTGCCATGTGAATGGTTATTTCGGCACACACACCCAGATGCCAAAGCACAACCAGCCCAACACTTTTTGTCCACCTGTGACTGGCATCAAGAGCCAAAGAGAACTGCCGGCGGCGTAAGAGGCGGAGCATAAAAAAATAAAAATAAAAAAAAGATTCCAGTCAAGTCAAAAGAAAACAGCTCAGAACAGCAGCTGATCTCAAGGGAACACAGCCAGAGCAACACTTTTAGAGTAAACACTTCATTTTTCTATTATGTTTCATTCAGATCACGATGCCTTGAGGGTGAAAAACAAAATTTGTAAAGATGAAGAGAAAAAAACCCTCAAAGGCATGACTTCCAGTAACATCAGCCTCATTGTGAAAGTAAATGAAGCCTTGGTCAGATTTAATGTATTTTTTAATTTTATAAAACAACTCAATTTGTTACAGAGATTTCAAAGCCCAGATTTGTGAATAGATTGTTTTATAATGGCTCTATTTTAATTTACTATCATCGTTTCTAATCACAAAGTTGATTTAGTCTTGTCTTGCCATGTATTCTGGAAAATCCAGAAATGCCATATCACTTGGGTCCAAACTCTCAAGATGTATCATAAGCAAGCCCAAAGTTGAAGCCACCATGGACAAGTTCCCCCTATTTTAAATCCCGCCCCTCCATGTAAACAAATGGGACATTTTCATGACTACAAAATAACACTTAAAAAAAAAAAATATATATATATATATATATATTAAGGTGTTGTTTTTGTTTATTAATTTAGTTTTT
>JAOXNZ010000092.1:18334123-18352093 GCA_028566095.1 Kryptolebias brasiliensis
ATATATATATATTCAGGTGTTGTTTTTGTTTATTCATGTAGTTTTTACCTTGTTGCTGTATGTTCAAATATGCATTTTGTTTCCATACCTTTAGTTTTAATTAGTTACTTAAGACTTTAGGAAAAGTACTCTGTTAAAAACTGTGACTGATAATGTCAGCCTGTCAGCGAGTTAGGAGGGTGTTTAGGTGACACTTTGGTATCAAAGGTACAGCCTCATATCCCTGTATGGCACAAATGCTGGCTCCAAAAATGCAACATGGCAGCTCCCAAAGAAAAAAACTAAACATTTTGGTTTCAATTCTGAATGGCAGAAGAAGGTGGAGATGCTTTGTCTGCCTTTATTATAACATAAAATATATATAAGATTTTTTATTACATATAATGCTCATGTATTGCTACAGTGCATTCCCGTTAACTATTCCCATTACATATATTGAGTATGTATTGGGTTGAACGGTGGGAGTCTTAGCATAACCACATCAATGGTGTTGGTCTGGCGTTTTGCTCTGACCTGTGATCTTGTTGCTGCTTTTCTGTCACATTCACAGGTGTATACAAAGGAAATGCCCATTCAGTGTACATGCTGAAGACTATTTTTTTTATATTTTGTGAAGAATGAGAAATTTGTATGAGTGAGTGCTGCTGTTTTGATGAGCAATGCCTTGCAAAGTAAGATGTTATTTTGTAGTTTTCTCAGTAAAAGTCCACCCGTAAGTCTCAGCTACAGCTTTTATCCATTCTCTACAGAGAGTCCCAAGAAACACCACCTGTTCACTGTGCCAACAACTTGCATGCTAAACAAAATCATCATCCAAAACGTGCAGAGGTAAGTCTATAATTACACAGGCAGCAGTAACACCCAACTGTACAGTTTGTATAGCACAGCAGGAAATGTGTAATGTTACTGTTAGGCCACAGATATGGTAATTCTGTTATTAAGACATGTATGTGATGTTTGAAAATTGCTGCATTTATGCCACAGAATTGACTGAAAAATTCCCAACAACCTGGCGTTGCTGGAGACCACACCCCATGGACTAAAGGATTAAATATGAAAAGGAGCAATGGTGTGACATTATTTTGTCTCTCAATACGCAGCAGAAAAACAAGGCAGATACTTAAAAGTGTGATGGGAATATTACCTACATTCTTTTCCAAACGAATTCCAAAACTGTTGAATAAACTTACAAGGAAACAAAACACACTTGTTTTTAATGTTCATTGTTTTTTCTTTTTTCGCCCAATGAACACTGAAGACAGAAACCCTGAACAGGACAAGCAGGTAAACAAAATGGAGGAATGGTTTGATTATTTTCTCAAATAAGTTATTACAAAACTAAATATCATTCATCATTTTTAAAATGGTTCCAGGGGGGTCTCCTACTCTAAATCCTAAAAACAACCTCTTAAGTTAACTTTTCCTTTTATAGTTAATTGGAAAGGTTCAGAAGTGTATCAGCCTCTTAGACCTTTGTTTATGCATTTTCTCCACTAAATTTTAAATTGTCTCAGCAATTTCAGGGAATCTGTTGTGTCAAATTATCACAAGACACCATGTTGCAAGATTGTTATCACTACTGAGTATAGTGTTTCTGGGCACATCACAATAAATTTATTATGTTTTGTTCCAATAAATCTACAACAGACCGAAACCTTTTTCTATCTAATCGTAAACACCCCCCAAAAAATGTCATTATGCTCAATTTATATTTGTTGCTTCATGTTGGAGAGTTGTGTAATTTAGTGTCTGTGTTGATTCATTATTTATCAGTAGAGGAGAAAATGCTAAGATAATTTAATGCTTTAGCAACAATAGACCAAAGCAGAGCCACATTTTTGAAGCCACTTTCATAAATGCCTGCTCTAAAGACATAAGACCAAAAACATGTCACGTTTCCTGCATAGCAGTGAAGCCAGGAGCCAATTGGAGCAAAGTTACATCACCACAGAGGCGGAACTAAGGCGGTGCAGCTGGAGGAGAGCGACTATAGCACCTAACTGAAACCATCAAAGAGCAGCGAGGTTTTAATGTCACGTAAGAATGGTGATGATTTATGACAAGTTGGAGAAGATGTGATTTTTCTTGAAATACCATGATGCATTTTTGTTAAGTTAGCACCACAGAGCTCTACAGGACGTTGCATGCAGCCAATGCTGGATGCAATATGGATCTGCACATGCTGTTTCTACTAATACTCGTGAATGATGGTGCCTTCTGAGTGAAGTTTATCAAATCTATTCCTGAAAGTCACATGTTGTCTTTATTTTAAATGCATTCCAGCTGCTGCGGTATAAAAAGACACAAATGTCAGCTCCCTCCTACCCTCAATATTCAAGGGCTAAATGGTTTTACAGTGACTGGCTTTGAAGTGCACTGACGAAATGATAACACGACAAAGTGGCAGGCCGACTGGTTGGCTGAATGACTGACTCGTGAGAGAAAGGAAAGTGGAGCTTGCAACTGGTTGAAATCTTTTAGACCTTTCACTGACATTTGCCTCCACCTGCAAGTCAGAGAGAGACGAGAGGAACAAAAGAAATTTACAGCGAGAGGAAAAAAAGGAAACGTAAAAAACTGTGACATGGGGCTGAAAGAGAGTAAAAGAGAGCTTTAAGTTAGAAGAAAAAAGCTGCGAGAGAGAGAGGGAGCGATGTAACCATGAGCTATGTTTCCAGCAGTGATTTTACTGTCTATTGAAGCGGAAAGCACTGAACTTTAGATGAAATATTAATTCAGAGCAAGAGAAACAGAGGGATGGAGAAAATAAAATGGATAAAAAGCTTGCTGGTATTAGCCACCTCCATTTTAATTAGTTTCTCCTTTCATTCCATTTCCTCCATCTCCTATTTGGACTCTGCAGATGTAAAACTTAATTAGGGAATAACAATCATTGGAAATTATTGCCTATTACCTAATTGTTTAGGTTATCACAGTAATCATTATTACTCTCTGCAACCCCAACCAAGCATCAACACGAGATGAAATTATACAGTTTCTGGAATCCAAAGCTAGATGTCTTTTCCCCCCCTGATTGTGCCCACGTGGAGGAGGCAAACCCAGAGGTCAGGTTTAATTAACACAAGGTGTTGTCCAAGCCTGGAGGCAGGCTGCATGCAGACACGGATTCGCTTGAATGAGACAGGTTTCATTAAGACAAAAAGCAGCAATTTGTTACTTTCAAGAGAAGATACAGCATCAGAAATCAGGACTTCCTCGACTGAATACGCAATTTGGGTTTGTGCAAAGTCATTTTCAGTGACTGCATACAAGTGGGCAGAGTATTTATCACACGTCTGTGAATCACCTGTATGACTTTCATTGTAATTAAACCCAAACAGCTAAAACCGGACGTCACTTAAAAGCTTGCATCTCTTTTGTGACAACCTTTGCATTATTTCTCTGCAAAAAATGAGCACCAATTGTTTTTTTGAATAGTACAACAAACCAAAACAAGGACAAAACACATTTAGATTTGTATACCAGAATGTACTAAAAAGATAGTTCAGATATTTCGAAGTGTGTTTCTGTGGAAGGGTTATTAAACAAATGGTGTTTTACATGTTGTAGACAGCTCGTCGACTAACGTCAGTTTGGAGAAATAAGAGTTTCTGACAGGACTAATAAACTAACGGCTAGTTCGAGTAAGGGCAAGACCAGTATGCTGTCATCTTACAACTTCTCTAACATCAAAAACTTTATAGCAGTTCATGAAAACGGTCTTTTATAAATCGCAACACTGCAGTCAGTTTCTCATTACGTGGTTATAAAATATAATATTCCTGTTGGAGGTGCAGCAGGCCGCACCAGAAATGCTACAGGTACCTACTGCTGCTATATGCGAAAACAACAAAGTCTTGTTAAACAACCATGTAATGCTAAATTAATGACAATGGAATGCTTTGTAAAATAGCGTTCACATAAACTGCTATGAAATGTTGGAAATTCAAGTGGTTTAAAGACAAAAACACTTCATTTTGGTCTTAGCCCTACTCAGACTATTTTCAGTCTGGTCACAGTTAAACTCTGTTTCTCCAAACTGAGGTCGTTCAAAGATCTATCTACAACAAGTAGGATATTAATTGTTCATAACCTTTCCAGAGAAACACACTTCAAAAGATCTGAACTATTGCTTGAAAGAGGAAATACAAAGTATAAGCAGTTTTTCTGAGAAGTGATTTGACTTAGCTGCATGACCTTTCTTTAGAGTTTTATAAGGCCGACATTAGAGTCAAATTTGGCTGTTATTGTGCACAACTGGCCAGTTGGTGATCCTCTTATGTGCCCTTTCAGATGATTTATTTCTGTTATGTCACTCAGGGTTGGATGTAGCTTGTTCCTCCATGACTGAACTAAGCAGTAAAAAAAGCCTTCCATACATCTGAGCTGCTCAAAGGCTTTTTTTTTAATAAAGTTGTGTGTTGCGTAACATTATCTGGCTGATGTTAAGGTTGTCATAAAATTGCAAAGTCCACATTTTTTGTTGATGTTCAGAAAAGTGACTTGCAGCAGATACACTGTCTTTAGCATCTCACTAAAATTGCCAAAGGTTTCTCATTCCACTAAATGTGTGAGTACAGTGTTTCTGCCGAAAACACCACTTGGAATGAAAAATATACCACCTCTGAACAGGAGAGATAGGAAAAGTAAGGAAAAGATGTCCACTCTATGGAAACAGAAGAAAAATATGCTGCCAAGGCAAGGAAAAGAACACAGCTGCAATATTGCAATTAAAAACATTTTACACACACTGAAACAACAGCTGATACCAGGAATTTGTGAAAATGATTAATCTAAATGTACAGATCTTGAGATGGATGAATGTGATTTGTGTTGATCCAGATGCATGTGTTGTAAACGGCTTTTGTGGAACAGACTGCTTTTGGAAACCGACCTTCAGCTTGTAGATGTTTAGTGTTTTTCATTCAAAGCAGTTTACTCTGCATTCATGTACTGGAGCAAAATGAGCCTGGTGAAAATTGAAATCATAATTGCAAGTGCAGCAGTTACAACGTGCTAAACCACACGGGAGCCTTCGTACATTTCTGAGAAACAATGGCTGTGCTGGTGCTTTGACTGTATTGACATAGTAAGAGAGAGAGAAAAAAAACACAACTTCAGAAAGTATTTGAGGCGTTTTCCTTTCCCAATTTCTCATCTGTTCAAGTCCAAACAATAAATTGGGAGCTGTGATAACAACCTGTTTAGTTTTCAGAGTTACTACAGGAAGTCTTCATTGCGTCTTTGTTCTGTCTTGCCTCTAATGTATTCCTCCCTCCTTTTGCAGTTCTTGGGAAAGATTTGTTCAGTCGCATAAAACAAACTCGTCCTCTCAAACTGCAACCGATTTAAACAGCTGGAAGCTACGAATTCCCGCAAGGCCCCGCAGGGTCCATCTTGGCATCACATCTGTCTCCCTGCACCCCCTCCACCGATCCAATGTTTGCTTTATACCTGTTATTCTTGCCAAATGATCTTCTGTTCTTTCAAAATGTTGTGGTCTTTTTATGATTTATACGATTGTGTGACGTGTTATTGGAGTTTGGCCGTGCCTGCTGTTATACATAAAGGATGAGAGAGCAGGGTTGAAACAATTCATTTTGCACCTTTGCAACAGAGGAGCTTATACCAACTGCTGTTTTCCTGACGGAGTTTCTAAGGTGGATGGAGCTATTTAGCATATCTCGGTGGAGGTGACGTGTACTGGCCCATTTTAGGCTGTGTTATTTCAGGAGCCCAGGGAGAACAGAGCTGAGAGTGAGGAGAAGGCAGGGAAGGGAAGCAAAACCCTTAGGGAGGCTGCTTAGCTGGTGGTTCAGGGATCCTCTGAGGGTTAGGTGAGAACTGCATATGTTCAGCAGTGTGGACATCAAAACAGTCCCTCAGTACAAAAGAATAAAACATCTTCAGAGACAGTCAAAAAGTCCCTTTGCCTGCCCAACTTTTTTCCATTCTTCCCACAAGAGGAAGGCTAACTAGAGGAGGAGGAAAAAAAAAAAGACATCCAAGCATACAATCATGAGAGACAGCCTGCAATGGCTCACCACACCCTGCTGAGGATGTGCTGCTCACAGTCCAGCAACTCCATTTATCAAGCTCGACGGAGGGAATGGCAGCACCTTGGAGGGAGGGGGGGGGGGGGTAAACAGAGGCTGAGAGGTTAAAGGTACCGTTGCAAGACAATGGCAGAAGGATTGAGTCCCTGGGGACGGTGGCAGGTAAAGGTAGGTAAGCACAAAGCGGACAGAAGACGAGGAGGCAGCGACAGAGGGGAAAGGGAGCTAGAGAAAAGGCTTAGATGCTGCCAGGAAGGTTCCCATTAACATGGAAATCACTTCCTCCGGCACTCCACGGCTCACTGATGGCTCGGCAAGAAAAAAAGAAAAATAAAAAGCATGGCTTTAGCTCTTATTATTCTGCGAGAGGGGGCACACTGCCAGGTCAGATGAAAAAAGTAACAAAGAAAAAAATAAATAATAGTCTCTTTAGAACCCTGTCTCTCAGTGATTTTTACGTGTCCTCTTTGAGTAAAAGGCATGAGGATCTCATTTAATTTCCACAGAAGCCATAGTTGATACATGTGGAAACAGGAGGGGGGGGGGGGAGAAAGGAAGAAATGGCGACAGCAATGCTTCCATTTAGGGGGTTTTAAAGTTTTAAACTCCCCAGTTTTTCCTGCATGATGGCACAAAAAGTTGTAGCCATAAAAATACAAAAAAGTTCTGAGCGTGGAGAATTTGCAACCCTCTCGGGCCCTCATAAGGCTGGACTGTCTGCATGTAGGTCTTTGGGAACCTGGTGTTGTTTAGGACGATTACTGCATGATGGATCTCTGCTCGCAGGCTCTTTGGGCTGCACTGGATTGGAGCAGAAAAACTCCATATTCCTCATAGGAGCTGCCATTGTGATGTGGAGCTCGTGTTCACGTAAAAGCCTCATTTGTTGCACATGTGCAGTATATGCAAAGAGTGCAGGAGAGGGAGGAGAATAGAAAGCTACTACCCACTAGAGCAAAAGCTGGACAGAAGACACACACAGAGTGCAGTTAGTGGGCTGCTGCAGCTTTCATACCCACGCAGGGTGAAAGCCTGGAGGAAGCTATCCAAGCAGAGCTCTGAACTGTGCCACCACTGACTCCAGGGCACTGCAGTGGCAGGCCTAATTGTGCGTTGTGATATGAGGGGAGCCATTTCAGGAAAGGCTTTTCATGCCCCAGTGAGATCTCACACCGCCGTGCTGGCTACATATTCTTTTTTTTTTTTGCTGTTGTTGTTTGTTTGTTTTTGGCATAGATATGAGACGAATTAGTGATTAAACTGGTGCATTTAAAATTCTCTAAGCACATCTTAAAGACATATATAATAAGCAACACGCGGAAATAATCAGCGGTCTTTAGCTCGTTCTCTTATAGCAAGACACACACAAACAGAGTCACGTCTGCCTGCGTCTGCATCCAAACACTGATAACGCCCTTCATTCTGTTTCCCAGCATGCCATCAGCTCTGCGTGAGGTGAAGTGATTTTTAGTTAGCCTGATTATCACTGTTGCCGAAAAGCCATTAGCTTTACGTCGCCCCTCTTTCCCTTTTCAATCCCTCCATTCTGTCATCTCCCACCTCCCTCCTTCACGCTTTGGTGAACTTGCCCCCGGGACTCGCTTTCATGCATTCTAAAGAGTTTATCGCGCCGGTCCAAATGACGGGAGACGCAGGTCTGTGGGTGGCGATCATTGGACGGGACGACAGGACGTGGGCGTCCGCATTGGCCCGGATTGGCCCACGTTGGTGTCCCTTAACTCCAGCGAGCCCATTACTAGTCCACAAATGCACATTAGTCATGGCATTTAGCTAAATTCATTATCAATGCCCTATTGAAGAGGACACAAGCTATTTTCGATATGTATTAGACGGAGCTGATTGTGATGTGAATGCTAATGTAAAGGAAAAGAATTTAGGATGATGGCAGCAGTCTGCTGTCACTGCACAAACACACACTACCTCTGCTGGGCTCTGTTCACATTGTTTCGAGTGCCGATGCTGTATAAACAATCATTTATAATCACGAAGCATTTTTGACAAGACTTTGATTAGCAATATGAAGCCCTGGCATGGATTTATTTTCATTTGGCAGGAAACACAAATGTTCAGTAACAAAAGCTACACTGGTTTATGGTGGGACTGTGAAAGTTTGACAAGTGGGATTTCTCAGCACAGACACTTTCTGCCACACTGACTAAAAATGATTGTGCGCTGAGGGTGTTTTAAAACAGGAACAGATGGGACAGAGTGTGATAAGGGGCCCTGGGTGTGTGAGTGGAAGGCAGGATGGTGTGTGTGTGTGTGTGTGTGTGTGGACCAGACAGGAGATGACTGAGCCTGTCACTGCTCTGTTTCCCCTATCTCCTCACCTCTGACTGATCCTGCAGGTGTGCACAGATGTGTGTATGAGACCCCAAACATTAAATTGGATTTCTTCAGATGCTGAGGAAGCTTTGGGCCTGGAACCGAGTTATGTCATACTGCAAGTGCACTCTCCCACTCATCCCTCTTTGTTGTTCGCACGCCTCTTTGCATTTTTTTTTTCACACCTCATTCTTGCTAAAAGACATAATACCTCCTTTATCCCTCTCGATTCCCTTCATTTCATTCCCTCCCCCGCTCCCTTTCCCAGAGCGTTTGTCTCCTTGTCTCCTCATTCTCTCTGTGGTTTCTTTAACATCCTCAGAGCCATTCTTCACCCACTCCCCTTTGTCTTACTCCCCTAACAACTTTATTGCGCCTTTTGTAGCGCCTTTCCTTTTCTCCCTTTCAGGAAAAATGTTCGTACTTGAACATAAACACACAATGATGTGTATTCACTGGCACACTCCTCCTCACTGAATTTCTCCTCTCGTTCACGCTCTTTCTGTTGCAGCCTGGCTCTCCAGAGGAATGAATTAGTAATATTTATGACGAAGCCCACTCTGAACTACTCCCTCTATTGCCCCTTCGCTCCCTGTCTCATTTCCCTGGTGCATAAAATGACACTGATCTTATCGGCGCTACCTATGTAGTCATCTGTCAGCCCATCTATCTTTCCATCCATCAACCTGCTGCTGGAGTGATGGCTCCGTCAGCGTTTTATGTGGCACCGCTGGCAAGCCAAGGTTGTTTAGGAACCACATAAAAACAGGAAGTGGCACCTGTGCCTCTGTCTGCGGACTCGTCACTGAGTAGAGTTGCAGCTTTTCAAACGATTCTTGCAGGCAGAGCATAAGGGCCCAAAAGTTTTCAAGCACAAATCACAAGTTTCCTGGAACAGCTGGGAATTTTGGGGATAAAA
Source organism: Kryptolebias brasiliensis (assembly GCA_028566095.1). Lineage (NCBI taxonomy): Eukaryota > Metazoa > Chordata > Actinopteri > Cyprinodontiformes > Rivulidae > Kryptolebias > Kryptolebias brasiliensis. The sequence continues at coordinate 18,343,445 of JAOXNZ010000092.1, forward strand.
CGCTGCACGAACCATGGCAAGAAACTGATTTAACATTTTACCCTTTGGCAGCCGACAGATTTATTAAGACAAGGCAGAGCAGGGAGACGGATCTGTAGGTTGTTGCCGTGTCACAGTGTAAAATGACATTTCAGGTTCTGAATTTTCAAGGAGAAGAAAGTGGCTGTGAATTGTTTCTGAAAAGTTTTGAATAGAATAACTTAAACGGATCAACTTCAGTGTACCGGGGTGGATTGCTGTAAATGTTTTTAAGCATTAATCAGTACTATTTTCAGCATGTTTATGCCTGCAACTTTGTGGTACATTACAATTAAAACCTCTAACTGTATTTTAAACGTTTTGTGATAACTTAGTGAATTTAGTCCATGGTTGGGGAACATAAGGTTCATGGTTAAAAATCTCTTATATTTTGGAAATAAATCCAGAGTAAAAGTTCTGGATTGTTTTGTTTTTTTCTCAAAAGAAATTACTTCTTTCAGGGTCAAAAACTAGCTTATTGACTATTTTCAAACTAACCCAAATGAGAGGCGTAGCCAAGAAAATGTTTACAGCGGACGGAAGTTTGTGATTTTTTTGTTTGTTTGTTTTGTCTACCTATAATGCTGGACATTCTGTAATTAAATCTTTAACATCTTTCCCTTTGGGTTAGTTGTCTCTAACTGGGCATTCAGATGAGCCATTTACAAATTTTAGTTGCTTACATTTTAGTTGCTTTCTCGTCTTTTCATATCTGATTTTAGAATTAAGCAGTACTGTGTAGTACAACTCTAAAATATTTAAATATATGGGTCAGTTCTGTTTTTCAGCCCAGATCCTGTGGCTGCAAAACAAGCTCTAATCATCACCCCTCCACCTCCACCTCCATACTTGGAAGTTGTTTTAAGGTTTTTTTGCTGACATGTTCCATTTTTTTTTAAATATTTGTTTATTTTTAGCTAAACCTGGCACTGTGCACCATGCAGTAATTTTTATTGACATTTTATTGGCACTGCTTTTGAAGTTTTGTTTTGGTGCAGCTATGCAAACCTAACACATGATGCCATGTTCCCCTTTAGAGACACGAGGCTTTCTGGCAACATTTTCCAAATAAGGCACAACTTTAACATTTAACTAAAATAAACTCCACAGTCTTAGAGGGAGCTTTTGGGCTTTCTGTAATTTTCTTTGAGAACTGCACAGTCTGACCTCAGGGTGAACCTGCTGGGATAGCCACTCCTGGGAAGACTGCTAACTGTCTTGAGTGTTCCCATCCTGTAATCTCACTGAAGAATAACAGGACTCCAGATAATTTGGAAATGGTCTTAAAGTCATTCCCAGATTGATGGATTTAGGAAGGGTTGCTTCTCTAAGATCAAAGAGATGCTCACATTTACTAATCAAATGTTTGGGTGAATTTGATTGGCAGCACCTAGCTGCCTCTAAACCTCTTAAATGTTGTTGAAACAAAATCTCTTATACACGATTTTTGCCTTTTGGTTGAGTTTTTGTTAAATAAATAATGACAGTGTATTTTGTCTAATATTTATGTTTTAAACACCCTGTTTTTTTTTTCTTCTTTTTCTTCTTCTTTTAATTGTGTCCTGTTAAATAAGACTTGGGAATCTAAAGCCTTTTTACTTTTTTACCATGACTTTACAAGAAGCTAAACCAATATACAGAATGTACTTTCTTGGCCAGATTTAGAAAACAATGGACTTATCCAACTTATCCTAGAGAGGATTAGGTTGTATAAAATATTCATATTTATATTTAGCTTCAGTAAACACAGCAAAACATGTATGAATAAATGACTACACGAAAGCAAGTGTATGAACTTTCCAAACACTGAAAGAACAGTGAGGCCTGATTACAATCATATATTTAGTTGTTGAGGCGCTCCATTTTCAACCAGGATTACGAGATGAGCACAAAATAATATACTGCACATGTCCTAGGGGTTTGTTACAGAAAGTTGAAGTGTGATTTAATGCCCAACACTCTGGTTTACTCTCAGACACTTAGTCATCCATGTATTCCACACCGCGCTGCCATAATTAACAGCTTCATCAGGCAATGAGTTCAAATGAGATGGCAACAGAAACTGCCCTTAAGCACAGGTTTTACATCTGTCTGGCTTGTTAGTTATACGTTGCCGTAAAATATCACAAATGCAATTATGTTTCTGGAATAAAGACTTTGAATGATCTTGAGTTATTTTCAGCCAAAAAGCTCATTCTTTTTTGTTGATAGTGTGTCTACCGTTTGTGTTTGCAGCGTAAAACGTTCAAAAAGCCTTTCAACCTTTAAAAAACTTCATTTAGCACGCATGAAAAGAAAAATTATTAGCTTTTCCTGCACTGCAGAGCTGAAAGATCAAAAACCATGTTGCTGTTCAAACAGATTTGCTGCTTGCTGTGTGCCATTTGATAATAATACCCACAGGAAAGTGTTGCTAAAACGTCATGTTTGCCAATGAAGCATCTGAAAATATCCAACATTCATTGAAAAAACAACCACAGTCTGCATGGTAGCCTACTTTCCCTCTGCTCTACAGCCTCCTCCGGGCATAAGAAATCCCCTAACAATGTTTAAAACTGTGCACACAACAAACCCACTTCAGTTCCTTAAATCATGTCTTGGAAGGAGAGGAAGAAATTCTGGGGCACCATGTAAAGACAAGCCCACAATCTGGAGCCTGTTTATTTCCTGCTTGTTGGAGCTGTAATGTACAGCCAGCCCCTGGTTTGTGCACTCCAGTGTAATCCTCTCTGTCGCTGCTAAATGCCATAAGGAATAAGAAGCATTGACCTTGCAAGGCACAGGAGCTGGATTTGAGGGTGTCTTTTTAAAAGCCCTGGTGCGTAATTGAGTGGAGCGGCGGGGTGGTTTGCTTTGATGGTGGGTGCAAAGTGCGAGAGAACACACAGGGGAAGAAACGGCAAACAGGGGGATATACCGATCTACTCATGAAAAGAAAAAAAGTGGGAATCTGTAGGCTGCTCACACAGAAACTCTGAGCATAGAGATTCAATAAAGTACATATACACACAGAGGACCGATAGAGACAACAATAAGGAGAATCTGGTAGACTGTGAGGCTTCAAAGCAGCCACTGGCAGTGCAAGACTCAGCATCACTCAGATGCCTCAGAATAAGCTTAGAGTTTTCTTCCCCCCTCTAAGAAGCCCTCTGGTCCTCAGAGCAGCTTCGTCCAAAACACTGTATTTGATGGGAAATCAACTCGACCAACAAACCTCCCACCCCAGGACATAATTAGTTCAATTTTGGCATCGACGCTTGTACTCTGTTGGACAGAAAACTTTCATCATAAGCCCATCCAAGTCCTGAGAGCTCTTTTCTTGCATCCACCTGCAATCTTGTAGGCAATAATAATCTTTACCTCCTGCTGTACCTGGTAGGTATAATTGGACTGTATATTTTATTTCTGCAATGAAATCTTCAGATGACAAGTGTCCTAGATTATTTTAATGTAAAACGGTGAAAGGGTCAATTTTGCATCAAATCTAAGTGCAATTTTCATTTAAAAAAGCAACAGTTTTAATTGAAGCTTGTTAATTGAAACTTGCATAACAAGCTGTATAGAGCGTAAGAGTTTTAATTAGATTTCATTTGAAGACCCTAAATCCTGGAAACAGGCATGTGAATGAAAAGTCAGGTTGCAAAATGATACCCCTGCTGACATTTAATCAGTTTATTAAAAAGTGATACTTCAGTCAGTGAAAGGATAAAAAAAGAGGTATTTGGCTGTAGCCAGAGAACATTCTGCAAAGAAGTCATAAATGGGAAATAAAATTAGTTGTGTCTGAATGTAATTTCTGTGTGACTCAGCTGCATTTGGCTGGCTAGAACCACCGCTGATAACTGAAATTAATTCTGAGTCGGTCAACAGACTAAAGCTGTCCATGGATCCTCCAATTTACTACACATGGTTCATTACACCTGTTGTCTTTATTTGACTGATAAACAACACCTACTATCTGACAGCTAATAGCCAAAAAAGATAACGACAATATTGCAAATATTTAGAACTCATTAATCTAAAACTATGGCTTTATGTCTATATTAGTCGTACGTTTTTTATTATATGGCAAAATCCCTATTTTGTCAAAGAATTTGCACAATTTTGTGGAAAAAAAAGCTTTTTCTTATTAAAAATGTATGAAAAAAGAGAGGTTTTAGTCTCAATATATTGATGGTGGGTGAGGTGTTTCAGACTGAAAGGTTTGTTTTTCCCGAAACAACAGAGATGGAGGGGAGAAAAGGGGGAAAACATTTAAAACAAAGACATTGAAGTAATTTTCTCAAGAACACCAAGCAATCTCAGGGGTATTGTTTGCCACATCTGTATTTGCCTGTTTACATATATGTGACACAGAAAGTTACTTTGTGTTCTCCAGCTCTGTCATCATGAAAAGGCTAAGCCATTTTACGTTACTAGGAACCAAACGTATGCTCAAGTGTAACTTTGAACTCATTCCCAACTCAGATATTTATCCTTTTTTTAATTTGCAAAACAGTTGGGTTTTCATTCACCAGAAGAAGCAATCTTTTAAAAAGGTCACATGAAAGATATGCAAATCAGACACTTTTGCACTAATTGGTTTAAAGAAAATATTGACCTTATGCTGCTTCGGCCATTTTTTGTCATTCCTGTTTAAATGGTAAATGGTCCACACTTTTATAGCGCCGTTTTAACCTGTCCAGGATCATTACAATGTTTTTCACTCAGCCATTCACACACACACTCATACAGGGCTTTCTATTACACACTATATACGGCTCTTTAATATTCTCACTCATTAGGTCCAATTGGAGAACATTCAGCATCTACTCTGCTGTCATATGGTTTACATCAGTTACTTGGGGAATTGTGTGAAAAATGGCCTACAATCAGCTGTCACATATCACAAAAATTTCAAACATCCACGAAGAGAACAGTCTGGGTTATACATATTTATGTGTTTTTGTGCCTGAAACATATGTAATGCACATCGTTTTAGTTTCAAGGAAAATAAATTGCAGCGTCCTTTACTGGTCTGGTTTTTCACAAATGAAAAATACTTTTGTGACACCTGGGTCATGGAAGGCTACAGCTGCTACAGCCAGCATTGATAACTCATAGTTCAACAGTTATGTGCTACAGTCAATTATTACTTCAGTTTGGCAGTACCATCTTGATTCTGGCAAGTTGCATACCAACACCTTGAATTGAATTTTTAATCAGAAATAGTGGTCAGACAGTTGAGAAGTCAGCCAAAATCAGCTTGTGAGAGCAATATTGCCACCTACCACACTGGAGTGGTAAACTAAACCATTAGATCAAATACTGTGGCAAACACCCGAGCAAGTGATCCTAGAACAGTGTGAATGGGATCTTAGTTAAGATTTTATGCATGCAGAGGCAACACTACGGAGAAACCCTTAAACACAGAGATGGCTAGCGATGTAAGCTCACATTGTGCCCAATTAAATCAATTAATCTAACATGAATTTGTTGGAACCTTGGAAGGATAGGAAAGGTAATAAAGGAAGAGAAAACGCCAAACAGAAAGACCACAGCTGACATTCTTACTGACATTTTAATGCTTCAAGGCAGCTGTAACATCAAGATACTTTATCTTCAATGTCAGTGTCAGATTGCCTTAAAATAATTATTACCCAAGAGTCACAAATCAGTTTAATCTAAACTAGTGTATATTTAAATACTATTTGTCAAAAAAATATTGAACCAATTACTACATGAGTTAAAATAGCACATCACAACTTTTAGAAACTATATTGTCCATACGGTCTCTTTGGGGACTAGGGTCTCTAGGGTTCACACAAGCTTGTTACTGTTTACCACGAGAAAAGAAAAAAGGATTTCTTTAAAAAGACTGAATCATCATGCAGGAGAAATTACGCTATTAAAAAGTTTTTAGAAAAGCAGCTAGGTCGGCCAACATCAAGCCACTGTCAGAAGATTTGATACAATCTGACAGTACAGCTGTGGTTGAAAATAGCAGCTGATCTATCACTGCAGAGGCAAGCTAAATCTATGCCTGAATGTTTGATGAGATCCTTTTGCTGCCCTGCAGGATTCTCCCCTGCCTGAGTTCAGCTGTGAAAATCCTGACAAGACCTGCAGGTCAAAAAGGTCTGAAAACTCCTCTGCCCTCTGCTGCAAAAATCAAAACAGCCCAGTGTTTGTTTGCTCCTTGCGTTTGCTGATAACAGGAGCTGCAAAGTTAAAACAAGCATAGCAAAGTAAGTAATTTCGTCTGCTTTACAGTGACTGACAGCTCACTTGATTCTGCTTTGTTTTAATGAGGTGATGCCCCATCAGTTTGGTGCTCTGGAGCGTGATGGATTATTTGCACATGGTGAGTAAACAGAAAGTGCTGGTGCATTGGAGGCGGTACGACAATTACTGCACATATGTGGGCATACTGAGAACACAGCGTGTCCAAAACACCAGCTTTTCCGTATGTTTTGTTGTACCGCCTGCATGATCCTGGTTAGCCTTTGATTCTCTGCAGGTGGCTGTGGGAGCTGCTGGGTAACTCACTCTGGGTGAAACGTGGAGGGTTGTCGTTGACATCAGTGAGCTTGACGGTGACAGTGGTGGTCCCGGATAATCCTCCTAGGTGGCCGCCCATGTCTTTGGCCTGAAGCACCACTAAGTACTGGTCCTGGGTCTCCCTGTCCATGTCAGGCACGGCTGTGCGTAAAATACCTGGAAAAGAAAACAGTGTTACCGAAAATCTATGAGCCACTGCTAGGATTTTGAAAACAGCATTCATGACTTTTTGATTACCTAGTAATAAACCTTCTGGCATTCAAAATTCACTTTCTTTAATCTCGTCTTGTGTTTACATCCACGGTGTTAACACATCTAACTTATTTTACAGGAAATCTTGTAAACATTCAGGAGTGTTTTCACACCTTTTCTATTATGAGTTTAGCACTTTGTTAGACATAAAGCTAAGGCTAATTACCACACTAATGGTTAAAAATTACTCATTTAGCATTTGTGGATCAGCAACATGCCATTAGAAATTCTATTAACAGATGTTATGATCAGGCTTGATGGATTAATATAATGTAGCGGGCTCGCATTAACGACTTGAGGCGCGAGAAACTGAATGAATTGCTTTTAAAGCATAAAATGGCAAATACAGAGGAGCTGAAATATTTATCCCATAAAGTTGTGAAGAAAAAATTTGAATAGACAGGTTGACCTTTTATTAATGACTTATTAACATGTATAACAGCACATTTGACAGCCCATTATGAAATGAGAAAGTCACGGACCCCTTTGTTTAAGACTTCATTAAGGCTGCATTTACACGTGTTAGTAAGTCATTAATAAAATGTTGGCTTTTTTTATTTGCAAACCATGTAGCCTCCAGCTACAAGTGCTAAGAATGCTGTTTAATGAGGTTAGGTCCAGATGCTCTGCAGCTCTTTTCACAAACTTTACCAATGGCTCAGTAAATTCAAGACAGGTTAAACTTATTAAATATGTCAATTAACCAGCAAATTAGTTTGGACTTTACAGTGTATTAATAAAAGCCAATAAGCAGCAGATGCTTGTACAATATCCTGCACATCGTATATCTTTGTCGCAACTGTTTAGTAAAGGACTTTTTTTTAGGACTTTTTTAGCCTCATTGACTCTTCTAACCTGGTGCAGTGGGTGACTGGTCCCACACACGAACATGGACCTTGTCCTCTTTCATGGCTTGTCTGTGACTGATCTTGAAATAGGTGAAAATATTATCTCTGATCATGTGCCTGTTTTATTTAATGTTGCTCTATCCTGTGCCACAGTCAAACCTTGCACTCCTGCTTGTCGCCTTAAAGTTTTTAACCCCTTTACTGCTAGTCAGTTTTCTGCTGCTTTTGAGCAGCTCAGGGTTCCCTTTGACTCGGATACAGAGCAATTAAGTTCCTAGTTGGACGTATCCTGCAAGATTATTCTGGACACTGTGGCCCCTATGAAAATCATGCACCCTAAAGCCAAAGCTGAGCCATGGATTAATGATAAAACTCGTGCTGTCTGACGGGAATGCCGCAGAGCTGAACGGAGATGGAAAAAGGATAAATTGCAGGTTTCATTCCAGATCCTCAAGAACTGCTGGCGTCATTATCAGAACACCGTTAAAGACGCTAAAAGGGAACATCTGTCCAACATTATTGTGTCCCATCAAAATAACTTGCGTGTGCTGTTTAAAATGATGGACTCCTTTCTTAATGCCCCACAACCTGTCTGCTTGGAAGCATGTTCTGAAACATGTAATGACTTTATGCACTTTTTCATAGCTAAGGTTGTTGTTGCAAGAGCCCTCATTTCTCCACCTGCTTGTGACCCTTCTTATTTGATCCCCTGTCTAGCTATGTTTGATAAATTTGAACCAGTGAATCCGACATTTTTAAAGGATGTTGTTAAACATATTAAGCCATCGGGTTCTCGGTGTGATCCTGCTCCCCCCCAGTTCTTTAAGGAGGCTTTCCCTGGCATAGGACAGGCCATCCTTGCTAATGTAAACAGCAGCTTGATGTCAGGTGTTGTCCCTGTAAGTTTTAAGCACGCTGTGGTGCAGCCTCTACTTAAGAAGCCTGGCCTTGATCAAACTGTTTTAGCTAATTTTAGGCCTATCTCTAAGTT
>JAOXNZ010000092.1:18352193-18368302 GCA_028566095.1 Kryptolebias brasiliensis
GCCTTTTCGATCAAGCCCCTACTACTGTGTCTTGAAGACATTAAAGCCTGGATGGCTTTAAATTTCCTAAATTTTAATGACAAGAAAACAGAAGTGATGGTGTTTTGTCCCAGCAGCTCCTGTGAAACATGCCCTGTTGATTTGGGCCCCTTGGCATCTTATTTGAAGCACAGTTTCTAATTTGAGTTTTAAAATAGACAGTGATGTTAAATTAGATCGCCAGGTTGGAGCAGTGGTCAAGTCCAGTTTCTATCATCTTAGGCAGCTAGCAAAGATCAAGCCAATTCTTTTAAAACCAGATTTTGAAACAGTAATTCATGCCTTCATTAACAACTCGGCTCAATTACTGTATTGCTCTTTACTTTGGAGTCAGCCAGTCTTCCCTCAGGCGTCTGCATTTGGTCCAGAACGCTGTTGCTCGGCTTTTAACCGGAGTCGGGATGAGGGAGCACATCATCCCTATCCTGGCTTCTCTCCACTGGCTGCCTGTGCATTTTAGAGTTCGTTTTAAGATTCTTTGCTTTGTTTTTAAAAGTTTACATGGTCTTGCCCCATCTTACCTCTCTGAGCTGCTTCACCCATACTCTCCCACTCATTGCCTCAGGTCAGCTGATCAGCTGCTCCTGGAGGTACCGAGGTCTAAACTAAAGCTCAGGGGAGACAGAGCTTTTAGTGCTGCTGTTCCCAAATTATGGAACGATTTGCCATTACATATTAGAAGTGCCCCTTTATTGTTCACTTTTAAAACTCATCTTAAGACACACTTTTATTCTTTGGCTTTTAACACACGTTGAGACTTTTGCTCTTACTTCTATTATCGTGTTTTATTGTTTCTGTTGTCTTTTGTCCTTTCCATATTTTGAATGTTTATTGATTTTTATCTGTACAGCACTTTGACGCAGCTACTGTTGTTTTAAAGTGCTTTATAAATAAAGTAGTAGTAGTAGTAGTAGTAGTAGCAGTAAAGACAAATATGTAATTCTCTTAAGAACTTTTCACACTGGATGATGACCCCACTCTTGCATGAACTATTAGAATGTGGTTAGATTGTAGCAAATTAAGGAAAACCCCTTTAGTGTGAAAGCAATCATGATGCTGCTACACTCTTAGTACTTGCCAAGTAGGGTTTTCCTGCTATTTTCCGTATCCCTGAGACACTCTTCCGCACCCTTACCACATTGTTTGCACTCACCCTGGTATGACTTTCTTGGGACGCATCAGGAACCAACTACACGTTACACCTGTCGTTCTAGGCCTCATGAACAGCATCCCGTGCCAAATTTGACGTCACAGCGCTAGTCTTGTGGGAAACTTTTGTGCTGTTTCAGCCTGCAGTGCACATGCCGAATTTGGGAATTTGTGACACATGAGTAGTGACACATTGTAAAACAGGACGAGCAGCAGGGACAAATCTGTGAGCAGGATAATTTCAGCAGGTATTCATTCGACAGCGCAAAAGCCAGGAAGATACAATCACTGCAGATATTACATAAGCTTCAAAAGCTGCTCAGATAAGATAACACTTTGTAGTTACTTTTTTTGTATGAAGACTGTACTTCCTGTGCACAACTCTTCTTCTGGTTCCATTCCTGCAACATAGGGGTATGTTTTCAGTAGCAACACTTGGTTTTTAAAAGAAGAACTGCAGTGATTGCTGCACATCCAAAGTACAATTAGCTGCTCTGCTCTCCTGTTGCCACAGTTGGCTTACGCCACGAGTTGTGCACCAGTATAATTGCGGCTTCAGAAATCATGCCACGTTTGCACGATGCTACTGCCACAGATATCCTGCCTGAGCTAGGTGGATTCCATGACCTTGTTAGGACGACAGTCATAGCCTAAACATGAGGCCAGCGTGGCCAGTCTTGCTTCAAATTCTCAATCCCCACATCTTAAATACTTTCCCGATATGCTGCCATCACAATGATAAACCACCATGACCTTGCTACAAAAGGTTTGTGCATGCTCAGAACCCTCATGGACCAATCAGGTTCTATCATGCATTATGGGGAGCCCACTACTTTCTTAATACACATCTGAAGACCTACCCAGACCCTGCTAAAAGCATTCACATTCTGCCTAAATTTTCAGATCATAGCAAGATCATCTAATGAAATTAAGGGGGCCTTAAACTAATATTTGTCGGTCAATTAGGTATAGTTAATAAATTCTTGTGTGTAAGTGTTGTATCAGAAAGAGGTTTCACTTCTAGATAAAGCAGTTATACTTAATTTATGTGACCACAACAAGCCTCTAAAGGCTGAGCCATCAAACAGCCGGTGTTGTTAGCTGTTATCTGATCACTATCAAAGGTAATCGAGTCATGAAGTAGTTGCGCAGAGGCTTAATGAAATGAGTTGCAGTAATTGAAGTGTCTCCATTCTGTTTGACAGATAAAGTCCCACGTAAGGCTCCTTGGCGTTTGTTGTGCCCTTTGAAAACCTATGGCACGGTGTCAAAAAGCGCTGTCATCAGGCTGGAGACGTGGCAGCGCTCTCTGACATCTTGACAGTTTTTCTGACATTGTGGAAACCCTGTTTTCATTTGACAGCAACAATACACAGTTATCCAATGTCCTGTTGAAGAAGCACAAAAACAAACACATATATCTAAAGAGACTTATGTGTATATGAAAATATAATTGTTTTTCACTCTTTAACGCTGTGTTATTGTTCAACATCGATCACCTCCTCTGTTTAAATGACCTCATTCTGCTCCATATGATTGGGCGTTGCACATTATGCACTGGCCGCTCGTATGACTCGGCAGCTCAAGGTGAATTAGACTCAAAACGGGCCGTGCTGAATGCTAACGCACAGACTTGCAATTGCGTGGAAATATGTCCGATTTCATGAGCAGAATTCCCAAACAAACGAGCTGAACTTTTGGGCAGAGGTGAATATTTTAAATAAGACCTTTGGTGACAGAGTCAATGACAGACAGGGTGATTGAAAAAGGAGCTAGAAGCAGGGTAGAAGACATGGTCAGAATACAAAAGCTTTTTAAATATCCCAGCATCATGGATAATACACAATGATTTAGGCTTACTTTCCAAATTAGCATTTCAAAAAGCAGCACAACACTCACACGCCAAAGCAGTCAATTACTAAATGATACTTCAAATAAGCAAAGTATAACTCCTGACCACTTTTGACATGTGCAGGCCTCGTATTAAGGCTCATGCAAGAAAAAAGAAATCATCAAAAGCCTCATTGTGGCCTAAATGTTAAGTGTTTCTATAGAAACTACATCTAAAGCATCATTCATTTGAGCAGAATCATTTGTATGTTCTCTCCTAACATACAGTGCTAAAAAAATAAACAAACAAACAAAAAAGAATATAAAAACAAAACTCCTGCACCATAACAATAAAACCTTTCACCCTCGGGTGACACGTGTGCCCTTAGGTGACACAACACCCAGACTCTTTGAGGCGTGTGCAATCTGCTGTTGCATTGTAGTTCACACACCTTTTCTGTCTTAAACACATCATGTTTCCTTTTTTCCTTCTCTTCATGCAGAAATAACAACAATGGGCTGTTGCTGTGTTTTGTGCAGCGTGAATACATTTTTGCACACTCATAACGCTGAGGGGGGGGGTGAGGAGTGGAAAGGTGTGTGCGTGGGTATGTCTGTGTGTTGCGGGTGCTCAAGAGGAGAGGGGGGAAGTAGGAGAGATGGATGACGACAAGAAAACGAGGGACGTGCAGGTGGGAGAGGTGTTGAATTGAAAGTGTGTGTGCATAAGAAGCTCCACAGTCCCACCTGTGTTTGAACGCTTATACACAACAGCATGTGGGGGTTTGTGTGTTTGTGTGTCCCTTTGGCCACATTTTCTGAGCTGTGTGTGTCCTTCATCTGTCAAGACTGAATTCACTTGTTTGCTCTTCAACAACTTGAGTGTATTTGCTTTTCTGCAGTGTGTGTGTGTGTGTGTTTGCTTTCCGACATCTGCCCATCTTTTTTTTATCTGTGTGTGTGTTGTAATGAGAGCGGACACACTCACCTGTCTGGGGATCGACAGAGAAGTACTGCTGGCCCTGCACCAGAGTGTACACAAGCTTGGCGCTGTTCCCATATGTCGGGTCATCAGCATCTGTCGCTGTCACCTGGATTATGGACGTGCCTGCAGGGAGGAGAGACGAGGAGGGACGGAGGAGACGAGGCAAGGAAAATTGATTAAAAAAAGGCGACAAATAAGCAAAGGGGGAAGAAGAAAAAAAAAGAAAGGGGGAAAAAAGGCAGGACTTTGCCAGGTCAGACTACAACAGCACTTTAAGAGCACAAAGAGCTTTACGTGAAGATAACCTCCACTCGTCTCTCTGCTTCGTTTTCAATCTTTTTCCAATAAAAGTGTGACAAATATTTCATTTGCCCCCCCTACCCTCTACACATACACACACACACACATACATACACATCCTCCTCCTCCCAACCCCTTGATTCTCTCTGTCTCACTTCATTTCTCTTCATCTCCGTCTCCAATTCCCTCCTGCTCCCCCTCTCAATCAGACCGTCTGTCTCTTCAACCGGCCCCCGTCTCGTTCCCCTTTAAATCTTCTTTCCACGGATCACGGCGTGTCAATTTGGCCGGATGTATACTTTTTTTAAATTGTAAGCAAAAATAAGAATATATGAATACATGAGTGACAGTGAGCTCGTCCCGTTTGTCGTGGATTTGTATAGGTCAGTATTTTTACACAAGGCCAGACAGAATAACTGTTCCCAGTGGAGCTTCAGTCAGAGGAGGAAGGAAGGCGGCAGCTGCTAGTTTATTTCTGATCAAAGCGCAGACAGTGTCGCAGAGGAGAAAATGAGGAGTGTGTCTATAGGTGAATGTGTAGAGTGTATGAAAGGCAAAACAGGAAATGTAAGATCAGGTGATTACGGCACTGATCCATAACAGGTAAAGAAACAGACAGGAAGTGAACTAAAACTAAGGCAGAGAGAGCTCAAGATTCTACACAGAAAAACAAAACAAGATTTAGAAACAATAATTTTTTACCTATCTTTTGAGCCTCCTGTCTCTTCTCTAGCTGGTGTTCTTTGTCATGTTTCAGATGCAGTAAGTTATAAATAAAAGATTTTATGCTAAATAAAAAAAGAAAAGAAAATTATATATATACATATATATTTAATTTTCTTTTCTTTTTCTTGTAGCTTATAGAAGCTTGTAGAAAACCTTTTAGTTTTATTCATGTTTGACTTGGATTTTCTCATTGCCTCATATTTTCTTACAATACATGCGTGTGTAGCAAGTTCTCTTCAGTTTGTTTATGTTTATGTTCTGCAAACTGTCAAAACAATAATTTAGAGGCACTTTACAGAGAAGGTAAGTATGTTCGTTTCAAGTCAAATTAAAAACAAACCAATTAAGTCTAATTTGTTATTACGCTGTTAAGTCTGATTCTGTTCAAATCAGTCAAATTCAGGTTAATTCCACTCTTATTATGATGTGAATGGAATTAACCTGGATTTCAGCAGGAGGTCAGTTTAGTGAAAATACTAGAGCTGATTGTTTTCATTTTTTTAAAGGATATTTACTAAAATGTAAATTTCAGGTCTCTGAGGTGAATAAAGCAAATGCTCTTGTATCTTAACTTAGATTACTTTTGAGCAAAAGCTTTGCATACAGTAATCGACAGTACTATTATTATTATAGTGACATAAAATACAGCAACGTTATGTTGTCGATGGATACTGTAATCATTCGAGAGCTATCAGATTATCAGAAAATCTAAATATAAACTGTATTACAAACACTGAAAATGAAAGTTTAGCCATAAAGCTTCACTGCACAACACTGAGTCGACACAAACACAGTCCACTGGGTTAAAATTGGATGTTTGTCCATTTGATGACATCACTGGTTTCTTCTTCGATTATTGGATTTGGACAATTAATGTTCTGGACCAACTATTAGATTATTAAATGGTAATGGGGTGAAGCAGAAATGCTTGGAGTTAAAATGAACTTGAGTTCCACTCTAAAGTCTTTGAGCGTCCTCACAAATGTTTAAATTTAGGCTGAGTTGTTTACGAGCTCTGCGGTTGTACGATGAACCGCCCAGAGGAAACGAGGAAACTCACAGTTTGGATGACTACAACAGTAACTCTGAATGGCTCAACAAAATTAAAGTAAATCAAATATTTTGTTTCTGATCCAGCTTAGATTGTGATTATTATCTCTTGTTTGTTACCCAGTAGGTTCTACAGAGTAATGAACTATTTGTAAAGAGAATTAGGAAAAGCTAACATTGTCAGCTCCTCACTTTCTGACACTAAGGACCCTCAGGTTTCATGATCACATCAGTTGTTATTAAGCAGTAAACTCCATTAACAGCTTGAATAGAAAAAATAAATCATCCTGAAAACTTGCGTCTGCAGTTCAGAGATTTGCTGGTTGAAAAACAGATTTTTTTTTTAATTTTTAGTTTGGTTTTCACTTTATGTTTGTTTAGTTTTAGGACAGTCCATGTTTCGGGGATTACAACCACTGACGACACGCTTCTCCTCCACGGACCATGGTGGCAAGTTGCTCAATATGGTCACATCACCAGCAGACAAAAATGTAAGCTGCTTTAATATCTTCTGCACACCAATCCTAATCCTTGCTAGTTTTGATAGTTCTGTTTTTTCCATTGTTTAATGAAAGCAGCATTCCTTGAAAAAATGCATATAACCTACCATTTAGATGCCAAAAAGGTTAAAAACAAAGATCTCTCATGATCTGTTAGTGCTCAGAATATGGGGACGACTGGCAGCTACGACCACATCAAATTTTATCTCAATAGCTGTAAAACTAACCGAGTTTTTGTGCTTGCAAGGTTGATTATCTGTGGAGGCCATTTTAGGTGAAGTTGAATCCAAGTTATTTAGTCATATATGTATAGCCAATAATTAATTTCTAAAAGTTTCATTAAAATTCATCTTGAGATATTTTGCTAACAAACAGACTGTGTTAACTATAACCTCTGATACTAAAGAAAAAAACAAAGACCTGGCTCAACCTGTTAGTACTTAGAGTATGTGTTGGAGATGACTCTCAGCTACTACCACACCAAATATTAGCAAAATATCTGTAAAAGTCACAGAGTTAAGGGCATTTTTGTGTTTGCTAAGGTTATTAGCTGCAACAGCCATCTTGAATAAAGGTGACTTCAAAAGTTAATCAGTGGTAGATGTCCATCCAAAGATGTTTTTCTGTTTCATTAATATCTGTCCGGTGGTTCATGAGATATTTTGCCAACACAGACAGACCCACAATAGTTTTACCAGTTTCATCAGTATTGCGCACATACAATAAAGAATCAACTTTTTTATGTTTTATGTTTTTTGTTAAATAGATGTTGTTTCTTTAAATGGATTAGTAGATTGTTCTTTTGGAACCAATAAAAACAATTTAATCAGGGTTGTGATTCAGGCGGTTTGGCTCTGGGGTTGATGCAACAAGTGCCAGTCAGAGGCTAAACTTATTGCTATGCATCCTTTGAACCGTGCTGCGCAGCTTTACAAAGATCAAATATTCACGCTGCCAGTCATCCCACTGAAACGCATGTTCTTCCTCTAAGACGTCTGTCTGAGGAGGGAAGGAATTTAGGAACTCCTGGTTTATAGTAGGTATGAGGATGCTGGGTTTTAACACCGATACCTGAGGGTTAAACTTTCAATGTGATTCGTTCTCCTAAACTGAAGATACACATCTGGAAAAGTTGTTTACACTCAGTCGGGCAGAACCGTCACAAAACGCTTTACAGATGCGCATTTCAACGGGGCGGGGGGAACTGGCTCTGTTCCAGTGCAGCTTGCATCAGCGTCTCATTGTCGCATAAGACGCACACTGCACCCCCCCCACCACCACCACCCCAGCCTCACTCCTGAAACTCTCATGTAACGAGTCTTTGATAGGATCCTCACAGCAGCGCTATCTCCTCAGTCATGCTTGCGGGAAAGTGCCTTGGTAAATATTGAATCGTCGAGTAAATATTGAATCCATGATTGAGTGAACAACTCAATCTGAAGAGTGAGCTGCTGTGAGGAGCAGACGGTCATAAGGCAGCTGATAGGATTACTAAATACTGCTCGCCTGCATCAGCCCCTCTCCTTGGACCTGGCCCCGCACGCTGCTGGCAGGGTCATTATTCCAATCTCAATTAAACAATTCAGCACAAGAGGGACCTCGATGTTTGGGAAAAAAACTTTCACAGGCAGATGGTGAGGACCTCGGGCCAAATTTTCTGAACTTCTTTAAACTAACTAGTTTAGGGGTGAAATATTTGGATTAATGACCACGTTTTGTGGCAAATTCAAAAGTTTTTTGGGTTTTTTTTCTCTTAAAGCAATTCTGCCTGCTTCAAAAAGCAAAGAGTGCTCCTCAAAGTAAAACCCATTTCAAGGGGCTGAGCGGAGTTTAAATGGAGATTAGAGTACTTTTTGTACATACAAACCGTCTCCTGAAGGCACTCTAAAGTCATGATTTGAATTACAATCCAAGACAGTCGTCGTCACACTAAAATTGCACTGCAATACGGGTGCAAAAAAAATCCCCTATCTCTGCCTTTACCTCTGATTTCATTAGTGTTGCAAGGATCGCTGTCAGACTGGTACAAGATTTCTCTTTCCTGTGGTCACAGATATAGCAGATAACAGTGACTGTAGCGTGCATTTTTTTGCCATCTTTTAGAGAAAATTAAATCAAATTAATGTTCAATTTTCTTCTCTTATTCGTAAGTTTGCAAGTGTAAATGCAAACTTCTATGCCACTTCCATTTCAAGTGCAACGTGGCAAAGACTTTGGAGCAGAACGCAAACATAACGAGAACATTTCTGAATAAACTTTGAACAGTGCCAATGCAGTTCCTCCTGAAATTTTGTGTGTCTTCTATAAAGTCCATTAGTCATAGTAACTTACTATGTAACAACCTAAAGTGATAAAATTCAGACATTTTGATGTAGGCAGTCTGTATAGGGAGTATCAGAAAAACCAAGATCAAAAGAAATGTTAAAGCTTCTGCCAGTGGCTCATGAGGAACACCATGGCAACCACACACCTGTGTCTCATTTCCTGTCAGCACTCTTTTTAAGACAGGCGGACAGAAAAGCAAAGTTGAGTAAGTAAGTAAGTCACAAACAATCACTCTGCAGACGATATAGGTTGTTTTAGAAGAAAAAAAAATAAAGAACTGGAAGTGGAACAAGAGTCTAGTTGTCACTTTAAACTCCAATGATCAGAGGATTATTGGTGCCAACCTGCCCTCCATACAGGCCCTGTACTCCTCTAGAGGGAGGAAATGGGTGAGTGTTTTCTGCAGAGATCCCTTGACTCCAGGATTCAACCTCCTCTCCCCTTTGGGCGGCGCTTCAGATCGCTGTATGCAAAAACCACAAAACTCCAAGAAAGTTTTCCTGTAATTATGTGTACTTTTACCTTCTATGACTATTCATGCCTATTCATATTAATATCTGTATTCTCCACCTACATGTTCAGTAATTTGTTGGTGTGTTGTTGTGTAATTATGTGCAATAAGTGTTTATAAGAACAAGAGCAAGTGAGATTGGAGTCAAATTTCTTGTATGTGCAACATACATACTTGACTAAATAAACCAGGATCTGATTCTGATTCTTTTATGCTGGTGATATGACATGTTAAAAAAGATGCTTCACTTCCACTTTTGAAGAGAAAATCCTGAGCTCAGACACAATAAAAGTCAATGAGAGTTTGCACTCTCACTGAGGGGGAAAAAAACATGTTCTACAGCTGTGAGAGACACAGTGGGTGAAAGAAAACAAAAATGCCTACGTTTTGATGTATGAACTAAAAGCAGTGTAGAGATCTTGGAAATAAAAAAAGTTTGCAAAAATTCAGGAAACTTTACACAGCTCAAAAGTTACAGTTTGTGACATCATCACACAATGTTGTCCCGCAAGGGACATTGGAAGCAAAAAAAAAAAAAATTTAGATGTATTTCTGCAAGATCCCAAGTTTTTGGTTTTTTTTTCCGCAAGATCGCAAGTCTTTAAGTAGCCCACAGTACAAGCGCCAAGGTAATTATCCCCAACCGAATTTGTGTCCCCTCTGTCAGGAGCACACACAAAGCAGGAAAAGTGGATTTTGATGACTTGGCATGGATTTCAACCAAGTAGACCTCAAAATAGTGGCACATTTTAATTTATTGTGTGAGTATTGTTATTTTATTGCTGAGATTGTGGCTCACAGCAAGAATGAACGCTTCTGTTGTTCTCCACCTGGTATTGCCAGGCTTCATTTCAACAAACCAAGGATGTCAGCTGAAATCTAGGGCAATTGTGTCTTTGTAAACATGATTCATATAATCTTTAATGATGTTGTAGCCTAATGTACCATGTTCTCAACTAGTAAAACCCCATTTGTTCCAACAAAGGAATGATAATTTTCCACAATTAAATGTTATAATTTACATTTCCCTCAGATCAAGATTAGTTACTCCTTTTTTTTCTGAGATGTTTGCTCTTTCTTTTCTGGCTTGCTGAGTCTTCTGCCTTGTCAGAAACTGTGCCCCTCCAAATAATGGATGGAGAATTCCTAATATTAAGCTGTTTTAGTTTATAAATACTTCTTATCATGACAGATTACGCCTGTGATTTGGAAGATGTTTTCTGTTTCAATAATAAAGAGGGAGGAGGGCACAGATTCTGGCAGAATGAGTCTTCTGCTCTGCCACAATCTGTGCCCCCCACCCAATACTGGACAGAGTAACTCAGGGTTTTGCAAAAATACATCTTCATGTTTTTGCTGTCAATGTCTCTTGCAGGTAAAGGTAACAAAAATCATAAAACCTAAACTGCTTTTGTAAAAACCATTAAATGCCAGCTCAGTCATGTAAAGTCCAACTTTCTGTGACTCGTTTAAACTTTGAATGTTTCTTCCGTGAAGTATTCCTGAGCTATAGTTTTCTCACTCGTCCTACCAAAATCCCTTTGTTGTGATTTCATTCACAGTTTCCTGCAAATTTAAACTACTCCGTTGTCATGGTGTGACGCTACCAAACACCGCAGCAACTGTATCTCAATCAAGCCGGGCCTTTTGATGTATGTCTGCATGGGATTTTTCAAAGCTATAGAAGGAGTGGTAGATTGAAAACTGAAAAAATACGACAAACAGTAATAAGATGGCTTCAGTGCTTATGCACTGGCATCTTTAATTAGAAGGAATTTATTTATAGTTGGGAGTCTGTTTCTGTTATGGCCAGTCACATCATCTCCTCAATCCATTTTAAAAAGGATGTCAGCGTCTAAATGAGCTGAGGGGAGAATCCAGGCAGCTAGCGAACAGAGTCCCAAAAAAGCAGCTCAGAGAACACCATACAAATATGAAGAGACAGCAGCTCTACTAGGCTGATAGTGCACGTTACTTTGTACAATGAAGTGTGTATCTGCTCTCTGCGCCTAGCTTTCTTTGCTCAAGTGAATAATTATTTTGTATTCAGCAACGTGTACTTTCACATGCAGACAGGCAAGGCACAAATGCAAATGCAGAAATAAAAACAACAGGTTCTAAAAATCCATTTTGATGATTACATAACGAGGGAGTTCCCCGTAATATTAATATCCATATTATCATTTTTATGACCCACGCTGCTTGACCTGTGCATAATCACAAGCTGCACATCGTTTAAATTAGTGACCACAGATGGAGTGTGCGTGTTGCACCATTCCTCCTCCCACTGTGTTGTTGCTGCAGGTATTTATTCACCACAGAGAAGGGCTTCATACATTTTACAAGCAACTTTGGTAGCAGTGTCATTAAGCATTAAATATTGATGTAACTCACTCCAGATTTTACCTGCATTGTATTCAAATTAGACTCTTGTTTGCGTTCGATTTTAGGCTTTTGGGGAGATGTGTATGTCTGGGAGATCTGTTAAGCCATGAAATTTTCTCTGGCTGGCACGACGGGGAAAAACAGGGAGGCAATTTTGTGCAAGAAAAGTAACAGATTTTAACAGTTCCGCCTGACCCTGTCACCCCGGGGGAAAAAAAAAAACCTTAGAGAGAGTGCATTTGAACACTAATTTATCATTCTTAAAAAGCACCGTGCAATGTTTTTTACTGTTTTCTGTTCTGCCTTCATGCTGGATATCTGTATCAAACTTATGCAAAACACTCTGGTAGGACTAGAAAATAAATTGATCAGGGATTGCGCAGCACACGTCTTATACCTGGACTTCTCTGTGTACTGCTTTTGAGCTTGTGCCAGCGCCGAGGCCAAGTTTGAAACTTCATACTGCTGTTACAATTTGAAAAGGGCAACCAGGGCAACCCAGTTTTAATTCCAAGTGCTGCAGCTTGGACACAAAGCTTTTTTTTTCAGAACAGCATGGGCTTAAAGATTTCTTCCACATGTCATTCAGGTTGTGAGCTTTCTAAGATCAGTGAGTGTTTTTTTTAGATTTGTCTTCAGTGGGTCTGTAACTTTGTCAAGTCTGAGGAGAAACACACCGCTAGACAGTTATTCTGTCAATACAATCCAAGGAGATTAATCTGTGTTTTGTAGACTATTGTGGGCTATTTTTAAAGAGTGAGATGGTGCCAAGTTTAAATATATTAGTGCAATCAATGAAATAAAACTGTCAATACTGATCCAGTTTAGAACCGTGCTGCTGAATGAATATGAGTTTGAGATATTTTGCTATAACCGTCTACATGCTTGGGAAATTTGCACTGAATGTGTATCTCATATGCATCTATGAGTAATTAGATTTCTATATTTTTGCCGTACAACATTTAAAAACTAGCCTCAGTTTTATTTAAGACCCACTTTTCACTGGATCACAACCTTGCTACACTCTTTACAACCTACAAGACCTATTAGAATGTGGCTGCATCACAGCAAATTTGGAAAACCTTCAGTGAGAGGAAAAACATGTCAGTGTCAATTTATTTATATAGCACATAAAAATAAAGTTGACCAAAATGCTTTACAATTGAGTCAAACAAAAAGGTAAAACAGCAATAAGAACAGACACGAGAAATAGTTAAAGAACATGTAAAGCTAAAATAAAATACAGAAACCCACAATAAAAACCATCAGCTCTAACTGAATCTCAAACACTGCCCGAATTAAATGCCAAGGACAAAAGATGGGTCTAGAGCACATATTTAAAAGTCTCAACAGTCTCAGCAGTTCGTATATGAACAGGTAAACTGTATCACAGTTTTTTGGCAGCAACTGCCAAAGCCTGATCACCTTCATATATCTGTTTGGATCTTGGAAAATCTAAGAGAAACTGGTTGGTTGACTGGAGTGTTCTTACTGGAGAGTAGATGTTAGGGAGGTCACATAAGTATGACGGGGGCAGACCTTTTAAAACTTTAAAAGCAAGCAGTAAAACGTTTAAAAGAACCTGAGGTCTGTGACTGTTGTTTAAAACCATGTTTAAATTTTAAAAAAAGAGGGGAAAAAAAGCAGCCTTAGCAGTTTTAACAGCTTTCTGATATATTAATAAGCTGTCCTTTAGGGTGTCCAGTGAAACTTGTGTTGCTCTTAGTAGAATTTTTTCCTGTACCTGCACTATGCTCCGTACTTACATCCTGGCTCCACTCTCTCGGGCCATTTCAAGATATGCACTAGAAGATTATGTGACACTACCACGATGCTACCGCCACAGGTATCTTGTCTGCACTAGGTTGCTTCCACGACCGTGTCACGATCATGGTTGTAGTCGAAGCATGAGGCCAGGTGGACAGCCCTGCTTTAGCACAATGGATTAGTGGTTAGCACTGTTGCCTCACAGCAAGAAGCTCCTGGGTTCAAGCCCTGGGTTGGACCTGGGGTCTTTCTGTGTGGAGTTTGCATGTTCTCCTTGTGTTTGCGTGGGTTTACTCTGGGTGCTCCGGTTTCCTCCCACAGTTGAAAAAAATGCATGTTAGGCTGCCTTCAGGCCCAGGCCTCCCTTAAAAAAAGAGATCTGTGATCTCAATGGGACTTGCCTGGTTAAATAAAGGTTAATAAATAATTAATAAATACAATTCTCAACAATGATCTTACACCAGTGCACTCAGGGCTTTGTCATGGATACGTTGCCACTGCTGCCACCACACTCCACCCAGGACCCCAATACACTGCCACCGCTATGATCAACCTGGATATGGAAGTTTTGTGCATGGTTGAAACCATTGTGGACAAATCAAGCATAGTGGGAAGCCCACTGCACTCTTAATATTCACCCAAGGACCTCACCAAGACCCTGCAAAGAACATCCATGTTCTGATTGATTTTTTTTATGTCAAAACATGTTCATCATATACTGTAAAGAGTGCCTTAGCTTTAAACTATCTAATACTACAAGGTAATAATTCTCAAAGCTTGCATCAACATGACTATGACATGAATGTGCATCAATTAAATTTACCTACAGAACACAACATTAAACCATTTGTCTGATGAGAAGTCACTTATATACCTATAAAGCAGTGTGTATTATTCCACTAATGAGTGAAGAGCTGATAAAAATAAAGAAAAAGAAAATGCCCCACTTGAAATAATCATGTTACGTTTACACAAACTATGATGGATCGCTTATATTATAACACTTTTCCAACACCTTTTCCATTTTAAAGTTGAAAGTAATCACATCAAATGGTGGGGGGGTTTTTTTCAACTTTTATTTGTAAACACTATAATAATTCATAGCTAGGAAGAAGGGTAGCCTTACCTCTCAACAGATAAAAGCCTTCTAATAAAAATCAATGCAAATGCGGCGCAGCGACATCATCATGCAGATTACTGTCTTTGCTGTAGCCTTGGCGTGACAAAAATAACCATCTGCTTTAGAGGGCATTCAATCAAAATTCAGATTTTTTTTTTTTTTATTACAGCTGCAATAAAGCTCTTCTGATGACTCAAATATTAAAACTATTTCTTTACGCTATGCATAAATTGCCACATATTTCCCGTGAAACAATTTTTTTCAGACTTCCTTGTAATGCAGCTAAAAAAAAGTCTGTGTGCAAACCAGTTTTGTAGTGTAAATGTGATCCTCGCAGGCAATAGTATTGCCTTCATTATGTACTCTGTGTTGTGTTGATAACTTTATATACACCTATCAAGACCTAAATTTAAAAACAGCTATGTAATAATCTGCTCACCGTTTCACATATTATTTTCTCCACTTAAGAGATTTTCGGGTTTATTTATTAGATGCTTTGTGTTTTTCTATATTTTGAAGTTTTTTTTCTCCAGTGGACATCTCTGTGCAAACTACTACTTAAAAGCTTTAGAAGAAAATGTCGTCAGACAACTCAGCGCTTTCAGACAGAAATAATAAAACAAACCGTCTAGCTGTGCTCAAGTGGAACATCCATCACTTTGGCGCTTGACAGCAGTCACTGGCTGCTGCTTTATTTTGATTAAATAGTAAACTAATAAAACGCTACAGCCCTATTTTGTATACAGAGTGTAACTTCAACAGTCCACTGTGTCAAGGTAAGTTCTTATCCCTGTCACTGAGATTATTTATCATTTCATTTTGCTTTCATTACTCAATCAGAGTGGAGAAAGGGCAAGACAGATAAAAGCAAACAAAACAAAGGGGTTTATGCCATAAAGATTCCAGACAAAAATCAGAGTCCTTGACCAAAGAAAAAACAAACAGCCTGTTAATTTGCATAAAAAAAACATCTAACATTTCATCAGACAGAATTAAATCTGAGAAAAGGTGGAAAGTCAGGCAGCTTTCTTCACTAAGAAGTATTTATCTATGACCCCGTACACAACTCTGTTTTTTTTTACTGATATTTTTTTCCTCTCTATTTATATTTTCTTTTCCCTCCACACATTTCTAACAAAAGGCTGTTATAATTATGCCAGACCACTAGGTGGCAAGGATGCCCATATTAACAACATATCAAAAATGCAGAGAAAGAACAATCTTAGCCTGGCTGAAGATTCTCTCAAAACAGTGGAAGTGCTTTTTTTCTTTGATATTGTTTGCAGTTTCTTCACAGGTAATTGTTTCTGTCAAAATTTAAAGGGGACCTATTTCGCAAAATTCCCTTTTTGCATGTTTTTGTACTTCCATTTGGGTATCTACTGCTTCTAGAAACAGTCCAAGCGCAAAAAAAACCCACCC
>JAOXNZ010000092.1:18372414-18389456 GCA_028566095.1 Kryptolebias brasiliensis
TGGATGGATGGATGGATGGATGGATGGATGGATGGATGGATGGATGGATGGATGGATGGATGGATGGATGGATGGTCTGTCTATCTTCTTTTTTTTACCCTTGAGAGGAGGTGATGTCTGGGGTCTTACAAAGACAGAATGATTTGTCAAAAGGTTTTTGAACCTGGAAGTAAGAATTTGTCCAACTTTTCAATTTTAATGAACCGAAACAACAATCTACCGCTTGCTCCCAAACATAATCAAGTTTTTTAGCAAATCCACATGCAATGTCATCAAATCTGTTCTGTTCTGATTTCAGCCAATAATGCGACAGTGACTGAGATTTAAAAATAATAATAATACTCCATTAAGTCCAATGGTTGCTGCTAGATTTACATAAAATATACTAAAATACATTGAACATTTACCTGCAGTTAAATCTTTGAGGCTTTGTTTTCAGGCACACAAGAGGCTTGGTAGAAAAACATATTAGAGCCGAACAAATAACATGACAACATACTCCCAAAGCTATGACTCCTAAAACCAACTTTACAATGTTTTTTTTATTCAGTTATAAAGAATAAACATGAAGTTGAGCATGATATATGAAAAACCAAGCATTTATTTATTTAAATGAAGCCCTTTTCTTTTGTGTGGCTTACAGGTAGGTAGTGTATGTGTGAGCAAGTAAAGAATGGTATTAAGAAAGTAGAACAAGATTTTTTCTTTTGAAACCATGCATTTAGCAAGCAAGTTAATGATGAAACATTCTAAGGATTCTTCATGTTTCTTTGTAAATAGGTTGAGTCACTGATATTCTTAAAGTATTTCACATTTGTGCCATCTTATAACTTCTTCTCATTATTCTTTTTGCTTTTTCTAGGCCATTTTCAGTACCCACGAGTAACATTAGGACAACGGGCTTCTTTCACAGCACACTTGATTTGTCACAGCAGAAAAATGCTCAGGAGCAAATGATAATATTAAATTTGTTGTATTCATATCTCTT
Source organism: Kryptolebias brasiliensis (assembly GCA_028566095.1). NCBI lineage: Eukaryota > Metazoa > Chordata > Actinopteri > Cyprinodontiformes > Rivulidae > Kryptolebias > Kryptolebias brasiliensis. The sequence goes on from JAOXNZ010000092.1 coordinate 18,373,403, forward strand.
GCTGAGTTATAACAGTGGGACTGTCAGCCCGCCTGCACCCTACCAGGACTCTAAAAAGGAAGGTGGTTAAACAAATAAAACCATAATCGATGCCATTATTTACAACTAGCTTAGTGAGAAAGGCCTGGCCACATTTTGTAGAACACATTCTGTCATTGTTGGTCCCATTAGTTCTTGCTATTGTTCAGTGATGTAATCAGCACCTTATTGTCCTTTACAGAGACTCTCCTTGTGTATACCTTCCCGCAGAGGCAATCCCTCTAACAGACTGTCAATGCAGTGATTGCCCCCATAAAATTGCTCCTGATTGTCAAATAGGTAGAGACAAATGTCCGTCCTCCCTGGGTGTGGTTCTGCGCAGGTTTCTTTGTGGTAAAACTCAGGGCATTGTTGGGTTTTATTTTCAGAAGAGTGTTGAGCTGGGTTTCACTTTTGCTGGCATATAAATTAGGCTGAGCTGAATTCATTCTTCTTTCCCTTCCTTGACGTGGTTGCTGAGTATTCATCAGGTTTTGAGCCCAAAGCAAACAAGAACCAAGAACGTATGAGTTGTTTTTCTATGTACAGCAGTACATAGAAAAAAACTTTTTTTAAAGGGTTCAACCCACCCACCAACCTTAACTACAACACAAAAATAAATAAATAGTTTAAAACCCCAGCAAGGCTCACAGTCGACAATGGTTGTGGTGTGGCTGGGTTCTATACTCATTTTAACATCCTTTAGAGTCTGCAGCGCACTTGTTCGCAGGTTTTTGTATTTTTTGAAAAGTGCTTTAAAATTTGGCTTGTACTAATGTAGAGTAATGGGTTCCTCTCATCTTAGGAGGAGGCCATCCGGGGCCAATTGGCCAAAACATCCGGCCGGTGGAGACCACCACAGGAGCCTGGTTTCCCTTTCTCCTTAACGAAGAGCCATTAACAATCAAAGTCTTAACGGCCCTGCAGCTTAACGAGGGGACTTAACGAGCTTCTTAATGAAGCCCCGGCCATCATTACCACAGTGAGTGGTGGCAGTGCTGATTGAAAGCACTGCTAAGAGTCATTCTGAAGCAAAAGAGCCCAGCCTAAGGAAACCAAATCCATTTAAGGCTGACCCCTCACCCTTATCTGTTCCTCCAAGATTAATAGTAAAGTATAATAAGGAAAATGCAGTTAACCAAAGATAATGGCTATGGATATCTAAGGGCTACAGAAACACTGCAGCAATGGCATTTTTTGGCTTCTTTTAAAGGTTCAAAAACAACAAAAGTATGTAATAATAAATATCGCTGGCAATCTCAATACTTAACAGAGAAGAAATGTTACAACTAATAAATCTTTAATTTCCCTCTGATACAATATCAAATATATCAAGAGCCAAACAATATGAAGCCGTGGCCAAAGAAGCTAAATTTGGTGACATGTTGCCTTTGCTTGCAGAATGATATAAGCCAGATAAAATCCCGTTTCTATTTTCTTTGGAGCTATTGTGTATGCAAGACCCAGCCTCTCCACAATCCTAAATCTTTTCAATTATTTATATTATCAGAAGGTAATATGCTTATACTCATATACTCAATTTCACATTTTTGCAATAACCATAAATCATAAAGTGAGGAGAAAAAGTACTCTCTGCCAACCGCTAAATCACTTAAATAACTAATATCCCATACACACAATTTCACATTTATGCTGCACAATAAATCATAAAAACACCAAGAAAATGTGTTGGGTTTTTTTTCACAGATGTGCATTAGCTTAATGAATGTGGATGGTTACCCCACAAATTTCAGTGTGTGTGGCCACTGTTGAGTTTATGTAAGCCTAAAACAGAGATGAGGTAAAAAGTAGCTGGGAAAAATAACTGTGTGGAAAATTGGCTCGCAGCTCACGTGAAATGCCAGTAGGCATGCAGAGCCAGCAGCATTGCAGGGCACCACTGAGCCCTGTGATTGGCAGCGGGGTTCAATTCCCTGAGCACATCAGGGAAAGTATGTAAGGGCATGCAGGCAGGTGTGAAAATATCTCCTAATCTCCTGGGCAGGCTCATGGAGGAGGGGAAGCTTTTCATCTTCTCTTTGGTGTCTTCAAAAGAGCCAGAGGCCTACGGGACAGCCACGAGTTGGGCTTGGTGGATGTAAAGCTGCGAGATAGGACTGAGCCAGCTCTGTCATATCTGCCAGGAGGTGTCAAGCGGGGCAGAGAGGAGAGGGTCAGCCAATCGATTTGGAGCAGGTCCACCTATTCAGTGATATGTCTGAAGAAAGAGGTCGATCAGGGAAAAGGGCAGGAAAATTAATTTGGGACAGAGACCATATGAGTTCATATGGTTTGAAATGAAATCGCGCCTTGAGGCCAGCTGCTTTTATCATATTGTAGTTTTGCTCAAGGGTATGTGTAAGTCTTGAGCGCGCACACCGGTGTCCATGTGTGTCTTATTCTACGAGGAAATTTTAAGAATAGGCAGGTGAATTGTGCATGTGAGACCCACACAGTCACTTTCAAGAAAGTGTTGTAATGACTCTGATTCTCCTTCTGGCTTGGCAGAGCTTCTACTTGGCAGAGATGTAGCCCAGAGTGGACAAGGAGCCAAGGCGTGACTAAGAATTTGTATGTGTGTGTGGGTGTGTGGGTGTGTGCATGTGTGCGTGCGTGTGTGCACTCTGTGTTTGCCTCTGAGTGCCAGCAGTAACTGACCCAGAGACAGAGAAAACAGTCAAGAGCCAGGAAGTAAGAAGCAGGTTTTCTGGTATCAGGCCAACATCTACACAGCGACTAATAGTTAAAGTCAACAGTTTTATGAGTTGGCTCTAAACAGGTCTGACAGTATTATTAAATGTATTTTGTTATACTCACATCTGAAAAAAAATGTATATATATATTAGGGTCTCAAAAGACCAAAGGCTCATGTAAAACACCTATGAATATCCACAACAAGCATGAACAGACAGGTTTAGCTGTGTAATGTCTGTACAGGTTTCATTTAAATTTGTTCTGCCTTTTAAAAATCTTGAAACTTGTCATTTTTATACTTTTAGATTAAGGAGATACAGGCCCGTGCAAATGTTTTAAAATTCCTAGTTTCTTTATATTTTGCTTCAGAGGAGCCAAAAATCCTCGTAATTCTTGTTATCCTCCTCTTGATCAATAGTCCTTCAAGCTTTTTCTTTTAAAGTTTTCATTGGACTTCCCCTCATTTTTTTGTCCAGTCCTTGCACCTAGCCATGTCATTATATTGTGCAGTGTGAGCTTTAAAAATAAAAAAAGAGGATAGTGGACAAGTGGAGAACACACAAAAAAAAATATCTACAACAGATAAGAGGCATCTGAAAGACATGTCTAAGAACCAGGAGGAAAACAAACATCAAAGAGCTGAAACTGGAGATGAGAGATGCATCATCCTTCAGCTGATCATCTACTGTACGTCAAGTTTAACTCTTTGGGACTCACCTTGTTGAAGTTAAAATACTATTTTATGGGTCAAACTGTTTCATCTTTGTTATTTTTCATAGATTTACCTGAAGCAAAACAAAATTATGTCTTTGTGACAGACTGCTGGTAACAAAATACCTAATCAGAATTTGTTCTTTGATAAGTTACATGTTATGTGTTTACACATCACTGGTTCCTGAGTTTAAGACTTTTTATGTCTGAATAATTTATAGGTCAAAGCTGAGTAGCTTGATATATAGAAGAAGAAAGAAACATTCCTCTGAAAATGGTCAAATACTGGACAAAAAGCTAGGGGAGAAGCAACCCATGTCTAAAGAAAAACTTTCAAAGACCTTCAGAAAGCCTGGAGAAGCTGTTAAAGACCAGTTTAAAAGATTTAAAGTGATCTTTAGAACATCACTTGAAATCTTTTATGATATTAAGAAAGTCTGGTTTCTTGGAAGCAAAATTTAAAGAAATGAAAAGGTAGCATTCCTAAAGGATTATATGTCTACCACCATCTTGTATGCTAAAGTTTGAAACAAAAATCCTGTGCAGTCTCAGGTTATGTGTTAGATGATTCTCAGCTACTACCCTACCAAACTTGCTGTTATAGACATTTTTGTGTTTGTTGAGGTTGATTACCTCAACAAACACATCCATCTTGTTATATACTCAGTTGTACATTCAATGCTTACTTTCTGAGAGTTTCATTAAAATCTGTTCAGTGCTTAAGGAGAAATTTTGCTAGACCCATTTAAAGCACTTGAAAGAGCCTCAAATCTTCGACAATTCCTTCATCTTAATATCCTTTTTGAGCCATTGGTGGATTTCTTGGTATTCTTAGGATTATATTCCTGCTGAACATATCACTTTGACTGTAACTTTCTGAGAGATGGCCTCATTTTCGATTGAAATATTTTTTGATATGACGGAAAGATTATTGTAGAATTAATGACTACAAGTTGACCAATCCTCCGAGCTTTCCAGCAATTCAAGGTCTTCTTCCAAGAATCCGTTGTTGGTCTGAAACCTACTCTAAAGCTGCTGATGGAATAAATAAATTAAATAAATGTAATAATGGTGCTTTTTCTTCTGTGCATTTCTTTGGTATGCTGTTTATTATTAATTTGATTGTGATTTGGTGCATGCAGTTTTATCATAAAAAACTGTAAACAACAATGAAATCCTCCTTTGATGGAGCATAAATCACTGTTTTGAAAACATTAGCTATTATACTAATGGTTAAATCACAGAAAAAAACAAACCAGATTATAGATGATAAACACACAGATGAATTATTTCAGATTATGTCATGGCCTGATCAGATTAACAAAGGCCACAACGGATCAGATCATTTCACAGATCAGATAAATCAACCTACAAATTATGTAACATATCACATAGTATTTGTGTCAGTTTGTCATACTAAACTACATGGTGACGGAGGTACTAAAATACTCATCAAGTACATAACAATCATGGCTGCATCACAGATCGCTTTAAAAAAACAATTTTATCAGGTGGGCTTAAACATGTTAGTCAAATTTGTTTGAAATGAAGTACAAAAACAAGTAGAGCTTTAGGAATCCTTTTCTTCATTAATGCTAATTGGAAAAAAATTGTACAACAAAAAGAACAAAAGAATAAATGCAAATATAATAACTCTAGAAATTAACAACCTCAGGAGCTGACCTTTTTAAATTTCTGGTGAAACATTTTATGCTAATTCATCAGTGACTTTTAGGAATAACCCACTGAGCATTTTGGGGTATGAATGACATCTAAATTGCCCATAAGAATTTGTCTAAATTTGGTCTAAAAGTCAAATCTTGGCACACATTTAAAGCTGGTTTGAGACATTTATGTTAAGTCAAGACTGGCATTAATAATACACACTGCCTAATCGTGGAATCTGTTTTAAGAGATTTACAAGTTTTACATTGTTACCTTCACCAAGGAGGTTGTTTTAGGTAGCATCTGTTGGTTATTTGTCTGTCTGTGCACAAGATTACTGAACAAGTTATGAACGTATTTTCATGAAATATTCAGGAAACGTCAAACATGCAAGGAACAAGTGATTCAGTTTTAGTGGTTATCCAGTCAAAGGTCAAAGTCACAGATCAGCCTGTCCTCTTACTCTGCCACTGTATAACAGGAATGTTAAGCTGCACAGCTGGACCCCTCATGGGTCAAAGGTGATCACTGTTGATTTCAAGGTGATGGGGTCAAAGGTCAAGGTCACAGATGATCTTGTGTTTTAACCACGCAACCATGTAAAAGAGGAAAATTAAACCATACAGTTGGACACCTCTTAGGTCAAGGGTGATCATCATTGATTTCAATGTCATGGGGTCAAATGTCAAAATCACAGTTGACCCAGTGCTCTAACTCTGCAACAGTGTAATGTAGGAATGTCAAACTGCACAGCTGGACACCTCATGGGTCAAAGATGATAACTGTTCCTTTCAAGGTTCATGGGGTCAAAGGTCAAGGTCACAGGTAACCCCTTTGTTAAAAACTTTGCTCCTATATGTGACCCTTTTGTCTCCTCCACCAAGGAAGTTCTGTTTTCAGTTGTGTTTGTTTGTTAGCAAAGATCAGGTAAAAACTAATGAACAGATTTGGAGGAAATTTTCATGAAATGTTGGAGTTGTCACAAAAAACAATAAATTACATTTTGGTGGTGATCAAAGATTATGATCCAAATCGCACTATTTTTTAATCATACTGTGACCTTGGTGAAGGTTTGCGCTCACTGAGTGCTGCTAGTTTTTACAAACATTACTTGTTTCAAGCAAAAATCTTGTGCAATGAGTAGCACTTGGAGTATATGTTGGGAACAACTCTCAGCTACAACCACACAAACATGTAGCTCAGTATTTGTAAAATTGACTGAGTTATTAATGTGTTTTTTAAGGTCAGTTGGCTGTGGCAGCCATCTTGAATCAGGTTGACTCCAAAAGGTAAACAGTTGTAGATGTACAGGCAATAATTACTTTTTGAAACTTTCATTAAAGTTTGTCCAGTGGTCCATGAGATATTTTTATGGGGTAAGGACTCTGTCAGAAAGATTTGTATGCAAAGGCAGAAATGTGTGCATATTAGTCAACAGTTGTGCTTTCTTTCTTTGAGAATACAAATTTGTTTCTTTGTGGATATGATTTTTTTTTCCTTTTGAAAATACAAGTTTACAACCGTGATCTGACGTCACGGGGTCACAGGCTGGTTAATGGAGCACAGAATACATAGATTCACTTTGTGCTCTAAATGCTTCTTTCAACAGCGCCGAGAAACAACGGAACAGTCAGTTAATGTTAAACAATTTATATATGTGTGTGTGTGTGTGGGGGGGGGGTTACATGCGTTATTTGTAAAATATAGGATAAAACCTTTCTTTATATTTAGCTTGTCTTTACGCACTTAACTTTATTCACTTCTTTGTTAGGTATCAGTGCGATGTTTAGGATATCCGCTAACTGGACCTAACAAAGAAGTCAATAAAGTTAGGTGCCTAAAGACAAGCTAAATTTAAAAAAATGTTTTATCCTATATTTTAAAATTAGCGCATACAAACGAGATGAAGCTCTATATATATTCACACATATATATAAATTGTGTAACATTACCTGACTTTGTTCCGTTGCTTCTTGGTTTGTCAGCCGGCCGTAGATATTATTTACGTAAACACCTCGAAGACTGGCGCTGTCTATTGGAGCTGACGTTTCAGCGCGGCCGCCATCTTGGATGGGTCTCTCACACACTCCCCAGTTCATTTATTTGTACTGAGGAAGCTGTATGCCCAACTAAAATAATCATAACTCCCCAAATTTTTACCTGATTTTCAAACAGTTTGGTTTGTTACAAACAGCAGAGCTGTAGTTATGATACAGGATGGTTTCACACATTAAAAATACGTGTTATCATGCTGAACAAAGACAGACATATGGTATGACATAACTAAATAACTGAGTTTTTTGACAGAATTTTATCCACAATATCATCAGATTAAAAACGGGTGAAAAAGTTATTTAATGTTTAAACTGCAAATCAGTCAAATAAAACAGTGTTATGGTTGATCTCTTTGGTATTTTAGCACAACTTGGGGATTTGCATTGTATATCTTTTGCATCATCAGTTTGTGTGATGTAAAAAATTCCACAACGAAGGCCTTAGGGCTAAATGAAGTCTGAATGTAGCCAGAAACATTCAGGGCTAAATGAGGGCAAAGTGTAACCTCAACATAGAAATTGCCTCTATTACTCAGTGAGATTACTCCTAACAGACAAACAAGCCAAAGCAACTAGTCAACATACCACAACATAAGATGTGAGAGGTCCTTCTACTGGACCACAACAAACCATTAAAACCATATGAAGCAACCACAGCCATAAAAAGGATGCAAACAGTCTTCCACTCAGATGTGATCCACACAGATGCCTCCAAACAAATTTGCATTCTCTCATCCGAGGGGCCTGCTCTCCACTCTAATCAGCGCCGGCGCCCATAACAAAAACACCTTTCCATTTTGCAGAGGCGCTCAAACATCAAATCCACACGAAAGCGGAAAAATGCGAGCCTCCGAGGAGCGCTTGGGACTTCAGAAGACAGGCAGGTTTTAAATTCCGTCTGAACTTTCAATCAAGCTCATTCTTGCAGCAAATGTGGGGGGAAATTCCCTTTTGTTGTGTGCTCTTAGGAAAATGTCAGCCGGTATTGGAAGCAATCTGCTCCCCCTCCCCCCGTCTGTTTGTTTTAAACGGGGTTTAAATATGTTATGAGGAGCGGCCGTTAATTGTTTAGCATCGATCCGCCATTGAGTCAGCGTTGAAGTTTGAGAGGCGCAGATAACCCCTTTAATTCAGTTGTGATGTGGACATGTTGGCTTGTTCTCCTTTGATCCAATTCAGTCTGTCTCTGGAGGGCACAATTTGTGGCCTGACACACACACACACAACATATCTCTCTGTCACACTCACACACTCCCTCTTACTCATACACTTCCTAAAAGAGCATTCATTATTTATCATTATTAGACTTTTCCTTTAGCACCATAAGCCGCTCAATGCATCACGCCACTGTTCTCTTCCTCCGCAATACATAATTCAGAACAAAACTGTGCTTTTAGCCTCGGAGTATGCAAATCCCACTTTTGATTATCATAATCAGCTGATGTAGGAGCAGCTGTATATGTGTGTGGCAGCTCGTCAGAGGACTGTTTGCGTTTCGCTGCTTCAGAGCTCTGCTTCAGAGCTCTGCTTCAGAGCTCCACTTCAATAGCGCATCGTATTTTTAGCCGAGAGAGACGGGAAAAGGGAAAGGCCACTGGAGGTTTCACTCGTTGCTGTACATTTAAAGGGCAAATCGCCCAAATATATGCTACTACATGCTACTGCCAGGGGGAATTGACTTGTGTCACTTGGAAACAAAAAAATATCATCTTTAGTTGTGTGTAAATGTTGAGAAGTGTGCCAGTGTGTTCCCTCCTTAATTTAATTTAGATTTTTCAGAAAGTACTCATATTTACATAAAAGTTAGAAATAAAAGGTTAATTGTTTAATTTTTGCCATTGGCATTTACTGCACGTATGTCAATACACTGGCATCGATGGGATTTAGAACAACAAAAGAACACGACACCATATGACTCACCTCTAAATCACAATACTGTGCAACTCAATAAGAGCTTTAATTTAACACAAGAAGATTCAGCGCAATACAATTTCACTAAGCAAACAGTAACATTTTAAAATGACAAAAATCCTGACTCACAACTAACAAGAAATACACTAAATTAGGTTGATTGCAAAAATTCCTCAAACAGCGAATGAGCCCAACACTCCTATTAACTCAGCAGTTAGCAGCAAAACACATTTTCACTAGTTTGAACAAGAAGCTAACTTTTCCTCAAAGAGTCTTTCATAACTGCTTACAAGTAGGGAAAATATGACTGAAGTTGAACTGACATTCACATCTTGCAGTAAACAAACAACAGTGTCATTGTTATAACACAGTTATGACAGTAAAATAGTTCAGCCGTGGCGAGGATATACGGAACAATGTGAGCAGCTGTTGAAGCTGTAGCACTCTTTTATTTAGACCTGCAGTTCTACTCCCAAACAGTAGGTGTTGCTAAGGAAAAAATAATACAGCTACACAGCGAAAATAACACTAGCCCTACATGGAGATCCCATCAACATGTACATGTATGGACATATTTTAATGGACACAGGACCGGAAGCTGGAAATTGAAGCCACAAAGGAGGAGCTCCCCCTAGTGGCTGGCTGCAGTTCAAGCTTTACGTCCTTTAAGCTTTATGTAACTGAATAGGTCATTTTCCTGGCTAAGAAATAAAAATACTCTTCAGATAATGTTTTTTAAGTGTTGAGTTTTTGTTGATTTACGTAGTTCTTACTTTGCTGCCTCATGTTTTAAAATACATTTAGTTACAGTTGGTTATTTGAGACTTTAAAACAAGGTGTCATGTTACGCTGTGATTGGCAATGTGAAAACCTGTTTGGAAGGTGTGTGACGTTTTCATATTGAGAGTACAGTCCCGCATCCCTAGTGTGCTGACTCTGTGCTGACTCTGACTGCAAAAATACAACATCACCAAAAAAAAAGATTTGGCACATTTTGGCTTTAATTTTGTACAGTGGAGTTTAATGTCGCTTTGTCCATCTTTATTTATTTTGATGGGAGATTCAATCTTCATATGCAAACATTATTAAATATTTTCTTCTTGTTTTATAATCAGATGCCATCTGCTTGTATACGCTTCATCTAATAATTAAAAAGATCTGGTTTCAAAAATTCAATGCATCTACAGTTATTGTCACAAACTCTTTTCACGGCTGCCAATCCAATCATATCATGGACGTCTGTGAATCTGTACAAATTGGTCAATCTTCACATCCTGAGTATATCATAAAATATTTGTCATTTACAATATATACTGTTTAATGATGTTATGCATAATTGATTACTATTCTTGTTGCTGTTTTGCTGCAGGGAAATTAACCTGCATGCCATCATGTGTCAGAAACGTCCCTCCTCTGTGTCTCTTCCTCTTTATCTTCCTCCTCTTCTTTCCTTCTTCAGTTCTGTCAGCCCCTCCCCTCTGGTACCACCTTTTACCTGGTTCACTCTCTTCTCACCTGGCTTCCTGCTCTTCACACCATGTTCATGCTCTCCTCCTCTGACGTGCCCTCTCCATGCACCCTTGTGCCTCGACAACTGGGCTTTTCCCTTTCCCACATGATGTCAGCAGCTTACATCAGCTGTGGCGCACAGACACTAAAACATAACTGTAAATTATTGCGTTAAGTTCCAATTTTTTAAACAATAAGCACTACTTTTTTTATTATTCTGTGAGCAACAGCTCCTGGTTGATTAGAGCGTCACGTAAAAATATTCAAACTTGCAACGATAGGCTGCATGGAAACTCAAAGCCCTCAAAGTTTCAAACAAAAACAAGCTATCGATCCTCTAATCTTTCATCTGAGGCCATGATGAGGTAAACATTTCTCGGGGCATCCAATATGCCATCAGTTCTTTGTGTTTAGTGTTAATTAGAAACGGCTCTCCGAAGAAGGACGAAAACATCAATTGTTTGTGCTCAGTTATCGCGCTACAAACCTGCCACCCTCCCACATTTTAATGCCATCACAACGCCACCTCTTCACCTTCACTCTGCACAGGATGGCACCCCTGATAAATGCCAAATTAATTAGTCCGCCCTGTACGTGTTGTGCTTGCCACATCAACAGTCTTGGATGAGAGTGAACAATCAAGTGTGGCGTTTAAAATGTAATAAAACCACAGTGGCATGTCAGGCCATTTGTTCCTCTTCGGAAATGTGTGTGACAGCCTGTTACCAAAATAAGACACAATAAAAAGCTGTTTTAACCATCTGGATTTGCTTTGATTATGCACCACTTCAAAATAAGAAACCACTCAACAAGTGGTTTCATTTAACGTAGATATGCGTTGAAATATGTGCTTTGAGACAACAAAAATTAATGGTGGAAGTCTTAACATTTTGGATGAAATGGTTGATTATAGAAAAAAAATCAGAAATCTTCACTTTTCACCAACAGTTTGTTTTTCTTTCCAGCCAATGAACAATATGGTTACTATTAAAGACAAATGCCCACAATCTACACCTATATTTTTTTTTTTAACTGAGCAAGTTTTCTTTCACTGGCTTTAGTTTAATTCACTCTTAGGCTCCGTCCACACGGGAACAGTTTTTGTTAGCTTTTTTTCTGTGTTTCAGCCTTGCATTTTAGATGCCTCCTTAAAACTAGGTTCCAGAGTGAAAAAAATCTTTAAACGCCACTTTTGTGTTTTAGTATGAACAGCCTAAACGCGACCTTTTGAAAATAATAATGTCACAGAACCACCACTAACACACAACCCCAAGCACGACAAATGGAATGATCGTTTGTGCAGCACACAGTAGCTGCTCAACTCCAGCAAAGTCTGTGGTTGGTACACAGGTTACTTGTAAGCTTTATATGAAGGCTCTTTGTCTTGCTTTCTGTTTCTGGTGTATTGTTGTGGCAGTGTTACAGCACCACATACAGGCTTGGCAAAGTTACTACAGTATTTTGGGTCATTTTTGGCATGTCTGTTTGGATGAAAACATTTCTAGAAATGGTGAGACATTTTTAAAAAAGCAACAAGAAAAAAAAAATTGGTTTTGGGGGAAAAAAAATTCCCTCATGGACAAGGTCTTACTCGAAGTAATTCTTTATTTATCCAGGTTGTTTTTGTGCCTGAAAACTTTTAAACAGCCAAACACTGTCACATCCAGCACATCTGCGTTCAGCAGGGGTCCTTTTATTTGGAGCTCTCCGCGTACGAGTTTGGATTTTCTCCAGGCGCTCCAGTTTTCTCTCGCACTTCAAAGACGTGCACGTCAGGCTAACAGCTGATTCATGTGACAGTCAGGCCGTATCCTTGAGTTGTAATGAACTGGTGTCCCTGTCCAGTGTATGGTGAAATGGTGCACAGTCTCAACAAATTTTTATAAAACTCATCTTTCTGTCCCAGAACACAAATTTATCGATTCTTTTATGCTTGTGCTTGTATAAAACAAGTGCAAAGAGAACATTGTTTCAACCTGTTTGCTGAAGCTCTTTTTATTGTAGTTATTATTATATTCAACTGAGATCATAAAAGGTTTGGTGCTGCATCTCCTGTTAGACGAGAGAGGAGTAATTTGCTTGTATGACAGCATGAAGTCAGCTTTTGTTACATATTTGTACACGTTTGGCTGTTTTGACACAACTGTTTAGCCTGTCAGCTATGATAGAGGCCACTTTCAGGATTTGTATATTCCTGTAAAGTGAAACTTGCTGTTTTACTTGGAGTAATTTTATGTATTATTTTTAACCATTTATCCCCAGTCTGGCTCTGCCAGCACAGCCACAGACCTTACTAACCTGGCGAAGACAAGTTTAGGCCAATTTTAGTCCAAAACGTTGAGCGGTCTCTTTTAAAATCAGGTTAAAAAGACAGCATAAACTTGCCTCAAGATTTAATAATAAAATGCTAATTTTCATTGTTTTGTTATTTGAGTCAGATTTCATCGGTCCAGAGGCCATTTGTAGCCCTCCAGCCATTATTTGCTCATTATTTGTCAGCTCTGCCTGATTGTTGCTCAAATGTGAATCATGATGCTTTTGGTAAGTGAGATCAAGATTTAATCATAAAATATTCTTTTTGAACTCAAAACAAATGTTTTGCTCAGTTAAAAAAGAATTGTTTACACAGGACTTAAGAAACAACACACATTTCCTTCCTTGACTCCTGTTCACTGACACAAGCTGTCAGGTTGTAGGTTAAAGAACAACCTACAAAAACACATAACTATAACATTGTGTTAGGTAGCCGAGGCATAAACACAGATTTTATGCGTTAATAGCGCGCGGGTTTATCGAACATTCAAGTTAATAATGGGCACAAAATTATAAAAGTAAACCGAGTGAGGAGGAGTCGCTGCTCCTTTATTTCAGTTTTAGTAAACAGGTTTATATTTTTGGAAAGTCCTTGCCCCCTTTCTGTCCTCTCCCTCCTTTCTTTGGGCTCTGTAATGTGACCTCTCGTCTTTTTCAGCCATCTCTGCCCTCGTTCATGTATGAGAGAGACGAGGGAGGGGGAGGACAGCGAAGCTCCCTGACTCATGGGCTCCTTCAGGGCCACAGGGAGAAGCGGAGCACACAGTCCTGGCTAAAGCATAAATATTAGCTCAAGGTCACGGTCACAGAGCTATGCATAATCATGAATGCTGCTCCTGCGCGGCCTCGTTACTTCACACATTCCCTTCATCGCATTACCGACTAAACACTTAAACACTGGATTTTTCAGCACTGACACAGCACACCTTGAAGGGTTAAAGCCTCAAGCTGTGAACCAGTTCCAGCACCAACTTGTGCTTTATTTTACAGCACCGACATACGTTCTCGGGGTTACACATGCTTCAACCTAGATTTCCAGGGTTAGGAACGAATACATGTTTATATTAAGCGGAAGCGAGAGCAGATGATTTCTGAGAGGCTCACAGATTCCCGGAGATGAAAAACTGGCATTCTCATGTATTCCAGAGATCGACACTTTAAATTCCGACACCTGCTTTGCTGATTTGCTCGACATTATCCCGAGATGAAACACGGGCTATAAAGAGAGCGGGGAGATTAGAAGTAAAGAAGCAAAAGGCACGTTACATCTCCTTTGAATTCCATTTTTAATAGACTCCACTGTTGGCCCTCTTTTCTTCTTGCTCTTTTACCCACGTATAGCCTTGCTGCTTAAATTCATCCCCGCCTATTACTTCCTCTGTGTGAGTCTGCACTCACTCAGCACAGGTACACATTTAAGAGCGGCCGCCGTGGAGACTTGCAGTGAAATGCTGTTTAATTCTTTTACTGTCTTTGCAAAGTACAGTTCGTGTTTTACCCTGTCCAAACCCTAAACGCCCTCCGAGCCGACACTTCGAATTCCTGGTTTCATCTTTGCCTCTTGTTCTCTCTGCCATCCGTCTTTCAGCAACTCACTTAAAGCGGTGAGGTCAGGCGAAGAAAAGTCAGTGATCTCTTAGTCCTCTCATTTCCCTTAACTGAAGCCTACGTTGTCCTCGTCTGCCAGCTGGAAGTTATTAACCTTTTCTTACTTTCAACTCTCACTCTTATTTCCTTCCTCTCCGCTCTCTTTATCTATACATCATTAGCGCTGCTTTTACTTTAACATACGACCCCACACCGTGCCTCCTATGTCCGGCACAGTAATCGTCCCCTCTTCTACCTTGTTATCCACACAGTCTTCTCCCCCCCACCCCCCGCGCGCCTCCCCTCCCTCCCCCCACCTTTCTGCGCCATAGTTTCTCACTAATTGCCGTCTCACCCCCGCTGCGCTCGGACCCAGAGGCTAAATGATTTCTACAGGAAGAGTGGAAGCACATGAAAACACAAAGCGACTTCCTTTTTTCATTATTTTTTTTTTTTATCATTATAGATGAGTTGCTTGTCTGGCGATGTGTGTGTTTACTGTTAGCTTTGCCCTACAGTTGGCACAATCACACAATCTGATTTTTTTTTTTTTTGCTTTCAAAAAGCTCTCTCCTTCCTTCAGTTACGTAAGCGGCCCTTTCATCTGTGCAGTGTTTTTTTTTTTGCTTTGAAGCCGTATTTACAAGGTTTCTGTGTTTTCTGATAGCCTCGTGTTCTGACGCTGTGTGCCGTTTATTCATTTTTGACACAAATATGTACTTAGAATCAACAAATTGTTAGTCGTTTTGTGCAACGTCTTTGCGAACGAGTGGAGCGAGAAGTTTGCAGCAGAAATTCTTTCACTTTCAGGTAGTGTAAGTAATCTCAGCACAAGCTCAAGTATCAATATCCAAAAAGAAACGCACTTCTTTACAAGTTAAAGTGCTGCTTTAAAAGACTTAAGGACATTTGCAGGAAAACATAGTTAAAGTATTGCATTGAAAGCAGTAGTTCAATTTGATTTGACATCTTTACATGATTAGTAGTGGAGCATCACTGTGTAGGCAGCTTATTATTTATGCAGCTCATGAAGGTAAAGCTAATCTGACCTGCTTTAATCACAGTTTTAAACGCCAGAAGAGTGTGAGGAGATGAAAGATAATTAATTAAGGAAACAGAAGGAAAAAAAACATGTTCAGATTCACACTGCATTGTGTTTCATAAGCTTACTATATAAAGTGTTGTAAACAGCAAATTTCTGTTTAAAATTTAAACAAAAACTCAAGAGTCTTATTTACAGATTTATGTAAAACGAGAACAACGTTTTTGTATCCTATCTAACCAACTTCGTTTTAATATGAAATCATCTTTATGCCATCAACAGAGACATAAAAGCTGAGAAACTGACAAAAAAGACAAAAAAAGATGGTAAAATATAAAGAACAACATTCAAAAACATTCTACCACGAGCAGATGAACTGCTAGCTGGTGAGGGTTTCACAGTTGGAAGTAAAAAAAAAAATGAAACAAGGAGTCTTAACTTTTCTAGGAAATAAGAGGGGGTTGTGACTCTTGACTTCTTGCCAAATTCTATTAAGGACTAAAAAACAAGAATCTCAATGCAAAATTGTAACAGACTTACATATTGTGGA
>JAOXNZ010000092.1:18389556-18402118 GCA_028566095.1 Kryptolebias brasiliensis
ACTTCTTGCCAAATTCTATTAAGGACTAAAAAACAAGAATCTCAATGCAAAATTGTAACAGACTTACATATTGTGGAAAGATTCATTGTTTCTGGAGAAGTCTCAGTGTTCAAAAGCTAGTAAAAAATAAAGCCCTTGAAAGAATGCATTTAGTCTTTTATGCCAGAGTTTAGGACTAAAATCATCTTATGTTGTGAAATCTTAAAGCTATTTTGGTTAAACTTTGAAACTAACATGCACAATCTCATGTGATACTGCAATATCTTGCATGATCTAGCACAATCTGCTTAGAGCATGTGATCTGAATGATTGTCAGCTACCAACACAACAGATTTCACAATATTTGTATAATACCAGCTGAATCTTGTGTAGTCTAATGTTGATTAGCTGTGGTGGCCAATTTGAATTAGGTTGACTCCAAAAGTTAATTTAGATGTACAGACAAAAATTACTTTACTTGAAACCCATTCAGTAGTTTATGGAATATTTTGCTAACAGCCCAACAGGATTGACACCAACAGTTATTTCCAACATTTTAAGCAAAAACGTCATGCATTGTGTTGTCCTCAAAGTATGGGTTAAGGACGATGCTCAGCTACCAACACACCAAAGTTTCAATATCAATATCTTGGAAGTTGACAGAGTTACAGACACTTCTGTGTGGCTAAGGTTTAATTGGGTGTGGCAGACATTTTAAATCAGGTTAACTCCAGAAGTAAATAGAGAATAAGAGTTTCAATAAAATCCTTACAGTGGTTCATGACACATTTTTTTAAACAGACAATGTTAACGCTGACAGGTAATGCCAAATTTTTAATGAAAGATGTCACACAATGTATTGTGCTAAAAATATGTGTTGAGGACAATGCTAAGCTACCACCACACCAATGTTTAGCACAAGATCTGTAAAACTGAGTTCTGGCTACTTTTGTGTCTTCTGAAGTCAGTTATCTGTTATGTTGAATTGGGAAAAGGTAATCAATTGTAGGTATACAGCCAAAGATTACATTCTGAAAATTTCATTAAAATCCAACCAATAGTTGAAGAGGTATTTTGCTAACTGTGCAAACAAACACATACACAAGCAAAACCATTATCGTTCTGCCTATGGCTTTAGCAGCAGGCAACAGGATTTTTATTTTTTTTTTTGCATCCACTTTTGGATGCATGTGAGTCAGCACTGCACAAAAACTGCCATCCACCTATTACCAATGAAGACATTTGGGCTCGAGAATAACTTTCATTCTGAAATGCAACGTAAAACTGTAATTTGCGAGACAGAAAGCTTTATAACACCTAATTATATAAAATTTGACTCTTCCTCAAATGTTTCAATATGATTTACAGTGAAGTAATTTTGATGTTTGTCCTTTTCAACTCTCGTTTTTTGAGATAAAGAGAGATATTAGACATTATATTATATCAGAGTATAAGTAGTGAAGTTTCTTTTTTTTAGTGTGAGGTAAGAAGTGCATATTTAATTCAAAATCATATCTACAACACAGAACATTTCTTTTTAAATCCATTTACACAAACTTTGAGTTATGGTCTGATTTGTGACAATGAACTGCTCCTATGTAGAAGTGCAAAACATCTATTTGCATCAGCAGCTATATGTAAGCCAATAATAGTTGTCGTATCGAATTTTGACTGAATGTGTTTTGCGTAACCATGGCTCTGAGTTGCACGTTGTGTCGTTAAAGTGACAAAAGGCATACAAATGTACCTCCTTAATTTCTACCAATGACTTGGAGCTAAAAACAAAAGAGTTTTGCTGGAGTAAGAAAAAAAAACGCATAAACCATCTTCCTGTGACAACCTCCTTCTCATCCTTGGACCACATTGACAATTTCCTACAAGTGTTTTTGCAACAACACGCTTGTGCAGGTCGTACCCAGAGGGGCTGCGCAGAGGTGCAGGAGTTATCAATAACACACTGGCCAGTAACCGGGTTGGTTAGAGTTTTTTAGACAACCTCAGGCAGGACGAGTCTTAACTGTACTTTGAAGGGCAGTTTCTGGGATTCAGTGTTAACGAATGCTGCATGGTTGGTTTTATTATGCATCAAATGTTAATATTAGCTTGTTTTGTATTGATTTCTGCACATTAAATATTCATACTGTGTGCTATCCATGATATATAGACATCAATCTTAACCATACAGTCCTTATTACACTCTGAATTTAAATGCACATTATGATGTTAATGATATGCTAATAATGAAGATCACCCAGGTCCATTTCCTCTTGCGCTGCATGAGTTAGATAGAAATGCACATTAGCCAACGTGCTGCTAGGTAACTCAAACACTGAAGCTGTTACGAAGGTGTTCAAGATGGAATTTCCTAACAAAGAGGAAGAAACCGCTTTGCTCGTGTCACGTTTTCTCTCCGCACGAGGTTTTGGGGAGTTTGCATTTCAAGAGAAGAGTAAGAGGAGAAGAAAAGCTAATCATAAAGGGGTGTTTTTCTTCTCCTTTTAATCCCTGCTCTGCTGAGGCACCTTTTCTCCTCAAAAGAAGAGGGAAAATATTCCGCGTTTATTTCACTCAGCCTCTGCAATCACTCGAAACCCCATTACAGACCATGTGACAGCATCAATTAAATTCACAATTATAACGGGGGAGCGACGCTTCAGTGTGAGAAAATATAGTAACATAGCTTCATGTATGTGTGTGTGGCTCTGTCCTTGTGTGTGTGTGAGTGCTAGATACAGAGAGAAAACTCAGTCACGTGATTCACTTTGAAAAAATGTAACATTTTTTTGCTATTTTTTGGCAGTTCTTGTGATCCTAAACATCTCTGTATAAAGAAAAAGTTAGATCCTTGACAGAATAAAAGCATTTCAAGGTGCACCTCCAACAACAGCAGACAGGCAACGGCTGGTTTACTCACGACTTCTTTTAGCATGTTTTCTGTTTCTAAAATGTTTCGCAGCAGAGCAATTGCTCATGAACATCCACTGGAAACTACACCAGGTGCCGTTTCACAAATTTGACCCATAATTCATTTTCAGTTTAAGACAAAGCGCATTTGTCTCCCACTGACATCACAGATAAGAGCCTTGGCTCTTGTTTCCAGCTTTAGTAGAGATTTATTCCTACTGAAAAACAAACAATGATGCAAAGGCAGACTATTAAAGACAGCCATCAGCATCGAACCTATAAAAAAATTAAAACCGTTTGCATGTAAAAGATCGCACAGCTAGTTGTAGGGGGGAAAGAAATGCATTATATGTCAGAGGCAACAGTGTTTGTCATTGACTGAGCTGGATCTGGCAAATGGAGCTACTCTGCCCTGAACAGTCCAGTTGGTGTCCTTCCCACCTACCAGCACCACCATAACTCTCTCTATTAAAGCTTCCGACAGAGGAAAAAACAAGGCAGCGTGTTCGCATTGATCTCTCTACCTATAGCGCCTACACTAGAGCAAGAAGATTAAATATTCATAAGCGTATTAGGATCTATAAGAGCATTATTCATGTGTGCTGTCACTGTGTAATACAGTGGGGTACTAATCATGCACATCTCTGACTGAGAACACGCACAAAAATACACAGTCACAACAGTGCTCTGGGTGTACTCCAAGTGTCAACACTATCATACGGACGAGTGTGTGTGTAGCCTGGCTTTGTTCCCTTCTTGAGTACCATACAATGTGCTGGCATGAATACCTGCTTGACACAGCAGATTGGCACTAATGGCTTTACACGCAACGCCATCTGTAAGCTGGACTGCTGCCTCTCGCATCTTCTCCGGGCCCAGTGACAATGCTTCACAGCACTCCGCTCAGACCTTCATCCGTCACAGTGCAAAAGGCAAAAGAAGCCAAATTAAATGTTAGCTAAACAGCAGGGAGGCTGCACAGAAATCAGGTGAGGCTCTGCCCATCTGCTTATTAAGGCCTAAAAAAAAAAACACAAAGCAATTTGTGCCTTCTTTGTCTATCAAGTGCGAAACACTCCCCACTGCGCTGAAGTTCATAAACACCAGCTCAACTTCAGGCACTTACACACACCAACTTCTCTCTCTGCGGTTTCCAGCAGCCTGCAGCAGTCACACAGGGATCATTACTATTCATTTGCTCAGCAAACTGGCCACACAGGCTTATAAATTAGCTCATCTACCCCAGCTGGGTTCTGAGACAGTTGGCGCATGCCGGGGACTGAGAGCGCAGGCATTAAAGCGCCAGGCTTCGAGACACCTTCTGTCCAGTTGACGTGACCTCCTCCGTACTCGTAACTCTTTTAAATGAGGAGGGAGTGTGTGCTGGGGACCAGGGGTTGAGGCACGCCTGGTCAATGAGTGTAATAAATCGCAGAGCACAGGGCTGTAGAACCACAGCCCTGCGCATGTTGTATTGAGAAAGAATGCAGTGATAAATGCTGTCAAACTGAGTGTAAATCAGTCTGGGAAAAAAAATATCATAAGTAAGGCCTTGCGGACCAAGAGGGAGGAAATCCGACAGGTCTGACCTACAGGGAAATGAGGGAACACTCAGAACTGCTCTGGCTGTCTGCCTTGGGGAGAGGATCAATGGTGGAAAAGAAGAGTAAAGCTATTAATTCAACAGGATGTGTCAATTCCCATTGGTGAGTGCAGATTGGTAGTGATCATGACTGGCCTCTTGGGCAGACAGGATCTGGGGCTTTTGCTGAGCCTCGGTAGACTACTGATTCATTGAAAATTTTACGACTCCCTGGAAGGCATCACATCACACTGAAGGAATGTAAATCAATTCCAATTGCAGGGTTATAACAATACCGAGAAAACTTGGAGCGTGACTGTAGGGTTAAATTATGCTAATCATCTCCTGTATAAGATGTGTAACAGTTGGAGAGCTGAGGTTAAATAAGCCACATAAAGGACCTGCAACACTGTCTGAAATGTTCATAAAATATTCATAAAAGTGTTCACTGCCTCTGTACTGTAAACAGAGACGAGAAAAAAAAAGATTGCTGTTTTTCCTTACCCGTCCGATGAGCACAGGTTCAGGCCCTGCGTATTCTTCTATCACGAAGAACTGGTTCCAGATCCAGCTCCTCCGGCTACGAGAGCGTGATCCCCTCCCCTCCGTAGGGTCACGCGCATCTTCTTCCCCCTCGGACTTGGCTTCTTCAAACACAAGTCCCTTCCCGTTCTCTGAATCGACAGCTTGCATCTCAGTGTCTTTTGCACCGTGGCTCCATTTGGGAGCAGGGTGGAGCCTCAGGACATGACTGCTGTTGACAAGTTTGTAGTCTTCATCTGTGAGATACTGAGCTGTGCTGAGTTCTGTTTGAGCAGTGTGAGCTGACTCTGTTAATGGGTCTCTGTGGGAATCTGCTGCTCTGTTCCCCAGCCTTGCTCCCAGGGGTTGCATTGTCAGCACAGATGGAGGAGAATCATTTGTTTTGGGAAGAACATACACTGGTAGATGTTTTGTCGATGTAAATGGAGGTTCTGTTTGGCCGGTCGCTGCTTCTTTCTCAGGACTGAGGCTGACTTCGCTGTGGGGTGTTGACAGAAAACGAACAAGGTGTTTGCTCTTGTTATCACCACCGTTGGAGCTCTGTATTTCCAAATTATCCTGCCCTTTACACAAAGCTGGCTTGGCTTCACTTGGCGGATTATTACGAGCATCGACGCCCTGGTCCTGATTAAGATCTTGGCTGGTGACTGTGCTTGCATAAGGAAACGCGGTCTGATTATCAAGTCCAATGTGAGCCTGAGTGGCAGCTATATCTTGTCTTTGCTCTTTCTGAGTCTCTAACTGTCCATGATTAACGTCAATCAAATCTCTCTTCCTGCTCCGGCTGCCCTTGTTTGGAAAGCTGAGGCCAGGAACTCTCTGCATTTGGGAATTGACAATCCTCACTAAGTTTTCTTTTGACAGCAGCTTAAGCACTCCATAACTACCAGTGAGATTCAGCTTTCGGTTTGAATCTAAGCTTAATCCTCTTCCGGGCATACCTGTGGTATGGACACTCAGATCAGGTTTGTTCCTGGATTTAAAGCTTGATTTAAATCTGGTTTTATTGGAGTGCAGATCTGACTTGTGGTGGATCGTGAAGGTTTTCTCTAACCTTCCAGAACTGGTAGTCTCAACACTTTTTGTGTTGTTCTTAACTTTTTTCACATCCTGATATAGAGGCTTGTTACTGGACAGTATGTATGGAGTGATGTCTTTTTTACTGACAGAGTCAACCTCACGCTTGGGCTTGAAAGATTGCTTCTCTTTGTTAGATACAGATGAAGGATTATTCTGCACTACTTTGGAGTAAGCCAGTGATCCAGCATCACTTGCCTGTTCGTGACTGATCAGGTTTCTAAGGGTCACCATAGGCATTGCATTCGAGTCCTCGCCTTTGTCCCATTGGTCTGCAGATCTGCTCTCCCCTAGCTTCACCAAGTGTGATCCGCCCACTCCTCTCCTGCGTACAATCTTACTGGCAGAGGCACCTCCCAAAAGCCCTTCCCACAGGGACAGGATAACCAATAGGACTAAATTTCTTGCAATCATCTTGTTGTGTAGCGAGACGTTCTAATTTGAGCGAGGTCTGTAATAAGGCAGGTCTTGTTTTCTGGTTGTCTTCATTCTCTCCGGTGTTTTCTTTCACTTTCCCCTCCTCTCACTCTCCCATGCTGTGCCCTTCACACCAAGCTGGAGGGCAGGTGTCAATCACTCCTTTTCTCCTGTTTTTTTCAGCGCCGTCTAATATCTCTCTCTATCTCAAAAAGCCTCCCTGAGCTGTTTTTTCCCCACCCCCCGACTCCTCTTGCAAAGCGTCTCATTCAGTTTCCCATGGAGAGTTGAACGCCCTGAGAGAAAAAGATAAAGATAATTAAGTCAAAACTTTAATCATTGTGTAGCGTTAATTAAAAACGAAGCTGCAAAGACAGGTAGGAGAAGCCATAGACAAGCAGGACAGGTCTGTTAACAGGGCAGCAATCAGATTTCAGAAGCACAAAAGGCTTCCATTCATACCCTTGTAATGACATAATTTATTTTCCTTCCATCTCTAAAATAGACATGCGCAAATTTGTCACCATTCTGTTGTATGAAAAATAGATAAGGTACCCCAAGAATATTATGAATGAGAAAAACAGTGGTGCAGAGCAAAAGAGAGACCAGATAGGACACAAAACCATCTTCAAACCCCTTTGATGCGTGATTAATAAGCTACATTGATACTATCTTTCATTCAGTTGGTTAAAATGTCAGTTCAGATACGAGCTGTACATGCTGATTGACTTTGTTGCCTACAGAGCCTACAGAGCAGAAAAAAAAAAAGGTTACCAGGCTCTCGTTTATCACACTCACACTTTCAGGATGTCTCTTGCGCACTCAAGACACAAATGAAAGCCCAACTCTGAATCAAAATGTCAGATATCAGTCAGTTTGCTCGTCTTCAAATAAGCGTAGACACCCTTCAGTGATGTTTCAATAAAGCCAGCCCACACAGCTGACAAGTCAATAAAGTGACTATTTGCCAGAATGCATTAACATAACAATCCTTTCATTGCTATTATGTATGCAGAGACAAGATAGATATTTGTCATTTAGAAAACTTAAGTTGTCAGTGATTTGGCTAAACACATTGATAATATTGAACCAAACAAAGTAAGAGAGTCTGAAAGGAAATTACATATTTGGATTTATAATATCCTTTTCATCTATTTTGACTAACTAAAAATGTGCTGATGTACTTCACTGCAGAGACAGTCTTCCAACAGCACATATTTCTAACTGTTTTACTGTATTTGGGAGGTTTGGAGGCTGTAACCTTTGGACAGTGAGGTGCAGATTTGCAAAAGGAGTTAATAATTTTGTGCATCCATTTAATTCTCAAAGCCCTCTCAAAGGGGACATGCACCTATAGCTGCGCTGCCAACAAAACAGCACCTCTGTCCACTGGTCCAGTTTGCCCTCATTTCAATAAGGCATCATGCAGCATTTTGAGCAAAGAATGCCCATATTTATGTAAACATAGTCAGGTAAAATAACATTGAATTCTTAAAGACTAGCAGAGTTTGGAACATACGGTTAGCATTAAATATTTAAAGTTTCACACGTGTTGAACTTGATGGAAGTGTTCGAGTTGGCATATAATAAGTGCTATTTGCGTTGTGAATATGACACTGATAGCAGATAGTGACGGCAAAACATGAGCAAAGAAATGGACCAAAAACCAAATGCTTCCCCATTTTTTGTGAATTCTACATCAGCAGACACCAGCCAACAACAACACTGTGGCAGTCAGAACTAAAAAACCACTAAACATTTAAACCTTCAACCCTTCTCAGCCAGGAACAGACTTGATGGTTTTAAAGTGTCTCTCCAAATGTTCCTTTCTTGTTGACTAAAGCAGCACACTTTGTAAAACAGGAGTTATTATTTATGTAGTGAAGCTTGAGTGTTATGAATTGCACAGTGCCAGTTTTGGTTTATCCCAAGCAGTGTTGTGTGCTCTGTCTGGGTGTATGACACTTGCTCCTCTCGTGCTGCAGACAGCAGACCCTGTCAGCACATTCACTGGGGCATGACTGAAGCTGGGAGGTTCCTCCTGGAATACCTTTCACCCGTTCTCATCTTCTCCTCAGTGGCCGTAGCATCGCTTTTAGCCTCTCTTTCTCTAAGCAGCCTCTTCTGACGAATCTTTCCCCACCTCTCCCACTCACCACCTGTCTCTTCCCACTGTATTTATTTTTGTAAATCTCCCTTCATCCCCTTTCTTTAGCTTGCTTTTGTTTTAGCATCCTGCCTACACTGCTGCTCGATTCTAACCTCTCCCCCCCACCTCTTATCTGTGTCAATCACAGGCCTGTCACCCCGTCCCTCACCCTCTGTGCACTCACACTTCAATCAATCAGCCAATCTCCTTCCTCGGTCTTGCAACATTGGAACTGACAGGTGTCTGGTCGGCTACCATCTCGACGACAGGCAACAGCACTATAATTGTCCTTATAAATCGAGTCATCAGATGATAAAAAATGTAGCGAGCAGGAAACATCCAGTAGTTACATGAGATTGGGTGAAAAGCGTTGTGGAGATTTTACGGAATAAGTTATATAGGAGAAACGTGACAGGGGCCATTACAGACAGTGTGAGGCTGGGATTGGCTGAGTGTTATCGCAAATGTACAGCATGAGCAGCCGATCAGGGGAAATTCAATGACAGAACTTGTCTCTCTCCTTCCCAGAGGAACTTATCAGCTGGGAGTTTGATGGCCAGGCAATCATTGCCACGGGCACCTTGTTAACAAGCCTGGGGCAGGTGGTCGGATGCAGGGCTGAATATCAACACGGTGCCGAGCACAAATTTAAAACATTTTCTCCATGGAAGGTTCTGACAATGTGAACTTTTCTTTTAAAAGGAGCCAAGAAGGAATAAAAGCACTTTTATTCTTGGAATCTGTAATCTTTCACAGCAGTTTCTGAGAGAAATTTTACCCAGAGTACGAGGGAGACAGCTCCGAGACGTATTGATTCGTGTCACAGCCTTTCAGATTGTGCTGGGTACCTTTAGGGAGGACTATGGTTATGCCATTATCCAGAGTGTGAAGCATAAGTGAGCATAATTGGGTGCTGCAGCACGAGGCAGAAAGAGAGCTCATATTTTCTCATTAGACTTTTACAGTCTAATATGGAACAACTGTTGTTTTCATTCTTGTGGAACCAACAAGAATGAGGGCAGCACCTTTAGCTTTACATTTTACGAATGAGTAAATGAGGATAATAGGGTGAGGCAGTTGGTACCAAAAGCTTTACAAAAAATGCATTGTGTAATTATTTTCTAAGAGTTTGAACAAACTCCAAAATGTAAGGTCATGCTGGATACATTTTGCCTTAATAGGTCTTCAAGCAGGGTAAATGCAACCTTGGATGAAAACCAATAAATAGCATATTACTTTCTGTCATTATTTATTTAAGAAATACATACCAAAAAGGCAGCAGCACTTTATAATAAAACAAAGCAAACCAAATGATACAGCTTGTAAAACCCTCTTTAGAAGCAAGAATTGACTCTATCAATTTCTCACGTGGTTGTGGAGGAATTTTGGCCCACTCTCCTTCACATAATTACAGTCATTCTTCAGTGCACAGCTCCAATGCCACAGCTTTTCAACTGAGTTTAGGTCTGAACACTGATTGGGACATGACGACTTCTTGACTACTTCATTTTTTTTTAATATTTTGATGCTGGGCATGCATGACCCAGTTTGGTCCAAGCTTCAGCTGTTGAGTAGATGGTGTCACATTTTGACTGCAAGATGCCCAGTCCTTGTAGCTGCAACACAAGCCCAAATCATCACCCTTCCATCACCATGCTTGGCCATAGGTATGAGCTTTTTTTCCCCTCTTTAAATGCTGTATTTGGTTTTCTGCAAGCACAACTTTATGCCCTCTGATCAAACATTTCTACTTCTGTAGAGATCTTTCAAAAGACATTGTTTCAGAAGTCCCAATGCAAAGCTTTGCCAGAAATTTCGGCCCACTCCCCTTTACAAAATTGCTTTAGTTCAATGACATTCGCAGTCAATGAATCATCTTTTTTTGTCAAGAAGATGATTTCTTCTGGCCAATGCTTAAAAACTAGTCATCATTGCTCAGCCTTCTTTTGCCCTAATTTAACTAATTGATTCTGGAGTTCTTGGGTTACTTTGAACCTGACCTGACTTTGGGGTAAATCTGCAGGAATGTCTACTTATGAGACCACCTTGAATCTTTTGAACTCATAAATAATCTCTCAGACTGTAGAAGGACGAACTGTTTGTACTTGCTCTGCAATGGCATCAAGGCTGATGGGCAGTACCATTTGCTTTTCTGAGCTCACACCTGAATGCTCAAGAAAACTGACAAAGCTTCTGGTTCTCATAGAAGTGCTCACACTTGGTGATGATCAATTCACTAAATGTACTTGATTACCAGGACACTCCTACACCATTCTGCTTAAGGTTTTGTCAAATAAAGAAAGACACAGTGAAATATGTCATGTCTTTTTTTGAGGATGTATTAAGTCCTGACGACCACAAGATGTTTTTTTAACGTTCTGATAAGTGAAAACTTAGAACTGAAAGAGGGTGTATTAACATTTTACCACAACTGTACATCATGTGTCTCAGGGAATTGATTAATTGGGGCAATAAATAACTTAATTATTCTTCCCTTACTTCTGCCATGCCTTCAAAAACTCATCAACTCTGAGCTTTTGGTTCGTTAGTGTTGGAGGCAGAACCTCACCATCGATTGTGAGTTGTCAACAACCTAACGAGATTGAAAATTTTAATCACAATTCATCTCTTTGCTTGCTGTCTAAACTCTCTTTCTTTGGATAGCCCTTCCATTAATCAAGCAAACACTGCTACAGATGCTCCACCACAGCAGCAGCAGCGTGCTCATTTGCATCCACTTTGCAACGATGAACAAATACACACACACACGCAGGTGTTGTGTGGCTTCACGCTCTGTGAAATGAAAAATCTTTTACTAAGGCGCACACATAAAATACCTGGATTCCCAACGCTTCATTCATCCACCTGCATAAAAGCACATCCATGCAGTCAGAGAGGCACAGAAAACCTGAACACACATGGAGGTGCCACTTATATCTGCATTGGTAAGAAACAAAGACACCCCGAGGGACCGTCTTTCTGGACGCAGCGAGTCAAAGAGAAGAAAAGGGAGCACTCTCTCAGACCAGGAGGGAAGAGAAAAGCATCCACCACAAAAGAATTATGCATGGAGTTGCACAGGTGAGCTCAACCCAGCGCAGAAAAAAGAAACAGAAGTGTCTATATCTTTTCTTTTTCTTTTTTTTTTCTGTATAAGCAGTGAAATATGGGAGGTGCAGAAGAAGGGTGGGCTCATCTGTTCTTGGAAGATCAACCAGTTTGTTTTTAAGTGTTAAACCCCTTAAAGAAGTCCCTTTCTCACCTTGAACCCCTCGCAGATAAAAAGCAGAACCTGTCAGAGTGCTGGGAGGTGAGAAGTTACTTGGGTTTTCATCCGTTAATGTATGAACGCCTTTTTCACCTGTGTCCCAAACCTTGTTTCCATCTCAGCCTTGCTATATGCTGACAGCAGGTCCTAACCTCTCGTGGGAAAGCATCCAGCAGCAGCTTATGGACATGAGCTAACTCTCCAGAGAGTGGTGGGGTGAGCAGTAGAGCAGGGGGAATGTTGACACTCTGACAGCACAGTGTTTTACACTAGAAGACAGGGGGACGAAGCTACAGGTTTGCTTGTTGAGGGCTCAGAAATTCTGTCCACTTAAGACTGCCTGTTTGCCTGTCGGTGAGATTAGGGCTAAAAATACTCATTGGAACAGAGCAACAACAGGAGGCTTCGGGTTTGTTTGGCTCTCAGTTTGATCAGTGGTGCTACGGTAAACAGCTAAAGTCGGAGCTTTTTAGAGCTGCTGCTACTTAAGTACAAAAAGGAGCATGGAAAAAAAAAGGCAAAAACAAGAGACACATTTGACATTTTTTAATCCAAAACTGATTTTATCAGACAGATCAGCTTCTTTGGGGCAAGTGTTTACAGAGCTCTTATTCTGTTTTATAATGGAAAAATTGAATGCTGT
>JAOXNZ010000092.1:18403491-18416175 GCA_028566095.1 Kryptolebias brasiliensis
TATATATATATATATATATACACACACAGTATAATATGCCTCACCCAAATCCTGTCTTAGTCTTGTATGATGGTGTATTAGGGTCACTCAGAAAAAAAAATGAGGAGGAAGGTTTTCTCAGTTTGGAGCATAAAGTCAGAATACTATTTCAAGAGTAAAGTTGAAATGTTGAAAAAAAAAAAGAAAGAAATAGTGTTTCAGAGTCAGCCTGGGGAAACAAACCCGCTGTACTCCTGAACCTGACTCTTTTTGTTCTGCTTTCCTATTAATATTGTAGCCAAGGGTTGTGGGTGCACTTTTACTGGGTAAACAACAAAATAACAACACAAAGCTTTATCTAAAGTAAGTCTAAGGTGTGGTTTATTAATGAATGCGACAGTCAATTAAGAGTCCTTCACAGTGGCGTGTCTTTAAACTCCCACATTAATATATAGTACTAGAATCACATTCTTCTACCTGTGCAATATCACAAAAATGAGAAATATCCTGTCTCAAAATGATGCAGAAAAACTGGTCCATGCATTTATCACTTCCAGGCTGCACTGTTGTAATTCTTTGTTATCTGGATGTCAATAAAACTCTCTAAAAGTCTTCAGTTGATCCACAATGCTGCTGCCAGAGTTCTGATGTAAGTTAGAAGGAGAGATCATATTTCTCCAATTTTAGCTTCTTTTCATTCTCTCTGTTATTACAATCATTGCTGTCATTAACCCCCTTTCGTGTTTGTCTGTGTCTCTTTCCTGTCCTCCCAAACCCTCAGCCCTACCCTGAGCCCAGTTCTGGTTCTGCTGGAGGTTTCTTCTTGTCAAAAGGGAAGTCATTCTTTGCCACTGTCGCCAATGTGCCGCTCAGGATGGAAGATTGCAACGAAGTGAAGATCATAATCAATCTGCTGGCTTCCTTAGATAAACAACTTTTACTCATTTGCATTTCATAATGTAATTTCATATTGTATTATAATAGTGACTGAACTGACTATAATTGGATTTGAAACTGGATCTGAAGTGAATTTAGATTTATTTTTTTCTTTTCCCTGAGATAACTTTTGGTGTGAGTCAGTACTATATAAATAAACTGATTTGAATTGAATTAATATAATTAGGAGCCCAAGCACGAGGCAACACACAAAGATTTGTGCCATTCTTTCAGTTGTGTTTTGTGTCCTCAAAGCTGTTTTTTATGATCTTATGCTGAATCAGACTCAGTTTCCTTTCTACTGCTTGTTTCACAAAGAAGATTACAGTGTTGCTAAAACGCTGGAAACATTCTGAGAAAAAAAAATTTTTTTCTGAGATCACAAAAATGCATTTAAAAATGCAAATTGCTGCCAAACAATGGGCAGAAATAAGGTTTCAATTTCAGCTTTGTGCCAAGAAAGAGAATGTGCAGCAGAGAGCTGAAATGAGGTGTGACTTAGATTCAAACTAATAAATTAACATTTTGAGAAATAATGTGGTAGAATAACTAATAGGTACGCTTTTATGTATTTAGCAAAAACCTATAGTAAAATGAAGCCTTTGAATGCAAACATAAAGAATCCTCCAAAGGCTTTTTTTCTTGCCTTTTCATGTTTTAAAGGATTGAACCCGAGATTTGCTAAACGGCTGACAGTCACTGGGTTTCAACTTCATCCATGCCTACTGTGTACAGCAAATCCAAGCTCCCCTCTGTCTGCTTTATCTCCAGCTACAGAATATAAACTGTGAGAGGTGCCATAAAGATCAAATAAATCTCGACAGGAAACAGTCCTGAGAATCACTTTGTCAGGAGACGTGCCACCGGGTCACTACAGGGACAACATTTGTGGCCCATATTTTATGTCCCTGGCAAGAGTTCAGGTTGTTCCTGGTCTCATTTGTCTGATCATGGGGTAAAGTGCTGGAGAAAAGGGTGAAAATACACCAACAGTGACAGCACTGATCCACTAAAAGCTTCTGTGTTTTGCTCACAATCCAAGGCTTTAAAGTGCTATTAATGCTGCATTTAGTGAAAATACATAAATAAATTCAGGCCAAGCATATCAAATTTAGCCAAAGATTTGTAAATCTAAGTTATAGACATTTGTTTTTGGTTTTTTTTGGCTAATGCCAATTAGCTGTGGAAGCCATTTTAGATTAGTTTGACTCTAAATGTTAATGAATTGTAGATGTACAGCATATTCAGTGATTATTTTCTGCTAACAGATAGACACACACACAGATATGGGCAAAAACATAGTTGCCCTTTCGTCTTCAGCAACAGGCGAGAAAAGGACAAACTTATGCCGTCACAAATGTAGCGCCTCTCCCAGTGTGCGCCCTCCCCACCACCACCCGCCCTCTGCAGGTTGGATAATCCCAGTTGTCTCTACGCCGTATGGTTACAGCACGTTATCATTGTGCGACTGAACTTTAACAACATCTGACATCCCTCCACCTTTAGGGCTCTCTGCTGAGAAGTTGAAGGAGATGATAAGCTTCAATGATCTTCATGCACAAAGGTCAGTGGATGTTTTTATATCAGGCAGCTCGTGCGCTCGGAGCCAGGTAGGTGCTCAGCCTGCGTTGTCTGAATTGTGAGTCATCAACTGCCATGGCAGTTACCAAAATTACACCTGATGCCTATCAAGCTTGTCTCTCTTCCTCTTCCGCCTGACCGCATGTGCAACATCAAAAACCTATCTGATCCTTTCAACACGCAGGCTGACATTTCAGCAGAAGATTTCAGCAGATGGGCAATGTCTACCCAAAGTCAAAGGTGTGTGTGAAAGCGTGCGTGTGTGTGTACGTGACTTTATAAGTAAAGAAAAAAAAAGCTGAATATTTTATGTGCTTCGTGAGAGAAACTTTCTAAGAAAAATGAGCGCCGAGTTTCCCCCCTCCATCATCTCGGTGAGCCATAAAGCATCGGGGGTCAGCTCGGCAGAGTTAGTCATTATTAGAAAGAGAGGGGCTTTACTGCACAGCGTGCGTTTTGTCTGGGATATAATTCAGTTTCCCTCCAGCTCTGCTGTTTACCTTTCAAGGGCGTTCCTTTCAACAGACACCCGGGTTGGACACGGCGGTGGAGGAGGGGGTACGGCGTGGTCGTTTCAGAGATGAATAAACACAACATATCCAAGGTTGTCTGTGATAATATGTGACGCGCCAGGAAGAAGATGGCACTTTTTAAAATAAAATCAAGGCCGCTGGCCATTAAGGAGGGTGAGTAATGACAATCGATATTTTGCCTTAATCATCTCAATCTTCTTTTCAATACACTTTCAAACAAAAGATTTATGGTTATCTCTCAACAAGGCAGGGTTAGAGGACGAAAGACAAAATGATTTACCGCTAATGGCTTTCTTGTACAATTAGCAGCTGTGTGCTGAAAACCGTAACTAATTTTTATAGCTGTTCATGTGAAGGCTTTATTGTTGATTTTTACACCACGTCACTTTTTGCATCAGATGGTTATTTACACTAGAAGTTGCCCAAGTTAGAACTTTGCCTCCGGTTCTTTGCAAGGCCTTCTGTGCACAACGCCGTGTTGCAAAACAGACCATGTAAAGTGTAGCCAGCTGAAGTAACGACAGGAGTAATGAGGTGCAAAAATTGACAACACGGTGCTCACTTGGATGGCTATGAAATTTTCAAGATCTGAGTGGTTTTAGAAAATAAATTTGAAATTTAATTGTATTTGGGCTCTCGTCTGAGTAGGCAGGAGTGATAATATTCAAATATATGAACAGACAATAAATTATACAAATTTGAATAGTGTATACGACTGTTGTTTTGATAAGCAACTACCTGTTTTCCACCAGCACCTGGTAGTACTGCACTGATAACATGACCACAACGTAGTGACAACATATCAAGTGGTATGCTAACAGTTACAGTGCTTCCATTACAACACAACACTTACCAAAACAAGAAGAAACTAAAGGC
The DNA here is from genome assembly GCA_028566095.1 of Kryptolebias brasiliensis. Classification (NCBI taxonomy): domain Eukaryota; kingdom Metazoa; phylum Chordata; class Actinopteri; order Cyprinodontiformes; family Rivulidae; genus Kryptolebias; species Kryptolebias brasiliensis. The sequence goes on from JAOXNZ010000092.1 coordinate 18,407,397, forward strand.
TTTGAAGGAATGTATATCACCCACTGCCTTTCATGCCAGAGCATTAAACTAACATCATCTTGTGCTAAGAAGTGATAAACTTAAAACCACACCCCCACACTAAATTGAAGCTCAGTATCTGTAAATTTGACTAAGTTTAATCTACTTTTGTGTTCCCCAAGGCTGATTAGCTGTGGCGACCATCTTGGATTAGTAATGGTAGTAATTAGTAATATCCTAACTAGTAAAATCCCAAATTAGCAAAAGGGATTTATTTGTGTACCTCAGTTTTATCAGAGGGTATTTTTCAGCAGCAGGACTTGTGGTAAATAGCCTTTACTTAATGCAGGTCTCAAAAATATTAAACTGGCAAAAGTCCTAAATGCTAATTGTTAACAGTTGTTCAGATTAACCCTTAATAAGATGATTTTAATAGAATATTGTTCACATTAGTGTTGGCTTCATTGTTTAGAACTACTCTGTATTCAGAGTTACAATAAGATACCATGATAACGTGTTTTTCAGCAGCATAAAAAACAGTTTGTCATTGTGACTTTCTGAGCTAAATTAGTTAGCATCATATGAGTAAAGGACAAACTTGAGAACAGCATAAATGGCTGGCACTTGTGTTTTGGTTTATGTGTACTTTGTGTGTGTGTCTGGGGTTGGGGGTGGGGGAGGGTTTTTTTTTTAAAACATTTACTCAATAATTCCTATTCATTTTTTTAATTATTTTGCTTGAAATGTCCATCACTTTTTTCAAGTAGCTGTTAGCTTAATTCCCCCATGAGAATTTCTCTATGATTCATTTAACTAAAGTTGCTCTGATTGCTGTCTACTGCAGGTGACATACTGACTACATACAAAAATGCCACTTTATAAAACTGAACTATCCAAATAAATACTAAACAACTAATGTTGCTGTACATGAAACAGAACTGCTAGCATGTTTAAATCACAACGGCAGTAAAAAAAGACTGGTAAAATCTGTTTTTGAACAACAAGTCTGCAGCCTTCTGTTTCATGATATATATATATAATGTCTTAATAACCCCAATCTGAGAATCAGTGGAGATAAGATGACTCTCCTGAATGTATTGAAATAAATATAACTGAAATGAAAAACAAACCTCCTTGATTAATACAATTGACTTCTTGAACTCTTTAGCATACATGAACACAAGCAAGCTAAAAGATAAACCCCGTTGCCCTATACTGTGTAAGAGCAGAGGTAGAAACATTGACCTTTGGGCACATGGACAGCTTGTCCAATGGTCTGTGGGACCAGAACCAATGATTTTTGTGACCCTGTGGACCAACAGCACTATACGCAGCAGTAAAACTCCCATTAAAAAAGGTGGCACCATCAACAGCTACACCAGTGCTTATCTTGCATGTATGTAGCGCTGCAGTTTATCTGTGTTTTGTCTGAATCATCTGCATCCTAAGGATGTTGTTGTGTCCTGTTTCTTTATCATAGCCGTCATGATTCACACCTTTGCTCCACCAGCTGAACAGGCCTAGAAGCTTGTTCTGTCACAGCTTTTAATCTCCAGCGTTGAAGTCCCAGCCTTGATGTATCCCCCACCCCTCTCTTTATGACTTTCATGCTCCCTAGGTCTTCTCCTGCCTCTGTACCGTTACTGACAGTTTATTTTTGCGTTTCTAATGACTTCGCCCCAGTCTCAAATTCATTTCGCCTTAGTCTCTTTCTATTTGGGTCAGTCTGGCGCTTTTGTTTATTTTCCAGCAGCTCACGGAGACGGAGCAGATTGCGACACGTTTAAGTCGCTCTCTCTGGCAGTTTATAATGCAGGGGCCACCTTGGGTGAGCATTGGATCAAGGATGTGCAAATTAAAACTGAGTGATATAGGCAGCAACATGTTCTGCAACATCCAGAATCACATCAGTGGTTGTTTCCTTCTCAGCGCAGCGTATGTCAGCTCAGACGACAACCTCTGCCATATGGGCAGGCTGTTCACTGTTCACTGTTCCCGCCTTTCCTCCAGCACTGCTTGTGGCAGCATTGTTTTTTTTTTTACTGAGCTCTGCTCCTGTGCAGTTCAAAGAAATCCATCAACGCCGAGGGTGTATGTTGAGGAAAGATTTCTAAACTACATTTGCCCTTCTCGGCAGTGTGATAAGGGATCAAAGTTTGCCAGAATGTTTTCAAGGAGATTTTTTTTTTTTCCTGTGAGATAAATTTAGGTTGTGCAATGGTATGGACGTTCCGAGGCCACAAGAGCAATGAGACTGTGTATCCCGTTTAGGATTTAAGAGAGAAATTGGCTGGTCTTTGACACCTCACAGGATCACCACACACCAAGCCCAGATTTAGAAAGAAACAGAACTTTGTGGCTCTCATCACCATCCAAGGTCACATCTGCAGCATAGGCGCAGGCTTTAACATGGTTTCCCTGCCCTTGTGTCATGTATTCATCATCAACTGTATAGATAAGACAAAACTATACATCTCGTCTTCTTCTATTGTTGAGAACAGAATCCACAAGATCTGTTTTATGGTCAGAGTTTGTGCATGAGGGGTTGAGGCTTTAAGTCCTGCCTGCTCCCCGGCACACAATCATGGTGTCACCCAACCTACAGTGAAATGGGTTTGAAAAATAATATTTGACCAGACAACAGCAAGGTAAGAACGACATGAACAAGAGTTAACACCTGAAAAGAATTATCTCAAGTGCATCTTTTTTTTTAAGTGTGTGTGAGTTATTTACATGGAGGGGGCAGGACTTAAAACTTGTATTGAAACCAGCTGACAGGGAAGTTGGTCCCATTCCGGCTTCAACTTCCAGGTTCCCAAAGGCTATCTAGATTTTCTATGTTTGATGATATTCATATTTCTGGTCTGCGTCAAACTGGAGAGTACGGCTGTGGACTCATGAGTACCCACTGATCTAACAGGTGGTGATAATGTGTCAGTTTCTCAACTGTCTTTTAGAAAGAAGAGAGGAAGACGTACACCAAGGAAACGGAGAGAGGTCAAGGTGCAAATCATGGGGGAAAATCTCCAATGAAAACACAAAAGCTACAGCTACCAGAAATATGTTCTCTGTGTTTGAAAATAAAAAAATCTATTGTGTGATCTAAACCCGTCTCCTCAGGGCCACGCAGATATAGTTTTTTTCATTTGCAAATAATAATTGCAGAAACAAAACAAGAAACTACAACTTCCTCCTGGTGGAGGTGATGTGTTTCCTGTGGCTGGAGAGCTCATATTTCCGGTCAGACTTTTTCCCTCAAGGACTGCAGCTAGATGGTCTCGAGAAATTGAGACAAATATTTGTCCTTTTTGGTACCTGATTCATTGAAAATACCCAGCAGACTCCTCACATAGTTTTCCCCCTCAACACAAAAATCCTTATTGTTTTTATTTCATCATCTTTAACTCAATGTTTGTGTCTTTTGTGTCTGTAAATGCCACCTTCTGAATGGAGTTTCATTATTGTGCAAGTATTGTTGAAATTTACATCAGCCCTTGTGATCGAACAGACAATTAAGTGAACAATCCATCATAAATTGGGCCCAATGATCCTACTTCCAGATTAGGAGGGCAAAAAGGTGGGAGCTAAGGTTTCCTCAGCCTGTCACCTTGGCAGCCCCTCTCTCCCTGCATCAGAAATGGAGAAAGCAGCCACTTTAAGGTGAGGATCTCACTAAGAGAATTCCCTCCACACTCGAACCCCCTCTTTGCTTTTGTCTCTAATGTGGACGGGGGATAACAGGGGCCACTGCCATCAGAAAAGCCCTGTGTCTCTCCTATAAAAACCACATCTATGGCCGTGGAGAAGCTTACACTGTAATCCTGCATGACGGATTGAGTCTGCCACTGCAGCACTCTCTCCCTCTCAGTTTCCATTCTCTCGTTTTCCTTTCCTCTTCATTTTCGGCAGAAACTTCTGTGGCGGCAGGCGCGTGCTCCAGCATGCAGACACGTACATTTGTCAAACGCAACGTAATATAGGTGCTCGGGCGAGTATACATCCGCATAATGCACCCTCGTCTGGCTACGTGCACTTTTTGCATTTGTTCCAACACCCCTTTAACCTGAAAATGTGCAGAAGCCTGTAGTGGCATCTGCTGAAAAAGAAAAATAATTCAGGACACTCAAAAGGGGAGAATAAATACAGTAGATGTTTGTGGTGGGGAATTGAAAATAGGTTTTCCTTTTTGCAAGTGAAAAAGGAAAGAATGTAAAAGATACCGGCACAAAGACTTGCACAGCATAAGAGAATGAATCCCAGTGGGAAGTCTTGGGGAAAGTGAGGACTGGAGAGGTATACAGATGACCTGGATTTTGCATCTACGCTCCCATGGCATGGATTACTGCATGCTGCTAGAAATGGCCTCTGTTATAGAGGAAATTTATACATCACCATTACGATACCTCTGAGCCTGATTTGCACATGTCTCTCCTTATCTACTGTATGTATTCTCAAATCACCCTCCATCTCCATCTTTCCTTATCATTCACTCTGTTTGTGGGGTTTTTACTCCTCATTCTGTCCCATAATCCCACCCTCTCCGTCACCATTTTAGTGTTTCTTGCTGAGTATTAGCCTTTCAGATATCTTTCCGTAGCATGCAGTAGAACCCAAACTCTATCCCTCCCTCGCTCTATCTCTCTAATCTTCCTTAATCTGCCATCCCAGAGTGAAGTGAGAATTAGTTTCTCACTCTCCCTCATCAATCTCTTGCACCTCCTCTCCTTCCACTTCCTTCTGCCGTCTTCCTTCACCCCATCTCTCATTCTCTCCATCCTCCCGACTCTCCTGTGGATCATCTTCACCAGCTGCTTCCCTTAATCCTCCTTGCTCGGTCTGCCACCCCTTCTCCGCCTCATATCGCCTCGTCTTCTGCTTCATGCCATCAACAGAGCTGCAGAGGTCATTTCGTGCCTCTCCCTGCATCACCTTCTCTTTCCATTTCCACCTCCCGCGCTCGGATGTACTTTTCTCGCTCCTTCCTTTTGAAAGGCTCTGGAGACTCTTGCATTCAATCACGCCCCAAGCACTGTCCTCACCTGCCTGTTGTTCCTCAATAGCACAAACTTTGACAGAAATGCTTAATAATTAACTAATTGAGGCACTTCCAGAAGCAAGCAGCACCAGTAAAAAAACAAAACAAAATGAAAAGTTTAGACACTCAAGTTGGGATGTGTGGCATATACAAACCCACCACTGATGAACTGACTGTATGTTCAAGATGATATTTGAGCTGGTTTTTATTCATGTGGCGTTTCAAAGCGCACCATTTTTCCAAACCAGCTTTTCATTTTCAGCCCTTTTACATTCTGTAATATGTGGACCTTTGCCAGGTACACTAGATTGCACTCAGACTGCCCTGCAACTCTTTAGAGCGCAGGAAGCACTTATCACAACCATTGACACACACGCATAACAGCGTAGGCTACAACACCACAGAGAGGTATTAATAAACTCCAAAGTTAAAGGCCGGGAGGAGAAACAATCCCCTTCAGTACATCATTTTAGTAATTTGGCTGAACGCGGAACATCCAACCCAAGTTCCACTTAGAGATACAAAATGTGCTCTAGTTCTCTGCCATGTACAGGTTTGCTGTGAGTGAGGAAACACTCATTTAGTCAAAAACGCACCTCAACTTCCAGTCCTTCAATGGAACGTTTTAGTTAAAAGCAGAGATGAATCCCAGGAGGAGCACAGTAGCAGATCTAATGTATGAGAAGCTACCAGCTTAATTAAGTGCCGTTTTAAATATCCAAACATGTTGCTGTTTTTTTTTTTTTTCTTCACCAAGTCGTGCCAATAAAATTAATCTGTGACACTAAAAAAAATCCCCTCCCCACTTAATTAAAAATGCTTTGGGTTTATAGGAGCAACAGAGGGGAAATAAAATCCCTGTTCGGTAGTCGCTCCTCCTGCTGGGTTGTCTCTTCAGCACTGAAAACTTTTGACTTCTAGATAACAAATACCACTGCATTCAATAGCTAGGAGGTCTGTGGGAGTGCACAACCCTCTGGCGAGGTCAATGCCCTTTCTAGCAATTTCAAAGAAAGTGATCTGGATCCAAAATTGGATACATTCTTCCTTTGCCCCTGAACCACCTCTCCTCACCAGGAGGTATTATGAAATTCGGCTCTAAAGTGTTCTGTGAAATTCTGATCAGAAAAACAAACCCACAAACACAGGAATGGCACCAACATCATAACAATAAAGTTAATTTTGACCAGGTTAAATAGTCAAAGCAGCTCAAAACACATTTTCTGTCCTTACGTATTGCACAGGTCAGTGTGTTACAGCGGAGTGCACACATTTACATTTTCAAGTCCCAGAGGAAGACGAAGAACAAATGAATATTAATTCCACTATGTCTCATTATCAGGCCGCATAATCGTGATGAATGCTACCTTGCGGTGAGTGAGCCTTCAGGTGCAGAAAAACAAAAAGCAGCAGTTTACACTGGAAATGTTGCACATCAGGAAATAAGTAGAAACGGACAAAGACAACAAGGCATAATAATACCTGATTTACAGTTCTGACCTTTACACGGAGAGCGCTACATTCTGTGTTTCCAGCGAGGCTGAGATGCAGCAGGGATGTACAGTAAGTAGTTTTGTGAGAGCACTTGTAAAGATAATGCCAACATGCTGATGTTTCAAGGCATATTCGCAAAGTCAGGATTGTAATTAAAGGCCTAGCATTCCTTAAGGGAATGCATATCACCTGCCGCCTTTTACAGCAGGAGTTTTAATTCAAGATGGCCGCCACAGCCATCCACAACAGCCACATTTCACGAGATGCATTAATGCTCGGAGTAAGTGCTGAGGATGGCTCTAAGCTACTACGACATAAACTTTGCCTGAATATCTGTAATTCTGAGTAATTTAGAGCCATGTTTGTGTTGGCAAATGTAGATTAGCAGTGGCAGCCATCTTGAATTGTGTTGACTCAAAATGTAAATCAGTTGTAGATGTGCATACAGTGCTTACTTTCAGATAGTTTCATTAAAATCAGTCCAATGGTTCATGAGATAATTTGCTAACAGGCAAATAGTGTTGACTATAACATTTAAAGCCGAAGTTTTAAGTAAAGAAGTTGGACAATGTGTAGCATTTGGAGTGTGTGTTGAAGATGACTCTCAGCTACTACCACACCAAATTTTATCTCAATGTCTGTAAAATTGATTAAGTTATAGCAATTCTTGTGTTTTATGATTTCAGTTGGCTGTGGAAGCCATCTTGAATGAGATTGACTCCTAAAGTTAAGCAGCTGCAGATGTGTATCCAATGATTACCTTCTGAGAGTTTTATTCAAATCTGTCCACTTGTTCCTGAGATATTTTGCTAACACACACAGACACAGGCAAAACATTATTCCCGCTTTACCTTTGGCAGCGGGAAATAACTAGCATAATGATTTACACCAAAGCTGAGCCTGATGAGAATTAATGCTTTTTGGTTTCAGTTCAAAGCTTTTTTAAAATTCAAGTATTAATTGTCAAAGTTTTAAAGGAATAGTCTGGTAAGTTTTGAAGTGAAGTTCTGTCAAATAGTTATTAAAATTAGTATCTTATGAGCAGTGACATCAGTCAGAGTATGGAGTATGAAGAAAAAGGCAAAAGTCTTTTTTTTTTCCAGTCTATGCTAACGGCTAGCCAAAGGACGGCCACTTTTATCATGTTTTTCCAGCTCACAAAGCATCTTTTTTTTTCAAAAATGTCATACTGGTGTGGAAAAACATTGCATTAACTAATAATAAACTTCTATGCTTTTGCATAATACCGTTTGTCTAGTTTGTTGCTTAATGGTGTGCGATACTGCAACATATGATAGTGTTAGTATGTTTAATCTGAATATATTTTTATCACTATATTAAATGACTGATTTTTGTTTTCCACTGTTAAGTAGCTGATCATTTGCATTTTAAAGCCCAAGATAGATTTTATGCAAAGTTAATGTTAAAGGTCAAATAAAAAGTGTTTTGAAGCTAACATAAATCAAAAGAAAGTCATAAAAAAGGTGTTTGTTTTGGTTTTAATTTTAAACACTTTACAGTAATTTAAAATTAATAATCAAAGAATGAAAAAATTACTAGGGTCTCCTCAACCCTAGTACTCACTCGGAAGTGTAACATATCCTGCGCCAAGCACAGGAATGCGAACAAGGCAGTAAATAGCAAAGACAGATATTGTGGGGTGAAATGGTTTAAATTAATTGTGTAAATCGACCCAAAACTCCAACAGCTGTGTCATTCTTCAGCTTCCCAAAGGACAAAAAAGTTTAATGGATGTGGTTAGTTTAGCTCCTGGTGAAAATTTCAACCCAAAGTCTGGTGACTGGCTGAGCAGTTAACGGTTTGATGAGGAGCACCTAAAATACAAACCTTCAATAGAAGAATCTGTCAGACCACCACTTGCGGTCAGACTGGCACCAGCTGCCTCTAACAGTCCAGATGGGAAACTCCTTGAAGACTGTGTGACATTATTGTAAAGCTTTGGGGTTCCCCTTGTAAAATGTAAGGCTCAAGTTCCCCACAGCATCCCACCAGACCAAAAATTTAAAAAGTGTTTTCAAACCAGTACTCCTATTAACAAAACTTACTTCTTCTTCTGCTTCCATTTTCCCTGATAAACACTGTGACAGTAATCTCCTGAGTGTCCTACAGCGGTCTGCCACAGCTTCTACATCACCAACCAAGGAAAAAAACACTACCCACACAATCACCCCACTTCGGGGATTTGACACAAATACTCTAAAAACAAGTCATTAACGTTTTAAATCAGAGAATTGGACTACTGGAGTGTTT
>JAOXNZ010000092.1:18511269-18533810 GCA_028566095.1 Kryptolebias brasiliensis
AAAAAATTAAAAATAATTATGGGTGGTTTAAATCTTTTGCACTTTACATAGAAACTGTGTGAAGATGTTGGGGTTATCAGATTTGAACTAACATGTGAAGTCAGATGTGAACAGATGTGATGCTGCTGATAATAAATCAGGAAAGCAAAAAACAAAAATTAACATTCAAGAAAATATTTATAATAATGCATAATGTAAGCTACATTTGGACTATAGTACATTGTTTTATCTGAATTTTTATAAACATAAAAGATATAAACATCAATAACTTAAGTATCGCTTTAAATTCAAGTGAATTTCAAATTTTCTTGAATAGCATTATTAGCAGTCATTTTAATATGAGTAAAATAAAAGAAATCATTTTGATGTTGGAACGTTCACGGTACATGTGTGGCAGCTGAATGAAGCTGTCTCAGAACAGGAGTGTAAAGAAACAACATTAAACACTAGAAAATGCTCTGTAAGTAACTCTGATACCTGTAATATAAAACAAGGCCAAGCATAAACCATGTCACTTTCCAAGAGGTGAGTACTGTAGGCAGCGACCTACTTTTTCCTCTGAGCTCACGCTGGTGAAGGAATGTGGCCACGCGCCAACACTGGACGTGGCCTGAGCGTTCTGATGTCAGTGAGTGTTTGAGGATGTGCAGGTAATCCCACATTTAGAGCAATCCAGTTATGACTTAATAACCCAAGAAGCAAGTTAATATCAGGTGTCTGAAAATGGGAAAATTAGGGTTGCGAGAAGGAAGTGCAGCAGCTTAAAGGGATGTTTTTTTGATTTTTAATGGGGTTGTGTGGAGTAGCTATCAGTAATCAGCATCTTACCTGAAGCAGACAGCAGTCAAAGTGATCTTAGACCACGGCCAGTCCTTCTGGTAAATAACCATAAACGTCTGATGCAGAGTTAAGCTTCACAGCAGAGAATTCATATTATTGGATGTAGAGTTTTGTATTAGATTTTAGTCATGTTTATGGTCCTTAGCCTCATGTTCTGCCTTCCCCAATCAGCACACCGGCTGCTGATTTCGACCTTATCTTTCAGCGTATAGCCACTCTCAGCTTCTGTTCACTCATTGCCAGATTCTTGCCTGGGTTCATCCGTTTCATGACATGTCAGCTCAAAGTTTTAGTTTTCCCATTTCCATAGTTGTGGTACCACTTTTTGTTTGTTTGTTTTCTAATAAATATTTGCGTTATCTCACTTGCATTTGCGTTCTTCCCCACTCGTTCTCATTACAGTTCACACAAAATGCTGTAAAACCTTTGAGGTTCTCTAGCTAACCCTAATTACTCAAAAATAAATGAATAAATGTTCAAAACAAATATTCAATCCATCCCTGTAAGGCTACAGTGGTACAGTCATTCATTCTTCTGTAAGTCTTGTCACACTACTCTGGATCATTTTAAAAACAGACATTGCAGCAGCTTATTTTAAATTGTGATCTTGTGCTGAAATGATTAACAAACGAGAGGGAATTTGTAAATGGTGTCAAAGATCAAAAGAGGCTACAATTAAGGGGGGTAAAAAAAAGTCTTTAGCCAAGCTAAGAATGTTCTTTCTCTGTACTTTGATACGTCATTAATGTGGATGTTCTCGCCACCTAGTGCCGTGGCGTGGGTCTTTCAGCGATTTTGTTAGAATGTGTGGACAGAAAAAAAAAACTGGGAAAGCAGAGAAACAAATATATGGTGGAGCGTAGACGGGAACCTAGATACGCTACCACCACAAAACTAAACCACCGCGACTTTGCTACGTACATTATATGCACACTCAAGACCACCGTGAACACATCACACTCTGTCTCACCTTCTTAATACACACCCAGAGTTCTCGCCAAGATCCTGCAGAGACCATCCATGCTCTGGCTGATCGGTGGAAGTAGCAGCACTCACTGGCTTGTGCTAAGATGAAAGGAAAGTCTGCTACCTAAACAGAAATTCTCACCTATTTAAACACTTCCACACATGTGTCTATTTAACACATACGCTTGGCAGCAGCTTGCTCTGTCAACAACATTTGCACCCGGGGAGTCAAAGTTAAAGAGCGCCTCAGAGAGCTTATCTCACGGTGGCCTTAATGGCGAGGGGGTCATGCGGCCAAGTAGCAGGTGCCGCGCCGTCATTGTGCCCAGAGAGAAAGCCCTTCTGTGTGAGAAGGCTGCAAGAAAAGGGCCATGGAGAAGCAGCACGGGAGAAAGTGCACCATTCAAGTGAATCATCGGGGCCATCAATGTAATGAGAGCAGAATGGTCGTGAGCAAAAAAAAAAAAAAAGCCCCAGGAGGGAGAGAGGAGAAAGGAGCGAGAAGGAGGGTGGAAAGCAGTGAGGCAGAGAAGAAGAAAAAAAGGAAATGGAGGGAGGCAGGATACAGAATATAGCATGGGAGGGCAAAACAGTCAGTGATACAGGGACTGCAGCAAAGGGTGGGAATGCATAAGAGGAAGTGGTGGCTACGTAAATAAATATTTTTTATGTTCTTTTGCTTCAGAACAGCGCTTAGAAAAATATCAGAGGTGGAAAAACACACAAAAGGGGGACAACTGCTGGGCAACGCTTCGACTTGGAGGGAAAACTACAACACAAGGGAGCTGTGAGAAGAAAGGATTACAAGACAGAGAGGAGAAAAAAAACTTTTTCATTTTCAGTACACTACATGGGAACAATATTGATCAGGGAGGACGTCTCTAATGTTAAAATATTGTTCATAGTTAGGCTTTGTTGTTTAATTAAACTGCCATTTCTGCGTTTTAGTTCATTAGCTTCCCGTTTTCATTGCGCTATCAATTCTGTCACGTTCCCAGCAGTGACAACCCGTACCATTGTTTGCAATCAGAGAAGCTGAACTTCCACGAGGTCATTAGTCATTTCTGCCATTCGTCTCCGCTCCGGAAGACAAACTCATAAATTACTTCTTGCACGTGCCGTCCCGGTGCCAACGCTCCGCGTCAATCACGTCAGAGTCACCGCTGGCTCCTCCGCGTCAGTTCCGTCACATCCGGGACGGCGAGCTGTTTATCAGCGGGTGCTCGTTCTTTTTTGGACGGGCACCCTCTGTGATTACTCTCCCGTCCAGGGGCTCCAGGCTGAATTACAAGCGCGGCCAGTGAGGAGCCAGGAAGCTGAAAGGGCCGAGCCTGGGTAACGAGCTCTGGGGTGGGTAATTAATCCCTTCATTTCCCTCCCTTTGGTTTGGTTTGGAGTGAAAGAAAGGTGGCACTGATCAGAGCAGGAGCAGGCAGGAGGAAAGCAGGCGGCAGACTGGGGGCACAGTCAATCCAAATGTACAGCAGGAAAAAAAAAGGGAGCTGGATGCATGAATGAAGAATGAAAGAAAGAAAGTGGGAGCTGGCAGAGTTGTTCCTCTTGACGTGGTCCTTCCGCTACGGCTGGCTATTCTGTCAGAATGCCTGTAGTTCTGATTGACACTTCAAACTAATAAAAAGACACACTGTAGTGCTGTAGTCTTCTGTCAGAAATGTAGACTGATTTGCAAAATTTACTTGTCAAACGTTCAATAAAACAGGGTCCTAAACTCACCTGAGGCCCCTTTCACACTCTATGACGACCTCGCTGTGACGTTAAATATAATGGATGGTTTTCCAGGATCTTGGAAAGTTCCTCAGCCTGACTTATACCCTCCATGCTTGGCCTCGCGATCAGCATCTCTTGACAAAACAGATGTCACAGCACTGGTCCTGTAAGGGCTGGTGGGATTTGGCCTGATGATCATCCAGGACATGACGATCCTAAGTGGTTAAATAGAAGACAACCAGACTTCTTGTTTCCTGAAGATGTTTCGCAGTAATAGGGCCGTTGAGGTTCGGCCTGACGTGCACGTCCCAATTTTTGTAACTTGTCGCACGCTCCGCGGGTGGCTAGTTGTAAACAGGAAGAGTAGCAGGGCAGAATCTGCGAGCAGGTTTGGTTCTACGGTCATCCATACAACTGAACAAAAGCCAACAAAAGTCCAATCACTGCAGATTTTTCTTAAACTTCAAAAACTGCTTAGACATGATGAAACTTTTTAGTTCCGTTTTTGTTTGAAGAACCCTCTTCCTGTGAACAACTCATCTTCTTGAGCCATTCCTGCTACACTTCGGTATTTTATTGAGTAGAGATGCCTGCTGTTTAAGAGTGAGTGGGGCGCATCTGAATCTCCAGTATAAACGGCAACTCCACTCTCACGCACCAGTGTAACTCCTACATTTATGGTGCATATTAAAAACGCACTGAGCTCCTCATTACATGTGGAATTGAGCGTGGACAAAACATTCGGAGCAAGATCACAACCTACACCACCTGTTAGAACACTGGGGCAAGTTTGAAAAAACGTCCTTTAATGTGAAGGCAACCATGATGCTGCTATGCTCTTATTACTTGCAAACAGGTTTCACTGCTAATTTCTCCAAGATGCTCTCTTGTGCCAACACACTGTATTTGCCCCCACGACTCTCTTGGACCACGCCAGGGTGCAGCTACGCACTAGATCACGCCACACTAGCATGATGCTAGTGCATGGGATTATGTCTGCGCTGAGGTTGTTTCCATGACCATGTCATTATCAAGACTGTAGAGTAGGCATGCAGCCAGCATGGCCAGTCCTGATTCTTGATGACCAAGCCAGCATGTGAGCCCCACTTCATGGATAAACTGCCACCACACTCCACCCCGATATGCTGCCACTGTGAAGAGAAATCATCACGACCTCACTACGTAGGTTTCATTCATTTTCAAAACCACTATGGACCTGTCACACTGTATCACTGCCTTCTTAACACACATCATAAGATCTTGCTAAGACTCAGCAAAGACCATCCACAATGTGTTTTACATCATAGAGATTTTTACCTCCGCCAAGGAGGTTATGTTTTCGGTAGCGTCTGTCTGTCTGTCTGTGCACAAGATTACTCAAAGAGTTATGAATGGATTTTCATGAAATTTTCAGGAAACGTCAAACATGGTGCAAGGAAGGAGTGCTTACATTTTGTTGGTGAAAGGTCAGGGTCACAGATCAGGGTCACAGATCGGCCCGTGCTCTAACTCTGCAGCTGTATAACAGGAATGTCAAACTGCACAGCTGGACCCCTCATGGGTCAAGGGTGATCACTGTTGAGTTCAAGGTTTATGGGGTCCATTGGTTTGTTTGTCTGTCTGTTAGTAAATATCAGGTAAAAACTAATGAACAGATCTGGGGGAAATGTTCAGGAACTGTTGGGGTTGTCACAAAAAACTGATTAAATTTTGGTGGCGATCCAGATTATCGCACTATTTTTTTAATCAGGCTGTAGCCTTGGTGGAGGTTTGCTCTCTCTGAGTGCTTCTAGTTTACAAATGTATCTGTTCACATTACCAGAACTAAGCTTCCACTGAAATAGCGAGAATCCAGGGAAGAAAAAAAAAAAAACAATACTTTGAAATAACACAACACACAATTCCATTTTCACTGCCCCCAAAGGACTTCGTGTTTTAAAGGATCCACTGCAATTCGTAAGGAAAGGAAAAAAAAAGCCAAGAGCCACATAGGAGAAAGTGGAGTGACCATGGCAGCCACCATCGCTCTTACTGCCACATCTTTAGCTGGAGTCTCCCTGACCCTGTCTCCGTTTGCCTGGGAGGCAAGGTCTGGTACCGCTGACGATAAAACAAACAGACAGGCCCCATTTATACCATCAGGTGTCATGACAAGGGATAAACAGCCGAATGCTTTGGGCCTCTCGAGGCACAGTCTGCAGCAATTGTAACGGGGCTGTAATCCTCCTCATCCTCACCATCACCCTCATGATCATCATCATCAAGAGAAGCAATAGAGAGGTGTTGGCAGAAGCTCTTAAGTGCCTGCTGGGAAACGGACGAGCACTGACTCAGATTGGACAGAACTCAAGGGCTCCACTGTTTACTTTGCCGGGCTGGATTCATTCATGTCACTGAATTAATCGAGTTTTTTTTTTTAAATATATCTTTGAAAAAAAATACAAAAAAGCAATTGCCAAAAACATTGGCAGAAAAAGGAGGAGGAGGTGGGGTGGGTAACTGGAGAGGGGTTAAAAAAAAAAAAAAAGCACAGTCTGGACTTGAAGTGAGACTGCTGTGGCAAGCACGCGGCAGGAATGACAAGAGTGAGGCTGTCATCACGAGGGATGAAAAACAGCACCTCTCAAACGAGGCGAGGCGGCAGCTGCCTCTTGCGCCAGCGAGGAAGAGGATGCACAGAGACCACAAACACAATTATCCTCATGCCAGCTTTGTTGCTTGTCAAAATTGGCACACATTTAAGGACTTGGGGGGGAGGGTGCTGATTATATGACACCCGGAGAGCCCTCAGGCTGGACAAGAGGCCGCCAGCCGGGAGTCATTACCCAAGCCAAATAGACTCCTCATTTGTTTTTGGGGTTTTTTTGTTTCCGTAGGGATAAAGCAGCGACGGGAATAAACAATGGCTGCGAGGTAGGCCTACTCAATCAGCGGACGTGTGCACTCCCACAGTCGGTGTGTTGTTGCTTTTTTCTCCCCCTCTTTTGAAGATCCAATTACAAAATCCAAGCCTCAAATCATGGCAAATAACACCTCATCTACGAGGTGTCAGTGCATCTAAAAAAAAAAAATAAAAAAAAAAAAAAGTTGTCAGAGCTTCATTATGACTGTGTTCAGATTTGATCTGTTGTCTGGGAGTGAAATCATATATGACCACCTGACAGATGGCATTATGTGGGCACAGGGGTTATTTTCTGACAGTGTGAAAATCATAGTCTTGGCACCTTTCAGCATCGCCAGCTGGTCCTTTTTTTTTTTTTTTTCCTTCTTTTCCCACCACATTCCATCAAATTTAGACTAAAAGAAAAGAGCCTGTTTTCTTCATTTTTGTCATGCCTCCACAGCGTATCACCATCTCCCCCTGAGTGCTACCCTGTTCTGAAAGCTGGTACAGATAATAGCAGCCCATCTGAAAAAAGACCTGTTGACAAACCTGCGGTTTCTGTGCCAGAGTGTGTTCACCGGCACCACACACCTGTCTGCTGGTTGAACCAGGGTCAGGTAGGCCTACACACCAATAAAAGCCAAAAAAAGGAAAGAAACAAAGGTGCGCGTGAGAAACGTTTCCTCGCGGCGCAACAGGACGGGTCAAAAGGTGACACGGGAACAAGTGCGTGACCTGAAGCTGTGAACAAAATGAGAGCTGCCTGGCGATTCAGCCAGCCGTTGATGACCTGGAATCAGAGGCGGCCACACTCTGATATCCCCCATAAACACTCAAGGATAAAAGGCACCCCCTTACACAGAGGGGGAGACTCAGTGAATCAGATAAATGGGGCAGACTTTTAGACAAGTTGTCTTCATGATGTTGTGCTCATCATTGCCGCGCACAGGTTCAGATCAGGGTGCACGGTGGTGCATTAAGTTGCAAATTTCAGCAAGACAACACTGACAGGGCCAGCGTGTGGATGTTGTAGCAGGTGTGATGCTTACTGAGCTCATAAAAGACTTACCATGAATTTTCTTTTTGGAAAACCATCTTAAGTGCTTTAATATAAAGCAACTGGACTTCCATTCTCCTTTTGCGAAGATGTTTCACCTCTCCTACAAAATCCTCTCAGCTCATGGTTGACTGCAGTTGGAATAATGCTCCATAAGCCTTGAGAGACTTGACAAAAGGCATCAACAAAGTCTGTAAGGTTCCTCCCTCTGTGCAGCATGCATGTAGGGAATTTTAAATCTGAAAACAAATCAGTCCATTGATCACAAACCAGGACAGAATCAGTAAGTGGACATGCCTGCAGACTGCTGTCCACAATGTAAAGATCAACAAAAACAGACAAAATGAAAACTTCTTAAAGTTCTGAGACACTCTGATTACAAAAAATCAAGCAACATAACTACAATAGGACACACTTTAAGTAACTTCATCTTACGTTGAGAAAAGATGGCGTTATAACCGTTTTGGTCGAACCTTGAAAACACCTCCTTGTGCAATCTCATGCAATCTCTGCTACTACCACATCAAACTTTAGCTTAATATCTTTAAAAACGGAGTTGCAGCCAACTTTGCATTCGCTGAGGTTGATTAGCTGTGGCGGCCATCTTAAACATTGGACTCCAAAAGTTAATCAGTTATACCAGCGACAACTGGGAACCACAGAACTTCCTACTGTGGTTTGTGTGTGGGGGGAGGGGTGCATGGAGGTTGAGTGGGTGCTGCATGGTGGGGAGGACCCAGACTGTGGGAAGCTAGGGGAGGTTCTAAAGGGTGTGTGGGAACCTGTAGGTACCAGACAGGGTTTTGTGGGATTAGAGCCGAGCCCAAAGCAGTGGATGCTGTCAGCTGAGGGGGGCCACGTGGGTACCCACCCTGAGGTCCCATTCTGGATGGATGTGATAAAACCTTAAAGACAAAATTTTGTTTCTTCCTTATTTCGTCCTTCAGCTGCTGAGATCTGATAAATGGTAAGTTTAATCTCAAGACTGAACTGTCCACTTATTACACATTCCTTCAAGGAATCCGAGGCCTTTAATGATATCCATGTATTCACCAAAAACAAAAAAAATCAGTTCTAGCTGACTTTGATTTACAATCCTCACAGTGGCTTTTTATCATATGAAGATAACGGTATGGGGAAATGTCCAGCTTGTATATATAGAATCAATTTAAGGAGCAACATTGAGCAATTTATTCTCAAAGTTAAGCTTTTTATTCAAGACAAAGTGTTGGAAAACCCCGAGATTTTTCCGTACAGTTTCCTTTTTATATTTAAAAGGACACTAAAGCCGAATTCTATTTGCTTAATCATTTTTAAGACTGTTTAGGAGCCCTGCCACCTTTTCACGACGACAATGTTTGTTGAATATCTAATTAGAATGCAAATCTCATCTTTCTCCTCTATTTTTAAGATGATATGGAATCCTTTTCTACCCATCTATTAACAGCTTAAGCCAGCTATTGAGGAAATTTAAGGGACCTGCTTTCCTGAAAAGCCTGAACACAAATCTGCATCAGTTTAGCATATCTTGATGGGCTCGACTGCTCCACCACTATCTGCTCCTATTGATGTTGCAGCCCCCATCACTTCATTTACCGAGAGCAGCATCCCAGACGAGATTCGCTCATTTCCATTTATCGAAATCCTATTTCTATTCCATCTGCCAGCTAGTCACCTGTGAAACTAGTTTTTAACCACGGTTTCAAAGTGCACTTGCTTCAGCCTTCAACCCAATTCCCTTTATTAGTGTTTACTCCAAAGCATAAAACCCACTGGAGGGGTGCACACTGCCAGCGCGGGGTCGTTTCATTGTATAAGACAATGGCGAGGTGGCACACCACGCTGCACACGGGAAAACTAAGAGTGGCGGGGAGGAATTAAAGAATAAATTTCCCCCCTTCCAATTAAAAGACGCATTTGTGCAACCTGAGCAAAGGAAGGAAACATTATCAATGGAGGGAAGAAAACACACTGTTACAACTCAGGAGGCACAATTACTGGGGCTGCTGGTATGCAATTAAAGAGTTCTATTTAGACAAAAGCTACTCCCTGCTAATACAAGCAGAACATATAGGAGACAAAACAGGCTTCTGATGCACCTCCAAGTCCCAACAGCTGGAGGAGCAGATGACAGAAATGTAAACACAAACCGTGATAAAAACAACTTCATTAAAAGGAAGATGAGGCACTGTCACTAAAGATTTACATGAAGCGTTAAACTGTCTAAAATTTCATGTGCGTTTTGTGACCTGCGGGTGGTGTAAAAAAGAACAAAACAACACTCTTGACAAAAACAAAAAAAAAACTGGTTTTATTGTGGAAGAGGATGTAGTTTTCAAGGGTGTGATTTGAAATGAATGGTATGTAGGGCAAAGCACCACACTACTCCCACACTTTATTAAAGCGTGTTTGAATCATGGCGCCCTCTCTGCAGCCTCTTGAATCAAACTGTGCAAGCTAAGTGGAGCTCACTGACATTGTTAAAAAAAGTACAATATAAAGCTTGATGGCAGCAGCAACTAATGGAGGTGATGAATCTGGAAGGTCATGTGCAGATGAGTCCTTTTTATTATGTTAATGACATTTCAGAATATCTTAAACATCCGACATTAGAAGAAAAAGAAAACACTTTTCTCCAACTACGCCTTCCCCTTGTACTGCTGGTGCAGCATGAGCACGTCGTCCTGGGACATCCTGGTCCAGCCCTCGCTGTGGACGTGGTACAAGTTGACCTGCCCTCCGCTGTAGGCATCGCGGTATGTCGCCTGGTAGATGGCGCGACGGCCGAGCTCACAGGCCTCCTCCACGGTCAGATCCTGCCGCACGCCGCTGTCCATCACGCCGTAGGCGTACATGGAGCCGGAGCCAACCGCAAACAGGTCACCGCACACCCTGTTACCCTCAGAGTCGACGTAGTACAACCCTAAAAAGAGAGGGCAAAGTGTCGGTCAGGAGGGCGTAAAGGAAGTAGCTATTTTTATTCTTGATTCAGGTGTTAAGCTCTGGCAGGAAAACTGAGATGATGTACCCCTTTTCCCACAAACAAAACATAAATGTGTACACACACACAGCGTGTCCTCCAGAGAGAATATAAGAACAGCTGCAACCCCTCCAAGTGAAGTAAGGCTGGCAGATATGAACAGCTGCATCCTCTTCAAGTAAAATAAAGCGGGCCACGGAACCTGCTGACGAGGCTCGGCTCGCGACGCTGTCCACCCAGAGGCCCCCTTCTGAATCTTATTGATCCCTGCAAACAGGCTAAAAATTAACTATCGACCGACAACCTGAGCTGTCCAGGTAACTGCATCTCGCACCTCACCGGGGAGGATGGAGAAGAAAAATACAACGGCGTCCTTACGCCCTGTGGAGCTAAAAAAAAAAAGCAGCGTATATTAACAGCCATCTAGACACACTCTGATGCCCATTCGAAGACGTGACCGGCACATGGGAGGCATGAGCTCAGTTTATGCCGCTATGAGCGGCACAGCCCCGCCACGCTCTTGATGGACATGTGAGGGACAGTTTGCTCCACACCACACTTCATGGACACATGATGCGCAACATTTTGTTTTGCGCAATGACACATTCGCCAGGCCCGACTCCAGGGTGACGCAGAAGGGGTGACTAGCGCCAGCCTGCGAGCTCGCCCACAGCCAGCCTACAGACGGGAAAAAGGACAGCGTGTGAAACGGCATGTTTTTTTAACGCTTTCACCAAGCAAAACCTGTGAAAATGATCCTTGCACAGAAAAGCAGGAACACATGCATAAAAAACTGCAAAATACTCATCACTATTGCTCAAAAAAAATAGAAGTGCCTTTAGACTGCACATCCTCGCTTACAGAGTCCCAGCTTAACTAGTGACAGTCTATTAGGACTGGAGAGCCACTTACTTTTTATAGAACAAAAAAAGGCTTACCATTGGTTTCAGCTGGCAAATTGCAGCTTCCTAAGCCTGTCGTTAGATTGCCATGATAATCATCCAGTGCCGGCGTATGCATGGGGGTAATTTGCCATTCCAAGACCTGCCTGTTCCACTTTGAAACTGTGAGGGACTCGTTAAAAACATAATAGGCAGGGAAACAGAGTTATAAAGACAGCCTCTTTTGGGGGAGTGGAACAGTTGACGGAGGTGGCTGAGGACTCTTTAAGAGGTCCAAGTATAGAAGCAGCAAATAAGCACACCTGGAGTCTTTGTGAAGCCCAAAGTGATGCTGCTTAATGGTCTCTGAACCTCAAACACTGACACAGTAGTGACGTGTGCTCAGGAAATGAAATAATGAAGCTAAAAAAAAAAGAGCTAAGTGAAATTCACGAGCCTACACGGAGAGCATGTTGTCTGAATGGTGAAGCAGTTGCAGCAGAGCAGGACAGCTTCTACTTCATCAATCAACTGACAGGTGCTTAAGGAGCTGGGTTTTTTTTTTTTTTTTTTAAACAGCAGCTTGTGCAGCTGCCTGGAATAACAGCAATTAAAGATAGGTGAGGAGTGCAGTGAGATGCATGGGTGGCTGGCATCAAATGGGTCAGTGAGTGTCATCTGTCCTCCCCACTCAAATTCACAACTGGCTTAAAAGTGAGAAGAGAGCAGCAGTCATACAAAGGAAGGGGGGGGGAGAAACCTATTACATCACCCTCCTGGGAGTGGCTGTAAAAACCAGCTGCCACATGGGTCTTCTGACAAGCCTTCAAACCATACACCACTCTACTTTTTTGTAATGAGGCTGCATCTGACTTAATAGCGTACGACCCTGATAAAAACCCCTCTTGTCCGTGTAAGAAGCACTAGTCTGTGCAACACTTTTCTCACCCAGCTTTCAAGCATTAACTATACACTGATTACAAGTGTCATAACATGTAATGTTATTACATAGAGGCACATTTGTCAAGCTCCTTAACATCGCTTTTATTCCATTTATTTTGCATGCAGCCTAATACACTTCATCTGGGGAATAAGTACTCTTGACATGGTTGTAACTGGCTAATGAGCTTTCTGCCTAAAAGTGATTGATTGAATTTACATGACATTTACCTCTCCATTCAATCACATGCACAGTGAGAGCTGTGAATAAGTTGACATATTTATACATTACATGACCTATTGAACACATGGCGGGATCATTATTTCCCCCAATTGATTGCCTGGGATTTAGCATATGTCGTGTGTTGGGCCCACCGGCGCGCCATCACCGTTGACACCGGCGTCTCTGCTTTCCGGATAAAGCAGGCATTGATCGCAGCTCAACGTCGGGGCATTATACATGAGACCCAATTGTCCAGGGGCTCAGACCCATCGCCTATCATCCTGCTACACTTTCACCAGCCTACAGTCCCAGCCTCATTGATTTCCCATTACTGTGTCACCGTGGCAGCCTCTTTAAGCACACCTTCTTGATGTACGGCCTCTCTGTGTGTCATCCAAAATCCAAGGCTTAGGACAGAAACAAGGGGAGAGCAAAAGACAGCCTGGAGTACCCCCTAGTGGTAGGCTGAAGCAACTACAAAATATTTCTTATCCTATATAAATGAATATTTGTGTACAGAAGAAAAGACAAAATATACAGTTGACTAGAAAACCTGGATTAGTTTTCAAACCCAGAGCTACTGTGACCCTGCATTACACTACAGAAACCAGAAACAGCTGAAAGTCAGGAGTTACCTACAAATCAGGCAGCATCTTTCGCAAATTTCTCAGAGACCGAACACTGACAAACAAAAATCAGTGCACAAATGAGAAATTTAAATCATTCACGTGTAAAACAATTATTTTTTTAAAAAGAGAAAATAAATGCATGAGCTGATTGTGTTCATACCTTATTAGTGGAAAGTTAGTATTAAAAGGTCTGCTGTAGAATATACTACAATGAAAAATGCCCCCAAAAAAAGGTTATATATCAGTTCCTATCTAGCTGAATGCAAAGTAAACCTACATAATCAATTATTACTGACTGGGCTGCAGATTGCTCCTGTATATAACTAATCATCAGGTCTTATAAGAATAGTTTAAAACAAAATACTTTTTAAAAATTCTTGTGTTAATACAGCGGACGTGTTTGTTTTATTAGTCCACTGTCCAAAATCTAAAGAAATTTAAATTTACAAACACACACACACACATCTTGAATCACTGTAAGGAGTAAATGTGCATCTAAACACAGCTGTCATATTTACCTGGGCCTCTCTTGTCCCAGCCACACACCATGGTTCCCATGCTGAGTCCCATGCCCTTATACTGGTACACCATGTTAGCCAGCAGCTTGGAGGCGGCTGCCACTGAGATGCGCTCCTTGTTACGAAGCTCGTAGATGCGGCACTGGCGAGCCAGCAGGCGCTCCCAGAAGCTGCAGTCGGCGGCTCCTCCGGCCATGGTGCCCAACAGGTACGGGTTGATCTCAATCACCTTCTTGACCGTCTGTGAGGCGATGTAGGAGCCCGCCGTGGCCCGAGAGTCCACAGCAACAATGACTCCGTGTTGGAACTGAGAGAGGCGGGAGCTCATTAGTGAAGCAAGTTACAGAGAAGAAGGAACAGTCAAACACAGGGGTCATAAAGAGGTTCGTCTTCCTAAACTTTTCCCTAATGCATTACAAACTCAAATGAGAAAGATGATACAAATCTACACTTTGACTGTAGTGTAGCTTAAACTGATAGGGTCACAATCATTTCAAAAAGGCTTCAGGGCATAGCAATGCAGGAAAAAAAATGGGTTTTTCTTTCTTTGTTTGTTTATATATTTTGCTCACAGTTTGTTTTTATTTTCCACAAATTCACAATAAATTTAATGTGTAAAGCTGAATAAATGATCTTTTCTTTGAAAGACGCTTTTTAACAGTTTCTGTAAAGGAAAAAAAAAAAACAAGGCATGACAATGATTATTTGTAAGAGTAAAAGGTCTGTTTGAAGAGATTATCCCATGTACATTTTTTTAATTAAAGAACACACCAACAAGGTGACACTTAAAAAAAAGACTTCTTATTGGTGTTTTGTTAATGCTCTCCCCTAAATATTTCCTGCTGTACTAGAAAAGTGTTGACCTCTGTAGTACTGCTGTGAGGTATTCAGGTAATTCAAAATGTGGGTCTTGATAGTTTAATTCAATTTTAATGTTACACATTTATTACATATTTTTAAGAACTGTTGACAAACAAACAAATCAATATTTCAAAAGCTTCTATACACAACTGCTTCTTGAGTGAAATATAGACTTTTTAATAAAAATAGCAAAACTGTGCCACACACTGTGCGTCGTATCTGTATATAATATCACAATTTACATATTTAAAGCATCCTTGCCCACTCCTCTGAGAATATAAGACTTGTGGGGACTGTGAGACTATTTTCTGGTCCCTTAATGACATGATACATTAGTTTTTAGCTGGTACCATGAGTTTTCCATCAGTTTGTCTTTGTCCAGTGTCTGCAGTAACATGAAGAAAATCATATATGAAATTTCTGAGCTCAAAACAATAACATGTATGCAACACTAACAGTATAAATATAGGAAAGGGTAACATTTATTAAAGGACTTTAAGATAATATACTGTTCTAAATTCTACTATAGTTGTTGTCAATCTCATTGTCATCACATAAGATTGTAAAATCTGAAAAAAAATCTGAAAGCAGTAAACTTTAAACTTTAATATGCTCAGAAACAAATATTTGTGTTCTTTCCAAAAATCAATTTCAAACCAACACAGAATCTATTAGCATGATGAAGCTGCAGCAGGACTTGCTGGTTTGAGTCACCGGTGTTGAACCAAAATTTGTGGTATTCAAAACACAACCTGTTTCTCATACCTTGTAAAATAGGCAAACTCAGCTGGAGAAAATGATTCTGTTTCACAACTCAAATCTCTCTGCAGCAGCTGCAGCTGATGGCATTTAATGGTTTGTGTTTGAGACATTTCATTCAGTGAAAAAAGAAAAGAAAAGATCACTTGCAATAGTACCAGTATATTTATTTATTTATTTTAAATAAGTCAATTTCGCTACCATTGTCTTACCGTTTAAAACCCTGCCTTTGGTTCTCTAATTGTTTTGTGCCTGTTAAAAGCAATTCAGCTGCTGAGCTATCCGAGGCTTAAGAGCATCCATT
Source organism: Kryptolebias brasiliensis (assembly GCA_028566095.1). Classification (NCBI taxonomy): domain Eukaryota; kingdom Metazoa; phylum Chordata; class Actinopteri; order Cyprinodontiformes; family Rivulidae; genus Kryptolebias; species Kryptolebias brasiliensis. Next base: position 18,526,839 of record JAOXNZ010000092.1, read on the forward strand.
AAACATCAAACCTGCTCCTACTGATTTTGCTGTTGGAATGAACTCACTGGTTATCGAGTTCTGTCTCTGTGGAAGCCATTTGTAATTATTTCCAGCCCAAATTGGAGACTATATGGCATGACCTGCTAACACTGGACACAAAAGAATATGGTTTTGGTGCAGAATTTGACAAAAAAAAAAAACATCAGAGCTGCATCTCTAAAGTTTATGTTTGTTCTGTTAACTATGACTGCATGTCATCGTACCAGGGAAATAAATCAATGGGACAGAGAAAAAAGCAGCAACAGCTTGACCTTTTGTCATCACGGAGGCTGATAGTGGTCTACAGATTCTGACTCCTGCAGAGGAGAAAAGACTCAAACAAGTCTGCTGGGCTGAGTGACACCAGCACCCCGGGGTGGCTTTATCAGTTCCCTGACTCTGCTTTATCTGGGCCTTATGGTCTGACAAACAGATGTGAGAGACTCTGCAGTTCATGTCCACTGGGCAAATAATGGAGTGAAGAAAAAAATAAAACCAATAAAAAACACACATTTGTTCATGTGTCATGTGTGCTTACAGTGCTGTCTGTTGTGACAACCATGACTTAGAGTGACATCATAGTTAAAAGTTTGGACACTGCTAACTGAATGTAAGGGTGAATGTGTCCAGACCTTTCATGACCGGCCCTGTTTGTTTTTTTTGTAAGTGAAATCATTAAAAGCTGGAACTGAAATTCCTCCAAAAAATTCAAACTGTGTGTCTAATTGTTGTTAAATTATCCTGTCAGTCAAACAAAACATTTCTGATCATACATAGTCAAAAAAGTTATATATTTGAACTTTTAAGGAATATTTTAAACTTTGTGATTTGACGGAAAACGATGTAAAAAAAAGAAATTGCTACTGCACTAAGGGGCATATACTAAATTTGTGTGTAATTAAATGCATGATATAAGTTGTCTCCAAATAAAATGTCCATCCATCCATCCAGTTTCTTCACCCTGGACAGGCCACAAGTCCATCCCAAGGCCCAAATAAGATGTGTTTACTTAAATAAAAATGTGTTAATTCTAGCACACAGTTGCACAAAAGGGATCCTTTACAGAAATCATATACAAGTCAAATTAAATATAAAATTTGTAATGTCTATTTTGAACTTTACAGTATATTTATACAAACATGAAATGGAACATTATAACTGTGGTTTCTTCATTGTGAATAATACTACATAACTGTGACCACTGTCAGAATTACATGACAGGGTCACAGATTTTATGATTTATATACAATAACTCCATAAACTGAATATCTGCTTTAAAAACTGCACCTGTCAACTTCTGAAAAATAAATAACCAAAAAATAAAATAAAATAAACAAAAACAAAGAGAAGATGCAGGAGAGGTTCTCATGGCTAGTGCATATTTACATGAGAGATGGAGAATGTCTTTTTGATAATTAAAATGAATAAAATTTTCCACCATTTTGTTCCTGTACTTCACTGTATGTGACTCAAGCTTAATCATTTTTTCTCTTTTATTTGCAATACACATGCCTTAGTAATGCTTCCATTACTTCTGAGGCTAAACACTGATTACAGCATTTTTTTTTCTCTCTTTTAGTGATTCACCATCTTGTGTTTCTCATTTTTATCTATTCATCTGTCTTGTGTTTCAGTTTACCCGTGAACCCCTGTTCCTTTAAGATAGGTAAAGCAAACAATTAAATATTTGGTTTCAGCTGCAGAACATAAAAGTTGTGAAGTAGTTAGAATGCTGCACAACACTGTTAGTTGTAGATCAGAGTCAAAGATGACGCAAAACGACTACTGATGGCCTTGTCAAGAATGCAAGTGACAGATGGGAGTTTATGATTGAACATTATGCCAAAGCACCAGCACAACATAAAAGAATTATCCACAAGCTTGGCAGACCTCTACTTTTGGACTCATTCCAACATGGAAACTAGCATGCTCAGCCTTTTTTTTTCTTTCAGTGGGATAAAAAACACACAAATCATATAAGCTTTCAAGTTTTAGAAATTACCTATATCAAGTAACCAAATATTCCTTATGAATGTGGTGCAACCAACTCATTTGAATGAAAAAGACCACACTTGTTTTCGTGGTTTATCAAATATTGTATCAATCTACATTAACCTAGCAGTTCTTGTAAATTTAATTATGGAAATTCTGTCAATCCTAACTGAAATGACTGCAAAGGCTTGCTGTTTATCATCTTCAAAAAAGGAAAACAATTCCATACTTTACATTTAACTGAGAAGAGCTAAACTGCTCAGAATACCTATTCTGGAAGTCTTTAGTTCTGCTTTCAAGTGGCTTGATTTTTACGTGGTTTCCTTCAGAGCTTCCAGTGACTTAAAAGAAGCCACAAGAGCCAATAACCCAACAGGAAAAGCCCTCAAAAGTCCCCCCAGCTAATCTGTGACAGATTGATGTGCAGTCTTCTGGGAGATGGCCAAGATTCGACCCAGTGAACAACACCCAGGACGTGCAGTAGTAGGAACATCAAAAGTCTCTAACACCGCATAATAGGATGTGGTTCTCACCAACCAAAACAAATCAATTACAGCCTTCAGGTCTTTTCCTTGTCTATGATCCTTTATGTACCGTAGCAACTTGATCAATATATTCATTACCTTTTGTTGGTAGTTACTCCAGTTAGAGAGGAACCACAGCAGTGAAGTCATTTAAAACATAAAGAATGGTCTTAAAGTGCAGATTGTAGAGACACATACAATATGTTTTTTAAAACAATTTACAATATTCTGAAGTTTTAAATAGTTCTGTCTGAAGAGGACTTTATTTTTTCCCTTTTATCAAGTCAAAGATGTGTTTGTGATTCTTTAGACTTTCAAAGCATAAACTGTTTTAAGGAGAAACATGTTTCTACCTAAATATAATTTCTTGACCATTTCAACACTATGGGACTTATCTAAAAACATCTACAACTTAGAGCTTTTTTAACTTGAGTTAGACTGAGCTCTAACTACATCATTGTCACGTTTATATTATTAGTTTACCAAAGACTGACTTTTGCATTGCTTAAGGAACCAAATGCAAACAAGTCAAGAAGACATACTGCTGATGAAAATATTTTATTTATTCTGAACATTAGAAACAGATGTGCTGATTACTAAACTGGATCAGGAGTAACACGTTAACAGGGACGCTAAACAGGCAAGAAACTAACTACAAAGTAAAACAGGAAGTTTCAACCGATCTGAAGAAATAAACAAGAAATCAAAAGCAAAAATTATACCTAAACCTAGAAATTCTAACATGACATATCATCTTACTATAAAAAACAAACAAATAAACAAAAAAAACTCACAGCGCTTATAGGTGGAAGAGAAAATCAGAAGTCAGGAAAATGAACAGGATGTTCATTATTGACTCGTTGAAAGTCTACTTCGATTGCAGGGTGACAAAACAACGACAGACTCACTCAGGACCAATACTGTAGCAGCATTTGGAAGAAGGAGGAATCTTGGTGGTTATTGTGAATTTATTGAAGATCAGCATCACAGAGGACATGTTTAGGTTCAAATTCCAAATTAGCCTTGCACGTATAAGCAACCTCACTTGGCTCATAAAAGTACACCTGGCATGTAATCAATGTTAGGACACAAAGCAAATTGATTCATAGACAGATGAGCCTTCATTAGTATTATTAGTCACACTTTAGTTTTAAATCTATCTACTGGTTTAAAGATGTACAAGGCCAGCTTGCCATCAACTGCCATCTCGACAACCATCTGCTGACGTGACTTTATTGGACTTTGGTTGGAAGTTTAAAAAGAAAAGCATCAGGATTACTTTTAAAACTTACGCACCAAATTGAATGTAAGGGGGGATATTTTTTTTCCATTTGGTTTTAAAGTAAAGTTGCCTTCATCTGTATGTTTCTAAAGCCAAGAGAATAATTTCCATTTGTGTGTACTTTGTATCTTTGAGACCTGTCTAACAAAAAACTAACAAAACAAGTATACATACTTTTTAAATTTATTGCAGTTTTTGGCTACAGTATGTTCAGTATTTATTTCAAGTTTATTCAGCAAGTGGACTATTTAAAAGTATAAATTTCAGGATTATTTTTGTCATTTTGACTTTTTTGTCTTCATAACAATGCCACAGGCCTTTTTGAATCCCAAAACACACCACAGTCGACTTGAAGATATAAAATAGTTATTTTTTTGTTGAGGAGAGCTGATGGAGAGCTGAAGATGGCTTGAGGCTGAACACGAGATGTGAATGAGCTGACATGCAAAGCATAGCTGGACTGATAAATGAGAGGTGGGCAGGCAGTGGAGTAGCAGAGTGGCAGAGTGGTGGAGTTGGCGTGGCATACAGGATGACTGACGATGAGCCGATGGCAGATGAAGCCAAGCTGGAAAAGCCTGAGCAAGCAGCCTCTTATTAGATGGGTGTTAGACCTGACGTGCAGAAATACATCAAAAAAGACAAAGGGAAAGAAACTACTGAGGAAAAATACAAAGTCATTACCTCTGTGACACAGAGGTAGATGAATCGATCTGAAACGGAAAGTGAGGAGAGATTTAAGTACAGAATGCAGATGGCAGCATCAGGAAAGAGGCAAACACAATACAAAAACATAACAAATACAGCTTTGACAGAATGCATATCGCTTGCTGCCTTTCAAGCCAGAGTCTTGTGAGATCTTGTGAAATGTTACCAGTCAGAGATTATGTTGAAGATGACCCTCAGCTACTACCACACCAAATTCTAGCTCAATATCCATAAAATGAACTGAGTTATATCTCTTTGTGTTTGCTAAGGTTGCTTAACTGTGGTTAGCATCTTGAATGGGGTTGACTTCAAAAGTTAATCAGTTGTAGATGTACATCCAACATAAAAAATGGGTCAAGCTGAAGGCTTACTTTACACGTTACAAAATGTCTGACAGCTTCAAGCTATTTATTTTGTAGTTGAACGCACATACTGAGAACCCAAACCATCTGACTTAAGTGCAAACAAATGTTAGTTTGTTTTAATGTCCAGTTGTGTAATTTTGTGATGTGTGCAAACTGCTATAGCTATTTTTTAAAAGTGTATTCACAAGAACTAAAGAGACGCGTTTGACCCTTTTCTCCCTCTCAGTATGCATTTTAGCTGGACTTGGAGAACACTGTGTTCACACTGATAGTGAACATCTGGTGTCATTTGTGCTCCATCTGTGAGTTTCATTTCTGCTCACTTGATGGTGGATGTTCCTGCCGGCAGCCTGACAGTTCACTTTTCATCATCTTTTGCTCAAAATTATGTATGTCATTAAAGAACAAACTGCTCACATTTAGCTGTAATTCATCTGAAACCACAATTTCTTTTTGTTTGTTTTTTTGTTTTATGTTAATGTTGTAATCTTTTTTGGAAATATGATTATCAGACTTGACAAGTGAGTCAGGTCAGAGGACAGCAGCTTGTCTACTGTCAAGAATGAAAGGCAATCATGTAAGTCCTCACACCTGTGTGTGTGTTCATTTGTCTGTGTGTTAGCAGAATATCTTGTAAACCAGTGAGATTGCTTTGCTCTAGCAGCCATCTTAAAATGGATTGACTTCAATGACAGCTCCCTGAGAGCGCCATAAAAACCTGTCCACTGGTTCATAATATATTTTTGCTAATCATAAAAACTAATAAATACACAGACAGACACGGGCAAAAAAACATTATCACCAATTCACCTTCGGCAACGGGGGATAAAAACAAATTACTGTACTAGATCTGTGTCATCTTTCACCAAAATATGACACAGACATTCTGAGGATATTCAATCAATTTGTGAATAAAGAACATAAAATGTCTCATTTACAACCCAAAAAGAATTTAAAAGTCCAGTAACTTTCTGTTTTTGGCCGTCACCCTGATAAAGTCTTTATCACCCAGTCTTGTCATGTCTCATATTAACATAAATCAGATGATTTGTGTCGAGAAGCACCAGATTCTAAGTCAGTGTGGAATATTTTTGGGTAAATAAATCCAATCTTACTGGATAATAAAAGTGAGATGATGATCAGACGTCAGTTTGGATTTCACCCTTGTCAGTAATATCTGCAGAAAACCAAACCTCACTCCCAAAGGCATTAGCACCCTACGCTAACAAGCAACGGGCAGCAGAGACCTGGAGCAGCTCAGACACTTCTTCACCTCTAGGGGCATGTTCTTATGAACTTTGAATAACCTTTAAACTCATTTGATTGGAGGTCATTTGCCTTTGGGCAGGTAGCCTCTAATTGGCTCATTCTCTCCTGTCCTCATAGTGACATTTCAGATTTTTCATATGTTCATTGTTCGTTTCCCCTGCTGACTGTTTTCTGTTTCCTCTAACGAGAGGAACAACCCCCACTGAGATAAAACATTTAGAGCCTCTGTAAATAAGTGTCACAGTTAAATTTTAGATGTAATTCCTTCTGAATGTACATTGTAAAAACATTCTCAGGATATTCCATCAATTTGTTCTTTCTTCTTTTTTTTCTACCCAAAAAATAAGCTTAGAACAAGAAAAATAATATACATGAAAGTTACCGACCAGTCTTATGCTTTACAGAAGAGGTAATGATTTTATTTTATTTATTTGTTAGGGTGGAAAAGACAGGCAAAAGTGTCCCAACTGAAAGAGATGATCTTAGTTTGAATAAAGAGTCAAAACAAATTATTCACATCATAAAAAAGTAAATAAATAAACATGAGTGAGGACATGAGAAAGAACATGTTATACCTGTAAAAGAAAGAATAAACTTTTCTTTTTTTAAATTAGCCTCATTTAGAAAATGAATATGGGTTGTTCTGCGATGGACTTGCGACCTGTCCAGGGTGTCCCCGCCTCTCGCACAGTGACAGCTGGAGATAGGCACCGGCTCCCCGTGACCCAGAATAGAAAAGCGGGTAAAGAAGATGGATGGATGGATGGATGGATGGATGGATGGATGGATGGATGGATGGATGGATGGATGG
>JAOXNZ010000092.1:18663098-18674679 GCA_028566095.1 Kryptolebias brasiliensis
AAAGCAACTGGACTTCAACTACAAATTGAAGTCCAGTTGCTTTTGTTTGTAACCTTTTTTGGATTTACATTCATCACCTTTATTTTCTTGCTTTTCTATTTATTTGCTTGCGTCTGGATTGCTCTGGTCAGCTTTCTCTTCCTCTGGGTTTGTTTTACAGAGCTCCACTGGCGTGATGTGGCTGTGACAGTCTGAGCTGACCTGTGTTTCTGGTTCCTCACCTCTGGGTTGATTTGGCGCTGCGCCGCTCCGTGCGCCCTCAGCTCCCACACCACGGCCAGCAGCAGCAGCCGCGCCACCGGTTTCAGCTCCGCTCCCATCACTTCACACTGGAGGAGGAGGAGGAGGAGGAGAGGTGGGGGTGGGGGTTCCTCACACAGGTAGATGTCTCTCTAACAGTCTGCACCGCGTCTTTTGTCAAAACATTATCAGCGGGGGAGCGAAAAAGTTCAAGAAAAAACCAAAAAAAAACCCAAAAGGCTCTTTTTCGACGCTGGAAAAAAACAAACCAACTGGGATTGCGCGCGCCTCTTGCAACTTAAAACTCGCCCTTTTTAAACCAGAAATGGATCCAGTTTGTGCATTCTTCTCAAGGCTTGGCGGAAAATCAGGCTATTTAAAGTTGCTGGAGCCCGAGAGGCAGACGTGGAGCTGCGTATTTTCTGTCCAAATTCAGCGCTTCGCTCCAGATGTTCCAGCCGACTTTAATTTTTCTTTCTTTCTTTCTTCTTCTTTTTTATTTTCTATTTTCCAGAAACAAGCAGCTCTAACTCGTGTCCTCCGGTCGGCTTGTGTCGATCCCCTCTTCTCTCCCTCCTGCGGACGTGGTGCTGTGATACTACACCCCGGAGAGCTGGAGATGGAAAGTATTGGCCTGTAAACCACCACCCCTCCTACAATCTGCCCGCCTCTCTCTTGGAAAGCTGGACTCAACTTGATGACCTACATCGGCTCTGGCTCGGTTCGGTCTCACCATTAGGCAGCTATGAAATGCCTCAGCACGGAGCTGAAAGAATCTGCTGGATGATTGGAAACATGACAGATCAAGTTTCCACATAAAGGATTTTTTTTTTTGAGTTTCTGTGGCTTCCATAACATCCTAATCTGTTCAACCAACACATATTTGCTCTATTTAAATGTACTCATTGCAAACTAGGAGATCAAACATACGAAAAGGTCATCTTGAACTATAGGAAGTAGTGCCGCTTAAAGGAGTTTACTCCAGTAGTATCCCAGATATACTGATATGCAACCCTGAAACGCAGGTACGCGCTCAATGTAAACAAAGCTGTTTCATCTGCACACTTTACTCAACGAATCTAAATACGTACCAATACATCGAAATTGTTGGACTTCTCTATTCCAAATGGCTCTTCCATGGACGCCGCCATCGTTGACCTACTTTCAGTCACTTTGGCCATTTTCCTAAACAAACGCACGCGGTAGTTGTCAGCCGTTCATAAGTTTTGCTTTTTTTTTTTTTACTTTAATAAAGCATTAATATTGTGGAAATTGGTTCTTATTTTATAATATATATTTTTTTGACCAATTTTTTCATGACTTGGCGATAAGTACCTGAAGGGCAAATAGGGGAAAATAACTGTTCTTTTGAAAAAGTCTCCATCAGTTTATTCTTTACTTATTGTGTTTTTATTGTTCTGGGTCTCAGACTGAGACTGAAGCTCAAACATCCTAGTTTGTTTCCAAAAGGGGAAACTGCTCCCTCTAATGCAGGTACTGCTCATGACTTCCTTGTATCAGCTTTCCCGCAGCCGGAAGGCCAAGGCAGACGATGATGTTTTCGTCCATGTTCAAGTGCGTGCGCGCATGTGTCTGTCTGTTACCAAAAGATTTCATGAACCACTGGGCAAATTTTAATGAAACTTGCAGAACGTAATCACTGAATGTACATCTACAGCCGATTCAATTTTAGAGTCAGCCTGACTCAAGATGGCTGCCACAGCTAATCGTCTGTAGCGAACACCTAAATGTCTATAACTTGGTCGATTTTGCAAATACTGAGCTAAAATTTGACATGGTGGTAGCTGAGAATCATCCTCAACACATCCTCCAAGCACTAACACACGTCGCCAGATTTCACATTTGACCAAATGAAAAAAACTCTTAGTTATATATAATCTTAGTTTAAAACTCTGGCATGAAAGGTGGCGGGTGATATGCAATCCTTCAAGGTATGCTAGGCCCTTTACTTATTGAGTTTCTGTTGTTCTGGTTCTTAGAGTGAGCCTGAACTCAACTCAGTCTGTTTTAAAAGAGAAAATTGCGCCCTCTAATGCACAGACGGGTCATAACTTCATTCCTTCTATCAGCTTTGTTTTGTGTTGTTTGCTTTTAGTTGTACTTTTGCGTCTGAAGAAAGTTTGGTTTCAGTTGCTTCCAAAAGCCTTAAAGTGTTCCTCAGGCATGTAGCTGTTCTCATTTGTTTGTATTAATTAATTAATAGTAGCTGCTGGATGATGTTTGCAGCTTGTGCCTTTTCCAGATCAGTGTCAGCAGCTTTCTGTATTTATGTTTCAGTGAAATGGAATGCACTGCCTCTAGATCTGAGAGAAGCCCCCACTCTGCCTTTAAAATGATGCCGAAAAAAATATTTGCACAATCATACCATCAAGTTATTGTTGTCTGTATTGTTTAGTTCCTCTTCTAGAATCCTTTTACTGCATTATTGTGTATGCCTTTATGAATGTTTATAGAAATCCTTTTTTTGTTGTTGTTGCACCATTATTTTATTTTTTTGCATGTCTAATTTTGTTTTTTCAAATTATGTTCTCGTTGGAAGACACTTTGGGCTGATATGAAGAAAATGTGCTACATAAATACAGTTTGATATGATTTGAAGCATTTGAGACGGGCCTTTTTTAAAGCGATAGTTCAGATCCTTTGAAGGGTTCTGTTGAAGGTAAGAAAAAATATTATCTTATCTGTTCAAGATAGCTCTTTGAACAAATAAAGAAATCGAGCTAAATTCTGACCAGACTGATGAGCTAACTGTCCAAGCGAGGTCAAAACCAGATTCCTGCCGTCTTAAACAACTCCAAACTCAAGAATTTCATAAAGGTTTTAGAAGCTTTTATAAATCATTACATCACTGTCCATTTTGCATTGCATCCTGGCAGAAATATGATGTTTTTACATGAAGTGCCCTGGGCTGCACCCGAGGTGCTACAGCTAGCTGCTCCTGATACTTGGACTTGCAAATGTCCATAAAATCCAATGCAAATAACCACGTGATGCAAACTTTACGGCAGTTTGAAAATTTATAGTGTTTGCATGGGCCATTATAAAATGTTTGAGACTGGAGTTGGTAAAAAAGGGCGGCGATCCGCTTGGACTAGCTGTTAGCTCATAAATCCAGTCTGAATCAGACTATTTCTCCAAACGGAGGCCATTCAAAGAACTATTTACAACATGTAAGATATTGTTTCAAACCTTTCCATAGAACCCCACTTCAAAATATCTGAACTATCGCTTGAAGATTCAGGCTTTTTTCACTCAAACTGTTGACAAAAGTCAGCATACATTCGTCACTCTCCTGACTTTGCATTAAGGATCTTCTACATGTAAGTGGTCATGACAAACACACCCAGTGCCTATAAGCATTCAGGCATTCCAAACATTAGTGAGCCAACAAGTTATCATAGTTTTTGTGTAAAACTCTCTTAAACTAGAGCCCATTTTTTTTTACTCCAAAAGGCTTTTTAATATAGAGATACAGAAAGTACAGCTCACAACAAACAGACACAGACTTTGATATATATTTATAAACCTAAAGGTTTATAGTAACTTTGATATCTTCAAACGTGTTACAGATTACTTATACAACAACACTAATAATATTCACAAAGCAGAAGGGCAAAGGTCACCCACTAGATCATGCCCTCTCCGGGCTCACAAACACTGCCGATGTGCTTTTGTTTTGACAGGAACAATACCAGTAAAAGTGAACTACAATAACATGAACAAGTTTTTTCTTTTTTCATAACCACAATATGGGAACAAAAGACTTAAAATCCACAGTAACACATTCATATAGATACATTTGTCATCTCTTACTGTGCAACATCTCTTTTGCTTACCTACTAAAATGACTCAGATATAGGATTCATTCAGCTTTGAAGCAAAGCTAGAGTGTAGCATTTGTCAAAATCATTGAGTCTGATCTGATTGAACCTCCTTTAATGCAATTTGGATAAGATTCAAAACACGAGACAACGGCCCCCGACATCTTTACGAAATGACATAAAATTAGTTCAACACATTCTTTTGTTTCCTTATTGGTGACCCAGTAGGAAATGGACATTACCACCTGGGCCTGCTGATGAGTTCAGTTAATCACAGTGAAATAACCTATCCCAGATTTTTGTTTTTCTGCAATAACACAACAAGACCAAGCTGACTGACTTACAACAATCACATACAGACATATTACTCTGACTATCAAACTGATAGGTTGCCTGAAATGTGTTAAGGAAGCAATACTATGCACATGTTCATATAGATGTGCTAAAAGGCAAAAAAAAAACACCAGAACACTTTCCAACTAATCACACTGTGTCAGGCTATGAACCTTCTCTTGACTCCTCCCCAGCTTCCTCTGAGATTCTTGGATCCATCAGTGGTCGCGCAGATGATTTTGAGGGCGGTGTTGACTCATTTTTGTCTTGGTCATTAGTTGCGTCAGTACTGGTGCTGAGGAAGGTCTGGTACTGGTTCCAGAAGCCTGCTGAGCTCCTAGTGGCTGGAATATTTAGGGATGCCATAGATGTAGACGAGGGAAGTTGGTCAGAGGACGAACGACTGCTCCTGGCTGGTGGACGAGATGTCTTGGGTACCCCACCATGGTGCTTCATGTGTCCCTGGGAATTAGCAGAGTTAAACCAGTTTGATTTCTGTTATGATGCTTATGATCGTTAGAAAAAGGTTAAGTTAGATATGACTACTAAATGTTAAAATGCAAAGGACAGTAAAATCAGTGAGTAGTTTAGTTTTACATAAGACTTTTTAGCAGAAAGGATTTTCCTTTATGGTGCACACTGGCTAACATTTTAACCCAGTAGGAGTTATTTCAGACTACACTATACAATGTTGACCTTACCATAGGTCAGTTAATATTGTTAAATGTAAAGCTCCCCTAAAGCTAAAACATGTTTCTTACTTGATAAAAGCTCTGTTCCACAACAATTACATTAAAATACATTCACTGACTGCATAAGATACAATAATTGGCTAACCTTCAGTCCACTGCGACTGGCGTACTCTTTTCCGCACTCAGCACAGCAATAGGTCTTCTTCTCAGGACGTGACATCGGAGATGGGAGGGTTGGGGCAAGGCTGATGGGCACAGAAACATCCAGAGCTTCGTTTGAAACCAGTCCACTGATTTTAAGTCCTTCAACACAATCTTCCCTCACATATGAACCAAAATGAGAGCTTTGACGTGTCTCTCTTGCAGAAGCGACTGTTCTTTGCGATTCACCCCTTACTTTGCCTGCTAGATCGTCTGCATTCACCACCATGGGGGTTAGTTTGGGGTCTTTGTCAGGCACAGTTACTTGGTCTTGTTTTGGTGTTGGAGGTGAAGGAGACTGATCTTTGTCTTCTTCCATGGGTTCCGGTGACTGGGGCTTTGGGGAGGCTAAGTCTGTTTCCATTGCTGCTTTTGCATTAACATCAGAAACTTCTTGACCAGGGATGGAATCAGAGGTTGTACCAGGTCGAGTGTAAGCAAAATGAGCACTAATAGCAGTTGTGCTTTGCAAGTTGTCCAGATCAGGTGTGGCATCAAGGAAGGCATTTAGGGTAGCTGATTCTTTAGACTCTCCATGATCATCTAGCATTGCAGGAGATAACTCTGTGGTTTTGTTACCACTGGATAGTAGGGGTGAAGGATCAGATGTAGGAATGTGGGTATCGGCAGAAGGTTGTTGATGGACATGACTGTCTTCGCCGACAGGCAAAGCTTGATCTGACTGCTGGGAGACTGGCAGATGTGCGCTGACACAAAGAATAGGGGGATCAGCAAGGCCTGGTGATGGAGTTTGTGGGATGGGATTTAGGAAAGGTTCAGGGCTTAGGTCAAGGGGGGGCATTTTATCTAGGCTAGGGGATGGAGACTTGCTGAGACTTTTCTTAGCAGATTTTATGCTGACAGAGACAGGGATTGAGCCAACTGTTAGTGTTTGACATTGTGAGCTTGGAAATGGGTCCTTAGAGTGACCGGCTGGAGGAGGTGTTTTACTTGAGGCAGGATTTTGGTCAGTGGACTGAGACTGGGATTGTATCAAGGATTTAGGATTAGATTCAAGTGGCATCTCCTGTTTAGAATCTTCTGTGCTGTCTGGAGGCAATTGTCCACCAAGGTGCATCCGTATGTGATGCTGAAGAACAAGGGCATTGGTAAATTTACGCTGGCACAGTGGACAAGAGTTTTGAACACGTGCATTGGGTGGTCGAGCATGGTGGGTTGCAAGATGTGAGCTCAGGCTGCCTTTAGTAGAGAAGGACCGCCCGCATATTTTACATGGAAATGGACGTTCTCCGAGGTGCGTGGCCTGGTGTAGCCGCAGTGCTCTGGGACAGCTCAGCACCCGGAGACAGACTCCACACTGATTGGTTGCCAGGTTATGTTGTGAGCCAGTTGTATTTAGTGATGGTAGCGCTCCACCCACTATTGCATTTGCTCCACTGCTACTCATTCCTAGGGCAAGAACCATTTCACGGGTAAACTGTGAAACAGAGGTAGAAACAACATTTGAAGATGGAGATGCCACAACATATGTGTTGGAAGTGCTGGCATTTGTGAAATGACTGTTTGCTGAACTTGTAGAAGAGGACTTAGGACTGCCAGATAAAATCTCAAGCATGGAAGTAGTAGTAGAGGAGGAAGTCCTTGAAGAACAGGAGAGTGGAGGGGCCTTCTCTAGCTTCTCCACCAGCCTCTGCAGCTTTGAGGTTTCAGATGTAGGAGTAGCAGTAGTTATGGAGGAGGGCAGAAAAGATGGAAGGGTGGTAGTGGGTTGACCAAGAACTTTAGGAAAGGAAGAAACAGGGAAAGAAAGTTGGGAGTGGCCGGAAGAAGTGTGTTGTTGGGAGCCTACGATAGAGGGTAGCTGGGAACGTAGCAAGCCCAATGCTGGATGGCTGTACAAAGGTGAGTGTGCAGTTTGGGAAGAGGAAGCAGAAGAAGTAGAAGTAGTTGGGAACAGAAGCTTTGGGAGGTGGGCTAACTGAGAGTAAGCTGCAGGAGGCAGCAGTGGTGCATGAGGTGGAGTGTTTTCATCAAAGTGCTGCTGTTTGGCACCTTTGAATAACCCAGCAAAGGTAGAAGAGGAAGACAAGGAAGGGCTTGAGAGAAGGGAGGTAGCCAAAGAAGAAGTGGAGGTTGAAGAGGAAGAGGATGACTGGGATGAACAGGAGGCAATTGAGGCTGCAGCAGCAACAGCCCTATTTAACTGCAGGAGAGAGTGAGAAATCAAAGATAAATCCACACTAGGAGGTAGAGGCAGAGTAGAAGGAGTTGATTCCTCAGAGGTCCCCAGAGAAAGTCCACTACTAGTACCACTGACCTCCAAGTTATCTCTGCATCTTTCATCCTCAGTCCTAGTTTTTGGCTTCTTTTGAGTAATATTCAATCCACTAGTACTACTACCACTGTTGATGATCTGTCCTATTTCTGATACCCCAGTGGCTCCTAACGCTACCCCAAATAATGATGGTGGCAGAAGTGAAAGTGAGAGCTCTGGGTTTTGTTCACGGTGGCGAAGGAAGTGCACCTTCAGGTTACCTCTTGTAGTAAAACGACTGAGGCACACTGGACACTGGTAGGGTCGTTCCCCTGTGTGTGACCGAATATGTATCTGCAGGGCAGAATCACTGCTGAAAATTTTTCTACAAAAACGGCACACGTGCTGGAGACGGCCAATAGCATTGGAACTAGATGCAGAGAAGTCAACACCACCAGAGACAGGCTGCAGTGTGCGTTGTGAATTTGGAATAACAGATAATTGTGTAGGAAGGGATGAATTTAGAAAAGATACGTCACTCTGCCCACTCGCTGAAGTGGTATTAGGAGACTTCTCGTGAAGATATCGATTGGGTACAGCTAGAGCTAAAGGATAGGTGGAGGAAGACATGGAGCTGCCTGCAGAGGAAGTGGTGAAGGGTGGGGAACATTGAGAGCTCTCCCATGGATGACCATGAGTGACTGCAGCTCCCCTTGCTCCTTCCATCTGTGATTTGTGAGGCTGCAAAATTTGAGATAAGGATGTACATGGTTGTGTGGGTTTGTTAGCTGTCTGAGAGGGAAGCAGGGAGGAGAAACATGCCAAGAGAGGAGCCACAGTGGTGGAGGGCTGAGTTACAACTGGCTGGGATGTGTTTTTGCTGCCTTCCAGGCAGAGCTGAGGCAAAGGAGGGAGGACATATTGGGAGGGTGCATCTATGCTATAGGAGTCCCCACCAAGGCGTAGCACCTGCCTACAGATCTCCTCTGTTATCTGCATCTGGTGGATCTGCCGTTGCTGCAGCACCCGTAGCTCCTCTAGGATCAGGGCAATACTCAGTTGGGTCCTAACAGGTGCAGCTGAGGCAGATGTTAATCCTGGGCTTGGTGTGGGAGTAACAGGACTTGGGGGGCCCTCAGGTACCTGACTGGGGCTTCCAGGGTGTGGTGGAGGACACAACAAAGCTGAGGACGATAAGGGAGAAGAGGATGTAGTGGTAGTGGCGGATAGCCCCAATTTAGGAGAAGCCATGTTGGAAGGCTAGGAACAGGGGATGAAGGCACTTGTGCAAGATGCAGAACTGCAACCAGACCGTTGAGAGGCAGGCAGATATTGTGTTTGTGAAGAGAGAGTAAGTAAGGAAAGTCAGAAAAACAGAGAGACCAGTCTGTTTCTGAGGGTCTGCTTGAAGGGCTGTCTTGGTGAATTACGTAGTATTGACCCCTCTTTGGGTATCGTTGGGGTTTGAGAGCTTATGAAAGGTGAACAGAGAGCAATAAGCAGATCAGGGCTTTGAAGAGAGCACTCCAGAGAATCTGTGATGATTGTAAAGGAATGTGACTTCAGTGGCAAGTTGTCATCTGGGGAAGGTTAAAAGAAAGCAATCTAAATTTAGTGAAGAAAGCAATGTTTTCCATGAAAAATACATCAGTAAGAAATCAAAACAATCTTAAGTTGGTTATTTTAACTTCTAGTTTCATTATATTTACTTACATTCATCTTTTATTCATTTAATTTCATTCTGGGTTTTTTTTTCCTCTCTATTTCAGTTTTCATCAATTGTAGTCTCCCTACCATTGTCTCTACAAGCACAGACATCATGCATGCAGGGACACATTCTTACACACAGGCACACAAGCATCCATCTATCCGACTGGTGTGCAAGAATACCCAGAGGAAACAATCTTGTTACCAGGGCAACACACACAACAGACTTTACCCTTCGACCCCGTCTCCGTGAAAAAGAACCCACGTCTGAAGGTGTGCCACTATTTCTTTCACTTTTGTCTCGTTAGGATCCCCCTCCTTTTTTTGATGTGTTACGGGTTAGATCCTGGTTGGGTACTGGGCACTGTGCTAGCTGTCTGACTGGCTTACAGACATGATCCTAAACACACTGAAGTTGCTATTCTGATATGGTTTAGCGACAAGCAGAGGGAGTGAGGTGACGTGCAGTGAAAACAAACAGGCCAGCAGACAGACAAGATGACTCACAAATTATTCGACGAGCGCACTTCGACTGGGTACGCACACGTGAAAAGTATGAGAGTGCGACACACATGCCAGTACACAGAAACATATTGAACTTACTGCTATTTGCTTGAAAGCTACACATTCAAGACACTGATCCATGTCCTTGCAACTTAAGTGGACAAACAGTCTCAAATGCACACAGCTGTGCGCGCACACACTCGCATGCACACTTCTATAGTCACGCTTCAGTGGTTGACAACAAAGCTGAAGGGGACAATGAGACCTAATACCACTGCAGCACGCCTTAAACAGTGCATCACAAAGTTTCCTTTTCCTTCATCTCCTCATGCTCATCATCTGCCTCTTGCTTTTCAGGTTTTTAAAATCACCTTCTGTTCTCTTTAGCACACATTCCCATCGTGATTTAGAGTCTATCTCTGAATTATGGGTAGTCTCCGTGTTTGAACCTGAAAGTTAGGAGTGATGGCGCTTGGATTTAATCAAACAAAAAAGTCAATGTATTAATGAAACTATAAAATCCCCCAACAATCCGTTCTTTTTTTTTAAAAGGTCTAGAATAAGCGTAAATCATAGACCCGGCTACATTTCACATATGTAGATATGTACATATGTGTATGGGCTGAAAATTCTCCAAAGCTGCTACTTTTTTTTTTAGCAAAATAGTAACAACACAGTGGCACAAATTAATAATTCACTGACGAACTCTGTGGTCTAAGCTTTGCATTTTTCCTCTCTAAACAATCATTTCTTCACAGACTGTCTCACCACACACAAAGATCTGACAGCCAGCGAGGATCAGGCTCAAGATCTGTTGGCTCTGTTTCCAGCCACAGATGACGGGTCAACACACGATGTTTATAATGTCTCACTGTGCATCGAAAAAGTAGGCATCTACTGTAAATTATTCCACTTTGACCAAAAAAAAAAATCATTACTAATCATTATCTAAACTGAGACATTGACCGGCTCAATTAACCAAATTAATTGTAATTATGTTGATAATGTGGTACGCAGGGGGGGTAGAAATCACGATTTCTCTCAATAAGTCTCTTTTCTCAGAACTCACTGCTGGGCCTCACACACACACACACACACACACACACACACACACACACACTTGTTCATCCACTCAACTACTTTGCATTCAAATGGCAAGTGAACACTCAGTCCTTTGAGCCAAGAGTCCACTGCCTCTCATCTTACATCAGAACTCAACTTTATCACATTATTGCATTTGTCTGAGCTTTCAGCTATCAATATAAGGATAACTAAAACCCTTGTTTAAACCTTTTTGTTCCTGTAAAAAACACATTTTGTTTTGGGTTAAAATCAAACATTTTCTTTGTCATGTGGCACCTGGTGATTCCCATAAACCATTTTCAGTTCATCAAGTTGTTTGCCGGATCGACTGAACATTTAATTCGGGTTTCTGCGAGCATTTCAGCCAACAGAAAGGCTGAAAGGAGGAGGAATGTGCAACAATGGCGTTCGAGGAAGCACGGCTGAGTGCACATCACCCTCTTAGAGACTCTCCCGACACATAATGCCACTGACTGAAGGCACAATGCTCCCTTTTCACCATCAAGCCGACCGCTTGTACCACGTGGAGTGAAAGGTAATGAAAGAAAGGACAGAGCCAGACATTTTTCTTTTTCACCCTGGCCCTGTGGCAGCCTCAACACCCCTCCGCCTCTGTTTCTCTTTGGGGCTTGGACAGAATTCTAAAACACATCATGATTTAATGTGAAGTCTGTTGAAATGAACTGGGACCAATTTAAATACTGGAACTGTGTAGTCATCAATGCATTCAGCAATCTATTCAAATTGTCAGAAACAGACTCCAT
>JAOXNZ010000092.1:18691575-18716880 GCA_028566095.1 Kryptolebias brasiliensis
TTGTTCTGAAACTGTTCCACTGTGTTTAGACTCAGTTTGTCACAGACTGGTGAACCTCTGCCCATCTCTACTTCTGAGAGATTCAGTCTCTCTAAAATGCTCTTTTTATACCCAGTCCTCTTACCGACCTGTTGCCAGTTAATCTAATTAGTTGCATCTGTTTCTTATTTGTATCAATAACTTTAACAGCCTTTAGTTGCCCTCATCCCCACTTTTTTCTTTTGATCAGTTGCTGCGATAAAAATTCTAAATTATCTTATTTTTTCCAAATAATTGTACTGTATTTTTAATTTAAACATTATATGTTTACAGTATTTCATTGTAAATATATAATATGGGTTTATGAGATTCTCAAATTATTGCATTCTCTTTTTATTTACATTTTACACAATGCCCCTTCTTTTTCAGAATTGGAGTTGTATTCATATATCGTGCATAAAAGGAAGTGGTTTATACAAGCCAGCGCTAAAGACAAGAGACATTTCTCCTAAACAGAAGAAGGATGAAAAACTAAAAAGTTATATAAAATATTTGCTTGCTGTGTCATGTGTATAAATATTTATTGGGTTTGCTTGAAAAATATTTTATTTGTGACAGATTTATATAGTAGCAATGTGCACTGTGTGCTTCTGTACTAAAACTCTGTGAAAGCCTTAACCTTTAATTTATTTATTTTTAAAAAGTTTAAATTACCAAATAGCATCCTGTCCAGCTTAAAAAAAAAGACACTTGTCCTTTGCTGTATGGCTGATGCTTCTCTATTTACCTGACAGTATGTTTATTTACTAAAAATATTTATAACAGGGACAAAAGTGGAAATAAAATTATTTAAATTTGGATGAGCATATCTTTGCATACAGCAATTAGTGATTTTTACATTTTTTTTGAATCCCTGCAAGTGTGCCTGTTTATTCTACTACAGCAGATTTTCCTCTCCCCTTTCGTGGTACGCCTCCCTGTGCCACGGCAGCGGTTTGCAAATATAGCTCCCACCAGCCGAGCCGGTGTTGGCGGGGACCGTGCAGACCAGCATGGGACGCAGTATAAGTGCGGGGGTATGGTGGATACTTCTTGCAGGGCCCCGCAGACAGATGGAGGCTTTGGCGAGCGGGCAGGCTCATCCCTGCAGGACTTCCATGGATAAAGTGTGGCACACTGTCACTTGT
Source organism: Kryptolebias brasiliensis (assembly GCA_028566095.1). Taxonomy (NCBI): domain Eukaryota; kingdom Metazoa; phylum Chordata; class Actinopteri; order Cyprinodontiformes; family Rivulidae; genus Kryptolebias; species Kryptolebias brasiliensis. Next base: position 18,692,742 of record JAOXNZ010000092.1, read on the forward strand.
AGTCATTCACGCTTCCCTGGTTCAGAACCACCTCTCAGTCTTTTTCTTGGTTTCTCGCACGCCTCTCTGTACATTTATATAAAGAGTTCTTGAAAATAGAAAAACCAAGACATTAATCCTGCTGTCATATCAAGGCACCAACTCAAGACGTTTTATTTGTGGTAGATTGGAGTTTGTGTGGACAATGTCATTTAATTAATGTCATTTTTCACTATTTGTCATCCTTCTGCAACATGTTTGCAACATGTAAAGGAACAATACTGTAAATAAGGCTTTACAAACTTACCGCTTAACTAACCAGCCATATCAAGCAGCTTCCTCTGGGGCCCCAGATCCCAAAGGGCCCGCAAGATGTGCACATTTTCTGTGAAGCAGGACGTCTTACTGCAACTTTGGATGGATACTGGATTCATTAAACACAGCGACATCTTGCATGAGCTGGTTTGCATTTGGCCTTTCGAGCCAAAGTCCACAGATTTTCATTAATGTCTGTCGCCGAACATGAAAGGGCAATAATGTTTTTGCCTGTGTGTGTCTGTCTGTCATGTTAGCAAAATATATCATGAATCACTGGATAGATTTTAGTGAAACTCTGAGAAAGTCATTAAGCGTACATCTACAACTGGTTAACTTCTGGAGTCAACCCAATTCAAGATGGTCACCACAGCTAATTGACCTCAGTCAACACAGAAATGGCTATAACTCAGCTAAAATTTGGTAGTAGGTGAGAGTCATCCTCGATACACACTCTGAGCTCTAACACATCTCATGAGATCACGCAGTATCACACAAGACTTAAAAAAGCAAGGTTTACAAGGTTTGACAAAAATGGCTATAACTATGTAATTTCTCATCATACAATTATATTAGTTTAAAACTCTGGCATGAAAGAGGCCTTTAATTGTTTTACGTCATACTTGTAAGTGTACACATATAGACAATAAAGCTGCAGCTAAAATTTAAATTTAACTTTCAAAAAGTAGAATATGTCATATTCTACTTTATACTGAATATAAAGTAAAAGACTAAGTCTAACAATAAAATAAAGTTTCACTCTCTGAGCGCTAGAGGGCGCCAAAAGCCAACCGCGCACACTTGAATCGCTCGTGAACGCGCACAGGTATTCTTACTGTTACCTCAAGGAAACCTTTTATAAATAACTGAGATCAGTAAATAATAATCAACCAAAATATGCCACAGTGTGCACATGTGATCCTGAATTATACGTCTAAAAAGTGGTATGGAAACAGCACAAGTCTTCATTCAAATGATGATGTGGGCTCATTTGTGAGCTGTAGCCAATGCATTAAAAGCGCTAAAAACGATAGTATCATTCACAAACAGGTGGGAAGGCTGAGCAGTCCATTCGAGCTTTTTAAAAAACACTTTTATTTTTTTCTCAAGAGCTCTCTAACGGTCTCATAGTTTTATTACAACCATCATCGGCGGTAAAACAGAAAGGCTGAAGATCACCGAGTCAAAAGATCTCAGCTAGGCCGCATTTATTGTTTTCTCAACCTAACTACGTCTCTTGTCCCGCCCTAAAGAGGGCAGTAGAAATGACGGATGGTCTTTTGAGCCAATGAAAGGGTCGTATAGTGCCGGCTCGTGGGGATACGGACCAATGATCGGTCGATTGGATCCGAGGGGCACGCTTTCTCTGGCAAGAAGTTAGTTCCTGCTCTTCCCTGGCCGTTTCCTGTAATCGTACAGTGTTGTGAGACGGAGAAAGCCATGTGTGTCGACGCAAAGGTAAATTTAGCACCCCGAAATTATTACAGTGAGAGTTGAGGCAGTGGTTGTGATGGTTATTTTCGGGTATTTCGCCGAAAATTAGCCGCAGACCAAGCGAAACAGCATTGCGGCCTATAGCTGTGTCTGAACGTTGACGGGCACGTTGCTTTGGTTTTGGTCCGGTTTGTTGATGAGATTGAAGGAGTCCAGTAGACTGAATGGTTGATAGTAAACCACAGAGAGGGGACCCAACAACTGCGAATGTACAATGAACCGTGTTTATGAACCTAAATGTGTGTTTCGGTGCCTCTCATGCTTTAGTAATCGGGACATTTTGGTGGCGGTAGAAGCTAATGCTAACCGACGGTTTTATAGAAAGACTGCAGAGGAAAACATCGTATCTGTGTCCAGCATCAGGACCCTGCTGTCGGACTTCTCCAACTGTCTTCATTCACAAAAATTTGTTCCCAGGGTACATTTCATATACAACATTATAGGATTTAAATCTATTTCTTTACATTTTCTGAGCAGTTGATGCCACTTTCGGAGCATTTGCTTATGTCGTCATGAGTTAAAACCACTTATTCTTTCTGGTCTTTAGCCTCTTAAATAGCATTTAAACATAAAATAACCTCTTAACTACTAAATATGTCACAGATACTAAGATAAATGTATGAATGTGGCAGCCTTTAGTCAATTAAGTATGCTGGTTTTGTGCATTAAAGAACGAACCCAAATAAATTAGTTGTTCTCAGACCATAAGAGAGTAAAGAACAAGAGTTTAGAGGTTTTTTAGTTGTTGTTTTTATTACTTTTCAGGGTCACATATCTTTGTACATGGGTCTCAAACCAGATTTGAATAAAAGACAAGCTGTACAGCACTTTGCACTGTCAGATTTTGGGTTGATTTTATATGGAGTTTTCTTCTTTTTTTCAGCTGTTTAAATAAAAGTTAAGAAGAATTGGACAACAACCACACAACTTCCATCTTTGAGTCTTTTTAAGTTTGTGCCCATCTCCCTGTGTGGAGTGGGCAAGATGGCAGATCCTATTATGGACCTTTTTGAGGACACGCCTCTGTTCAACCTGGATGCCCTACAGGATGATTCCTTCTCTCAGGGCTCCTCGGACCCCGTGGAGGAAGCACTGAAGCTGGCTTTGGGCCAGGTAGTTCCAACTGTTGATTCAGAGTCCACCCCGGACCTTGCCGTAGACACAAGCCTTGATGTTTCTGTAGCAGCTCCTTCCATCCCAGACCCTACTCCTGTTCAAGTTCTCACACAGCAGCCGATGCCAGTGGCCACTGCTCAGACTGTTTCTGTAGCTCCTGCTCCCGCCATGACCCCAGTCCCCGCTCCAGCTCCTTTTCCTATCTCTGCTCTACCCACTGTTCCTACCCAAATTGATACTGTGCAGCAGATACAGGCCCAGACCACCATCCCCATTGCCAGCAACACCAGTGGAGCTGCCAGTAACACCGTATTGCTGAGCTCACCTTTGACTGTTTCAAGCTGTTCGGCTACCACTGCCACTGCTGCCACACAGCAGCTCACGCAGATAACTCACCAGCTCACTCCCCAACAATTAGCCGCCATCACGCAGCAAGCTGGCGGTAAAATTGTAATTCTCAAAGGTCCCCAGGGTCAAGCCCAGGTGCTGCAGGCTGTATCAGGGACTACAGGTCAGACAGGTGGAAAGGTCATTCGTGTGTTGTCTGGCACACCTCTCAAGCCTGGTATGTCCATACTGCAGGGGGGTGCAGTCTTGAATCAGACGAGCCCAGGACAAACCCAAGTCAAGGTGGGTGCTGTAGGTGTGCAAAGACTGCTGCAGTCTGCCAACGGGCCAGTCAAACAGGTGTTGCTCACATCCATGCCTCAGCAGGTGCAGCAGACGCAAGGTCAGCCCATTCAGGTGCAGATTCCAGCCCACGCGCAGATGGCTCAAGGTCAGACTACTGTCCAAGTTCAACCCCAGGCAGCCCAGATCCAGGTCCAACACCAAGGCCAAGCAGCTCCGACCCATGTCCAGGGTCAGGTTCAGCTCCAGCCAGCCATGCAAGCTCAGACACAGGTAAGCTCCACCTCATTTACTTGTGGAGGTATTTGAGATTGTGCATTGCTTTTAGATGAACTCCTGAATTTGTCAAGTTAGATACTTAGTTCGGTCTTTTGCTGTGTTTCGTTAGAAAACATTTTCTGTGCATCTCATTCTAGGGTGGTGAAGCAAAGCGCATCACCCTGGTTCTTCAGCAGCCTTCTCAGACTGGCTCTATCACGTCGGCGGGTCAAGCTGTTGCAGCTCAACAACAAGTCACACAGGTCCAACAGATTCAGACGGCACAAGGGGGTCAGCAGCAGCAAACACAGGCCCCTGCTAGACTGGTGCTGGGTCAGCTCCCTAGTGGCAAACTTGTCCTCCAGGGAAGCCAGCTAGCGGCCTTGGCCCAGGCCCGGACTGCAGGCCAGGTCGGAGGGCAGCCCAAGGTCCTCACAATTCAGCTGCAAGTGCAACAGCAGCCCAACCAACAAGGAGGAGTTAAGGTGAGAAAGTTCTACCAGCTTGGTTCAGATTACTCATAACAAATCACATAGTTCTCATAGTGTTATTTATTTTATCATCAAAACTAACCTTTTTCGTGACATGTTATTGAGTAAACCTTCAGTTATTTTCTGGTATTGAAAGTTTAAAGGTCTGTAGTGCCTTTTACATTATCAATACAGGACTAATAGGGGTTGTGTGACCATCCTACAAAAATTTGGTTGGTTTATATTACTTTATGTTCTCAGTAGTTTTAAAACCCATATTACAATCAGTAACCTTTATAACAATTTAGCTGGATTAAATCAATTATTTCAAACATGTAATGTTAATAGTACATGTTCTGGTACAGTAAACATTAAAAATAATGCAGAGCATGCGGAACAAAGGTTAAATGTGTTTTCAATTTAGCACAAAATTGGGAGGCAGAGGAGAATGGCTGGTACCTGTCTTAAAGGGTCTGTTGTGTTTAATAACTTCACCCTAACCACAAAAATTATATTTGTACCATTGTCAGATTATCCATAAGATGCCAACTTTAAAAAAAATATATATATCATTAGTTATTTATATTTGATCTCAGATCCTATAACTGTTTTACTCTTTCATTTATTCTGACATTGGCTAGTTAGCATTTGTAAACTTTCAAATGAGAATGTGACTAAACTTCCCTATTTTTATGTTGGCAGTATCAGCTGGTGTCAGGAGCTGGAACCACTGGCAGCCCACAGGTGTTGCAAATATCCCAAGGCCAAGGCGGACAAAGGGTGGCAGTACCGATCAAAATGCTTCTGCAGCCACAGGTAGATATCAATATTCACATTTGTATTTTGTTTTGCATGCATTAGAGCAGAATGTTTCATTTGAAATTGAGAGAAATTGGTAGATTTAACATGTTCTTCTCCTCAGACAAGTTCGGCCTCATCTTCTGGCGGTGCTGTCTCTGTGGTGAAGGTCCTCAACACTTCAGCAGCAGGCCCCTCTACTACAGCCACCACTCCATCCCAGACCATTCGTATCTCCAAAGCTCCCGGCGAGCCTGCATCAGTGCGACGAGTGGAGATTCTTTGCAAGCAGGAGAAAGCAAATCGTATAGTGGCTGAAGCCATTGCGCGGGCCAAAGCACGGGGTGAAAAGAACCTGCCCAGAGTCCTGAACCAGGATGAGCTTCCAGCCACACAGACCACCTTGTCAGAAATGGGAGGAACTGTGACTGTAGTGTCTGCTGCCAAGAAAAAAAGCAGCGGTGGAGGAAGCAAAAAGAAAAGTCCGGTATCTGGAGGACAGGTCCCCAAAACTGTAGTGGGAGCTGACAAAAAAAGCAAAGTGAAGGCACCAGGTGGAACAGTTACATTAGTTGGAGGCACCATGATACCTGGAGCTGGGAACAAGAGCAAAAGCAAGACTAAAGCAAAGTAAGACTCAGGAGTAGATAAAATGAGATTACACTGTGTTTGGAAAAATTAACTTTTTAGAAAACTATGTTTTTATTATTCATATATCAGTAATTTATTGTCTAAATTTGTTTTATCTTTCTTCATTTCCTGACAGCACCATTACTCTAGTGGGAGCAAAGAAAAGAAAGAGAAATGCATCATCAGACCACTCTGATGGCGAGCTGAGCCCACCTTCGCCTGTTGCACTGGAGGATGACATGATTATGGTACAAACATATATCTAGAATATTTCATCTGGAGTGTTGATTTGGGGGAAAAGGTTTTATGATTTAAAAACATCATAAATTGTTTAACTTACAACTTATTCTTCTGGCCAGAAGAGGCGCTCCAATCGTGTGGTGAAGAGGAAGAAGTATACAGAAGATCTGGATATCAAAATAACAGATGATGAAGATGAGCAGGAAGATGTAGATGTAACTACAACGGCAGCTGCTGTGGCCTCCATCAGTGGAGGGGCAGCAGCGCAGCTAAAACAGGAAGTGGAGCTGATAGATGCTGATGGGCTGCCCAGCATGCAGTTCTTTGTGGTGAGTGCTGAACAGTTTTAACACTTGGGGCTTCTTTGGGACAACTGAATGAATTATTTTAAGGATGACAATTGTGTAAGTTTGCATTCAGACTTTTATAGTCAGTAGCATGTTTGATGGAGTGTCAATTTCTTTTATTTTATATTACAGGAAAATCCAAGTGAGGAAGATGCTGCTATTGTAGATAAAGTCCTGTCTTTGAGGATAACAAGGAAGGAGGTGTTTACTTACATTCACCATTGTATATACTTAATTAGATGTAATGTTTATGAATTGTTCTTTAAGACTTTTTCTTCTCTTCAAGGTGTCTCCGGGCCAGTATACTAATATCGAGGAATTCTTTGTAAAATACAAAAACTAGTAAGTTTTCAGTGTCCTTGTGAACAACTCTGGCCTCAGTACTTTTCATTGCTCAAGGTGAGGGGTTAGATAATACAGATGAGTACAACTTTTTTTTTTTTTCATTTGTTCTCAGTTCATACCTACACTGTGAGTGGGCCACTTTGGTGCAGCTGGAGAAAGATAAAAGGATCCATCAAAAGATCAAGAGGTTCAAGACCAAGCACGCTCAGATGAGGCGCTTGTTCCAGGAGGTGAGAGGGAGGCAGATACTGAAACATTTTAAATTCAGGAAATAGCGCTACTGGTTTAAATGTAACCTAAACTATTGTTCTCCACAGGATGAAGAGCCGTTTAACCCAGACTATCTTGAAGTGGATAGGATCCTGGATGTGTCCCACAGTGTAGACAAGGACAACGGCGAGGTCAGAAAAAAGTATTCTTTTAAATATGTATATAGTCTGAAGCTGTTCACCTTTTGTTGAGATTACTACAACCTTTTTATTCTCTGAAGTGTAGGATTTTCAGTCAATTGTTACTTATTAAAATAATTCAAATGCTTCCCTCCATCCTCTCTAGCCCGTCATCTACTACCTGGTGAAGTGGTGCTCCCTGCCATATGAAGATGCTACTTGGGAACTAAAAGAGGATGTTGACGAGGGCAAAATTAAGGAGTTTGGCAAAATCCAAAATAGGCAACCTCGTCTAAAGAAAACGGTGAGTGCTCAAGTAAAAAAATAGCTTAGTGTCTTTTTTTCTAACCATATCTATTTTTAAGTGTATTTTGAATTTGCTCATTACTTGTCTCAGAGGACAAAAGCCCTTTTTAAACACAAAATATGTTACATTACTGACTTCATCAATCTGTTAAGGCAACATTATTTAATCATTGAGAAATTGATCAGTTTCAGAAGTCAGTTGTATCTTTTTGTGCTTTTATGGAAAAGGCTGTGCTATATACGCAATATTGGCTGTTTGTGTGAGATTAAAAGGTAAAGTACATGAGGTAAAATTCCTCACTGTTTTTTACTGCTTGTTTTCATAACGATATCCATCTGTGTGTTAAGAGCCCAGTGGTTGTGTGAAACAAATCAGCAATGTCAGTCTTTACACTCTGTTAGGGTTGAACTCCACTTCAATAAGAAAATGTTTGTTTAAACAAGAAAAGGACATCTCCGAAATTATTCTCGAATCTCAAAAAAGTTTATCAAACTGTTTACTGCAATGTCTCCTTTAATATAAATTGCATTCGAATCAAGTTTCATTCTTTTCTTACATCATGGCCGAAAAAAAATCAATAATAGGTCTTAGTCACAATGCCTGTTCAGTACGCCTAAACATGTTGAAATGTGACGTAAAGCTCTTCAGTTGCTTTTATGCAACTGCAGCGTGCTCATGAGTTCAATACTGTTTGTTGTCAATGATCATTTCCATGTTATCATAAAACTCTGACCCCAGGGATTATACTTTACCGGTACTGTTCAGGTTTACTCGTACAGCAGAAATCACTCTTTGGCCCTCTCTGTCACTGCAGTTACAGTATCTGCAGGGTTTCCGCAGGGTAGTAAAAGGTAGTAAATTAAATGAGCTCAATGTAAGGCCATTAAAAGGTAGTAAAAGGTAACAAACAGAATTTGACTTGGTAGTAAATTTTTCTTCAACCCCTTCAATATATTCTGACTTTTCCATCGATTCTGACTTTTTGTTTTAAGTTTGTTTAACTAAAAAAAATCTGTATAAAAATTATACCTATATACGGCAGGACCTGAGCCGACGTTGATAGACTCGCTTGGTTTGGCTGTTCGATCTGCTGTGCGCATGGGCAGTGTTGGAACCGCTTAATATGTTGAGACTAGCGAGGCATTTTGCGCCTCACCGTGGGAAAATGTAAGTTTTCACAACTTTGGCTTGATGACCCAGCATTCAAAGACTGGCTTAAGCCGGTCATGGGGAGTGATGGAGAGGCGTTTTGTAAAGTGTGCAGAAAAAATATAAGTTTGACCTGGAGCGGTGTTACAGCGATCAAATCACACCGAGCATCCACCAATCACCAGCAGCCGATTTGCGCACGGGTGGGGAGCAGATCCCTATTTTGTTTTTTGGTGCTACACAGAGCGATGGAACTGCAACCTCAAGCTGAGCTACGAGCACAAGTATTGCCGTCACACCTCAGCGGCAAACCAGTATTACCAGCAACGCGACGGGTGCCGCAGACAGGCAGCAGACCTTGCTGACACCAACGTCAGCACTCAGAGCTGAGGTTCTCTGGTGCCTGAACATCGCGGCCAAGCATCACTCGTACTCACACTCTGTGTGTCTGTCTGTTTGAGAGGGAGTGTGTTTCTCTGTCCATATTTTCTCTCTTCTACTTCACTCTAGCTGTCTGTCTCTCTTCTCTCAGGACTGTCTCTCTCCTTTCCTCTGCCATCTCACTCCCCACAGCACGCTCGCTCTCTTGCTCTTTCTCAATCTGACAGTAATATTAAATGGTATTAGCTAATGAATGCTGTACTTGTACAGATAAAAGTTTTACCACTTTTCCTAAAATTGCAATGGAATTCTCATTTTGGGGCATGTTCACACTGCCATCTGTTGTTTGCGTTGCAGTTGGGGATGTTTTTTAACTTACTTTAGTTGCTTGAAGTTATTCCTGCTGATGATTCAGTTTGAGGATTTGCCATGTTATCAATATTCTATTGGGAATAAAACATTGGCTTGTGAAATGTGAATGTCATTGCATTTTGTTAATATTCTTAAAAAAACTAATTTCCTAAGTCTTCTGGAAATGCGTTTGGAATATTTCTGTGTGTGAGGTCTTAGTTAAGACAAAGTCCCAGTTACACCTTCAAGTTAGTGGGATCAAGTTTTGTCTTTGGTGAGAGATGGGTCATCATCTTACACGGGTCAGTGCTGTGAATCCACCGCTCCCCCCAAATAAGGCTGCTGCTCCATTTTGTGTTGGTAGTAAAAATATTGTAGAAGTAGTAAAATAGGTAGTAAATTCAACTCTAGGATTCCTGTATTAACCCAGATCTGATTGACGCCATGATCAACAAACTTAAAAGTGAAGAAAGTGTGAACGACAAAAGGCTGTCACAGATTTATAAAACTGTTACTATTGCATATCAATGCCGTAAAAGTGGCGTAAAGCCTTAAACACCTAAACAGAATCAGAAAGTTGCCATTCAGGCAAAGATTGGACCTTGAGAAGAAAAAAAAAGCTTAATCAGAATGTAATATAGCAAAAAAAAAAAAAAAACTGCCTCATAGCACCAACCGGAAATATGTTTTAAAGCTTCAATTTTATTAGATTTAACTTACTGGAGTTTCTGTACATTTTTTTCCTTGTATTTAACTTGGAAGGCATGGATAGCATTGTTACTTATGTCTGGAGCCACATAAGTTTCGTCCTTCCTTAACTTTGTCTTTTTTTTAAATCATTTTTCACTTCTCTCTCTTTAGGCACGACCTCCTGCCAGTTCATGGAAGAAGTTGGAGGAGACCCGAGAGTACAAGAATGGCAACATACTTCGAGAATATCAGCTGGAAGGAGTCAACTGGCTTCTCTTCAACTGGTACAACAGGTATTTATCCCACACACAAATGTGTTGTTTTTATTTATTTATTTTTTGCAATCTTTGGTAATCAGTGGCAAAATAAATCATCAAATGCAATCAGCTTTGCTGTATGTAGCGCTCAAATCTAAATAGTAGGACTATAAGTGTTAGAAATGTTATGATTGAAAATAAATGTTTATTTTTAAGTAAGAGTAAAAACATAAGGTAACCATTTTGAAATATAATTTAATGGAACTTGTTTTTCCTCTCTCTGCACTTCAGGATTCACACTCTAGGTTTTTTGTCTTTCAGGCAGAACTGTATCCTGGCAGATGAAATGGGTCTGGGGAAAACCATCCAGTCCATCACGCTGCTCTCAGAGATATATGCTACCGGTATCCAAAGCCCCTTCCTCGTTATTGCTCCCCTTTCTACCATCACTAACTGGGAGAGGGAGTTCTCCACTTGGACTCACATGAATGCCATTGTCTACCATGGCAGCCTTGCCAGTCGACAGATGATCCAGCAGTATGAGATGTACTGTAAAGATGACAAGGTAACCTTACCTGTTTTTGTCGTAATTGGTTATTTGTCACAGTTCCGGGGTCTTCTGGGGCTTTGTATGTACAGTGGTTGTCCTTTTGAAGGTCATTCAGCATGTCACAGTTCTTGCGTAAGACGCTGAACCCCAAATTGTGCCTAAATCCTAATAAATTGTGTTTACAGGGACATTTAATCCCAGGTGCTTACAAATTTGATGCCCTCATCACAACGTTTGAGATGGTGCTGTCCGACTGCCCAGAACTGAGGGAGATCGCTTGGCGTTGTGTGATCATTGATGAAGCTCACCGCCTTAAAAATCGCAACTGCAAGCTGTTGGACAGCTTGAAGATGCTTGATCTGGTGAAAAAAAAAAAAAAAACTATAGATAATAATGCTCTCTACCTAAATCAAGTGTTTCTGTGCCTGTCTCTTAACCTTTGTTTTATGGTTTCCTGCAGGAACACAAGGTGCTGTTGACCGGCACTCCTCTTCAGAACACGGTGGAGGAACTTTTCAGTCTGCTTCATTTCCTGGAGCCTGCTCAGTTCCCCTCTGAAATTGAATTTCTTAGAGATTTTGGAGACCTCAAAACTGAGGAGCAGGTGTGAAATACCTGCTTACAAATTAACGCTCACATACATACTGTCCCTTTGTCACATGTACACAGTTGTTCTTCCTAATACCAATTGCTGATTAGGTAATACTCTTCTATTACTGAGGAGTGCTTTGTTTTTTGTCTTTTAGGTGCAGAAGCTGCAGGCAATTTTGAAACCTATGATGTTGCGCAGGCTTAAAGAGGATGTGGAGAAGAACCTGGCGCCCAAACAGGAGACCATTATTGAGGTCAGTTTTGTCTGTCTTAAACGAACTGTACATCAGAGCATTTTCTAAATTATTTAAGCTTATGGAGGATTTAATTAATAGCAATGAAACACAGCAGGGATATCAGATTTCACCAGAGAAGATGCACTGAGACATGACTACTATAAATCTATACTATAAAGACTTTTATCTCCTTAAGCTGCATCTCAAATCCTAACACTGTTCTCTGCTGTAAGGTAATTGGTGAATGAAAAGGCTGATTGTTTCCTGTTAGGTTGAGTTGACTGATATCCAGAAGAAGTACTACAGGGCCATTCTTGAGAGGAACTTTAGTTTCCTCAGTTTGGGAGCCAACAGTAACAGCAACGTCCCCAATCTGCTCAACACAATGATGGAGCTCCGCAAGTGTTGCAACCACCCCTACCTCATAAATGGTACTGCATGGTATTTTTAACTGGTTGTGTTTGTCTAGGTGACTGCAGTAGTTATTGTGGATTTTCAGCTAATGGGCACTTTTGTTTAATTTGGTGACATTTTGCCTCTCTGTCCTTTTTTTAGGTGCAGAAGAGAAAATTGTAGCAGAGTTGCGAGAGGTGTACGACCCCCTGGCCCCTGACTTTCATTTGCAGGCTCTAATTCGGTCAGCTGGGAAACTGGTGCTACTTGACAAGTTGCTGCCTCGTCTCAAGGCTGGAGGCCACAAAGTGCTCATCTTCTCCCAGATGGTGCGCTGCTTAGACATTCTGGAGGACTACCTCATCAACAAAAGGTGTTAGTCACAGTCTTTTGTATATAATAAAGTATTATGAAAAGCTTGTTATGTGGACTTATAAGATATGATTCTGGTTGTTACAGATACCTTTATGAACGAATTGACGGCAGAGTACGTGGGAACTTGCGACAGGCCGCCATCGATCGCTTCTGCAAGCCTGACTCAGATCGGTTTGTCTTCCTGCTGTGTACCCGTGCTGGTGGTCTGGGCATCAACCTGACAGCTGCTGACACTTGTGTCATATTTGACTCAGACTGGAATCCTCAAAATGACTTGCAGGTATGATAATCTATAACTGTCACTTCAATTTTACCTTTAAAACCTGGAACCATTTGTATTGTCTTTGTGTGAACAGCTCCATGTTCGGCTTTGACCCTCTTGTTCTTATTTCAGGCCCAAGCAAGGTGTCATCGTATCGGCCAGTCAAAGGCGGTAAAAGTCTACAGACTCATCACCAGGAATTCCTATGAGAGGGAGATGCTGGATAAAGCAAGTCTGAAGCTTGGTCTGGACCGAGCTGTGCTGCAAAGCATGAGTGGCAACAAAGACAGCAACGTTAATGGGGTAAAAAAAATGTTTTCTTAGTTTAAACTGTTATTAGAAGTTAAATTTCATTGTTATTGTTTAAGATAAAGAATAGTTTGTTTAATCCAGTTTAAATTACCTTTTCACATCCAACAGCTCCAGCAGTTTTCTAAAAAGGAGATTGAGGATCTGTTGAGGAAAGGAGCTTACGCAGCCATCATGGATGAGAATGATGAAGGGAGTCGTTTCTGTGAGGAAGATATTGACCAGATCCTTCAGCGAAGAGCCACCACCATTACTATTGAGAGTGAAGGAAAGGGATCTACTTTCTCCAAAGCCAGCTTTGTGGCCTCAGAGAACCGTAATGACATCGCCCTCGACGACCCTGAATTCTGGCAGAAGTGGGCCAAGAAAGCCGATATTGACATGGACTCCATCAATCGGAAGGTAAAATTGCGGTTTGATTTTAAGGAAGAGCTCTTTAGCGTCATTGTAGCTTTGTAATAATAATAAGTAATAATTTTGTGTACGTATTTATTACATAGAATAATATCTGAATAAAAGTTTGTCCTTCCTTCTGCAGAACACTCTTGTGATTGACACCCCCAGGATTCGCAAGCAGACCCGTCAGTTTTCCAGTTTACGCGGCGAAGGTGGAGACCTGTCTGATCTAGATAGTGATGAAGAGTATCCACCCGCCAATTCCAGACACTCACGGTCCTCCCGACGCTCTGATCGCCACAGTGGAGGGGGTTACGGCCGTACCGACTGTTTCCGGGTGGAGAAACACCTGCTTGTTTATGGGTATGAAAAAGGCTTTTTCCTACATTATTTTTAGTCTTGTCCTTTTGTTAACACTCTTTTCCCTATTTGATCTTTTAAAGCTGGGGTCGCTGGAGGGATATCTTGTCCCATGCCAGATGTAAGAGGCGTCTGAGTGAACGTGATGTGGAAACCATTTGCCGCGTCATCCTGGTCTTTTGTCTACTGCATTATCGTGGAGATGAAAACATTAAGAGTTTCATCTGGGAGCTCATCACGCCACCAGAGAATGGCCGTGAACCTCAAACACTACTAAACCACTCTGGTAGGAAGCTGCACAAATAGTCCCTCATTAATAATTAAAAATAAAGTGGGATTTCTCTGAATAAAACGACAGTAGCAGCAAAAGGTATAGTTGGCACAAAAGCATGTTTGAATTGACAACTTGTTTGTGTATTGTTTTTCTGCTCAGGTCTTTCCATTCCTGTTCCAAGAGGCAGGAAGGGTAAGAGGGTAAAGGCCCAGAGTACATTTGATGTGCAGAAGGTCGAGTGGATACGCAAGTACAACCCCGACACTCTGCTGCTCGATGACAGCTACAGGAAGCACCTCAAACATCAGTGCAACAAGTTGGTGAAACTTCATCTGATTTTTGGTGCATATTTCTATTCAGTTTTATCTGAAGTTGAAAATGAAAATCTTGGCCTTCTCAGAGTGCTGCTGAGGGTTCGGATGCTCTACTACCTGAAACAGGAAGTTATTGGTGAACACGCAGATTCTGTCTTGAAAGGAACTAATATCAGGTATCTGATGCTCATTCTTGTGCTTTGAGTCAAGTGTGTGCATACTCGACTTCCTGTCACTGCAGCTCACAGGGATGCACTCAGACAGATCGGCATGCATTTTCTTTTGCTTTCAGAGATGTTGATATCTGGATGCCAGAGATGGAGCAGCAGGAGGTGCCTGCAGCGTGGTGGGATTCTGATTCAGACCGCTCGCTGCTCGCTGGTGTTTTCAAACATGGTAGACCTGTTTTTTCTCAACTTGTTGCTAACGTTTCAACATATTGTCAAGGTTTTTATGTTGTCAATGAAGGCTCAGTTTGTGCTCTGGTTTCTGTTGGGCCTCTGTGTCCTTTTTAGAATTTGCAAAAAAAATTTGTCAGTGATTTTTAAATCTGTTACCAGGTTATGAGATGTACACCACCATGCGGGCCGATCCCTGTTTCTGCTTCCTGGAGAGAGTTGGTCGGCCTGATGATAAGGCCATCGACGCCGAGCAGCACACCGGTGACGCTGAGCTAGGAGATGAGTAAGGTCGATTTGTTCAATGTATCTACAACTGTTGTAAATTGAGGCATGAGAGTGGTTGTTTTATGAACTTGTAATTATTTGAAAACAGAGCAAGATGACAGATTCACCTACATTAATGCATCAGTCAGCCACAGTTGAAAAAACCTTCATACTTTGTTAGCATGAAGGGAGCTAATCCAAGGCAATAGTGACATTTCTTATCATTGAGCTTTTTTGCATTGTATAACATTAATAAAAAATTATCTAATAAAATACATTTTTTAGCAATTGTTTATCATTTAATTTATACATACATATAAATTGAATAAGGCAGAAGGAGGACATGTAAAGTTTAAACGTCACAAAGAGAACTGTTATTGTAATACTTGCTTGAGCCACCAGGTGGAGTCTTTCACTGTTTTGTTTTTTTTAAGATTGGGTTGTTTACCTAAAATAACCACATCCAGTGAAAAACAAGCAGATTGTAGTAGATTGATTTAAGATATTCTGAGGTGTCCCTAACATTATCACATTGATGCTGTTGGGCAAGAATGTCCCTTTACTGGATATGCTTCTCTTCTTTGATTTTGTTGTATTTGTTTTGTTCAGTGCTGAATATGATAAATATGCAGAAGATCCAGAGTTCAAGCCAGCACCAAGACACGCCAAAGATCTTTTAGATGAGGTAGATGAGCAATCACTTTTGATTCTTCAACACTTATTGATTTGCATATAAACTGTGTACACTTAGAAATCTTAATTTGCTTTCCTTTTTTTCCCCCTGCAGCCTGATTCTATGAACGTGGATGATGAGGTTTCAGTGGAAGACAAGATGGCAGTCATGGTCACAGAAAGCGTTACCAGCCAGAGTGGAGCATGCGACTGGCCTTCGAGCTCATCTCTAACGGCACGATTGCGCCGGCTGATCACTGCCTACCAGCGCAGCTACAGACAGGAGCAGCTGAAGATTGAAGCCGAAGCCAAGGGTGACCGCCGGCGCAGGCGGTGCGAACAGGCCAGCAAACTGAAGGAAATTGCACGGCAGGAGCGACAGCAGAGGTAAACTGTTTTGTTGGAGTTGTATTTTTATTTCCTTCTTGTCTTTTGTTTGCAACAATTTTTTACTTAAAGTTCCTGAAGAAGATTGAACATTTTAGCTGAGTCCTGGTAACAATCACGATGCCTTCGCTTCTAGGTGGACCCGGAGAGAAGAGTGCGATTTCTACCGTGTGGTGTCAACATTTGGAGTGGAGAAGATGAAAAAGGAGCTAGGTTTTCAAGAGGCACCAGATCTTGAGTTTGACTGGACTCGTTTCCGTACCTTTGCTCGTCTGGATAAGAAAACTGATGAGAGCCTCAGTCGATACTTCCGCTCCTTTGTTGCCATGTGCCGAAGGGTGTGCCACCTCCGCCCGGGTCGTGGTGAAGGTCATTATTTAATATTTAGCCAAACAAAATGTGTTCCAATAATTTTCCATCAGTTGCAGTGGTAGATTCTTATTTTATTGTGGATATTTCCACTTTTTAATTCATGTAGACTGTGTGCTGCTGTCTACTTGTTCTCTTATTTTGACTTAAACTATTTTACTCATTTCTCACCATTCACAGATCCATCAGAACCTTCCCAAACTGTGGCTCCCATCACTGAGGAACGGGCTTCACGTACTCTTTACCGTATCAGCCTCTTGCGCCGCCTCCGTGAGCGAGTCCTCCCCCACCCCTCCCTGGAGGAGCACCTGCCTCTGGCCCCACGCAGCTCTGAGCTGCCTGCTTGGTGGAGAATACCAGAACACGATCGTCAGCTAATGCTCGGAGCGTCGCTGCATGGTGTCAGCCGCACCGAGCTCTCCATCTTCTCAGACCCACAGTTTACGTTCAGCACAGCCCGTGAACAGTTCATCCAGAGTCAGCAGGCTCTACCCCCTCCACCACCGCCACCACCACCACCACCACCCGTTATGACTTTCAGCCAGCCCAAGACTGAGGTGGACCTACCCAGAGTGAACGAGGAGGAGAGTGATGAGAGTGTTCGGTTGTTCAGAGCTGAAATCAGTGCTGAGCTGCAGAGCACACCCTTGAGTCACCAAGGAGGCAAAGTGCAAGGTCAGGGCTGGAGCTTTAAGAGGAGCAAAGAAAGAGGAGACAAACCAGAAGGAGGAAGGAAAGGTGAGGGAGGGTCTGATTCAGATTCAGATTCTGATTCGGGATCTTCATCCTCAGAGCGATCAGGTAGCAGTGATGATAGTGGAGACAGTGATGAGGAGGGCGAAGGAGGTAAGTTTATTGACAAACAGAAAAATGTTCAATCCTACAACAAAAAAACCCTCTAAATTTCTACTTTTCTTCCTGTCAGGAGGTATGAAGGTGGGAGATGTGGATGAAGATAATAGTCTTCTCTCCATGACTCCGTCTCAGGATAGCATTCCTCCTCCTGATCCCATCAGAGTTGACTGGCCAAAGGTGAGTAAATAATTTTAGAATTATGCTGCTGCTGGAGAAAAAGAAACTATTTGTATTTATGCGTTTATTTTATGGTGAATGATTAACTCAGGGGTTTTCTTTTCTATCTTAGGACCGTGTGCTGATTAACCGCCTGGACAATTTATGTACTCTTGTATTAACTGGCCAGTGGCCCACGGGGCGGCGTTACGTCTCCGAAGCTCAACTCAACCCAAACTCAGAGCTGGTTGGAGACGAGATGGCTTACACAAGGTTGATACGTAAACCCAGCAGCACACCTCTTGGCCTTGGGACAGAAGGAGAAAATGGGGAGTTTACTGTAAAACTCCTCAAGGTGAGAAAACGGTGGGAGATTTAGGCGAAGAAGGAAATGGAAATAAAATTCCTTCATGTTTTATTAAACTGCTGAAACTATTAATGTGTCATGTCTTGCGTACAATGCATGTAGCTTCAGCTGTGGTCTCTGTTGTCCCATCAGGAGGAGGGCTTGAAGCTGACTTTCTCTAAGCAGGCCCTGATGCCCAATGGGTCAGGGGGGGAGAGCAGTGGCCGCAAGAAGAGGAAGGACCTAGAGGTACCTGTGGTTTTAGTTAACCTCTACAACACAGAGTTTGATGCAAAATAACAAACTAAATTAAATTAATTACCTTTTTGTTTTTTAGCTGTCAGACCTAGATGGACTTCATGATGCACTGGAGCGTACCCCACGACGAAGAGACCCCCCCACGTGGCTGAAGGAGAACCCTGATTATGAAGTGGAGGGAGACATGCTGGAGGTAAATTATTAACAATAAACAAACACTTTAATAGGATCTAACCCTGGTTCTGTGTTCATATTTAAACTATTACAGGATAATGTTTAATTTCTATCTTGCTTTATCTTTTTTTTATTGCTTTATTTTTTTAGCTGCTGGTGAACAGGAGCAAGAGGAAGAGGAGGAGGAGGGCAGATAAGGTCCTCACGGGTACTGAGAAGGTCAAACTTATTAACATGAGGACAGGAAAGAAGGTGAGCTAACATTGCGTACATCTGTAGTTCAGAAGCGATAGCTGTGGACTATCTTCTGCTGACAAACATGCAAACATTTCTCATTAGGTTGGAGCTGCTTTCTGTCCGATGCTGCAGGAGCTGAGGGAGTATCTGGAGGAGAATCCTGATATTGCCGTGGCACCTGAGTGGTCTGAAACCGTTCGAAACTCTGTAAGGAAGATATTAAAAATCTCCAAAGATTTGTGTAGTTGTTGGTCAGAAATACAACTTTACTTTTTCTTTAAATGTTTTACTGTCGCTTTGTATAATTACTTTTTTAATTGCAATAGTTAAGACTGAATACATGCTATTAATGTTCTTGGATCCTTAAAAGAACCTGTTTAATTAAATCAGTCTTCTCTTGTTTTTGTTATATTACAGATTTTGCAACTTTTTAATGCATTGTTGATTCTTATGCGTTGTTCTTTTTTCCCAGGGCTTGTTGCCTGAATCTCTCTTCCACCGGCTGCTGACGGAGCACTCAGAGATCCCAAAGAAAAGCCGTCGGCGTCACCATCACCACCATCATCATCATCATCACTACCACACTCCAGAGCCCACCCCTGAAGACCCCACCCTGGACGGAGTTGAAGAGGAGACTCTGGTGTCAGATGGAGCCTACATGATGGACGAGGAGGACCTGGAGACGTCCCATCACTTCCTCACCAGTCCAGACTTTGACGTTAAAATGGAGGGGGGCGACAGCCTTTCCCAAGGCGACTATGACAGCTCAGATCAAGAAGCGCTATTGGACGATGTTATCATAGCACAGAAGGACTCTGACTCTTCATCGAGCTCAGAGGACTGACTGAATCCCACCCCTCAAACTCATCTGACTCGGCCCATTTTCAGAAACAAATCATGTTAATTTTTTTTCTATTATGTAACAAAATATAAATTAATGATGTTTGTTTTGCTACTTTTATTCATTTATTTTATTTAGGATTTTTCAGTGCAAGGAGCAGGTTTGCACCCATCAATTTATTTGGTTTTTGTTTGTTTTTTTTCCATTAGAATTATGTTTCATCTCCTCCATCTTGAGCCTCTGACAAAATGGCAAAAAGCTTAGCTGTGTTCCCCGTTGACTCGTTATTCCCCTCCTCTTCCATCCAAACCCAAACCCATGAATTCCCATCACATTCCCAAGCGTGACCAAAAGGGGGGACCCTTGCTGTACAGATACTTTTCTTATCAAGAAACCTCAAAGCTGGTCCTCAAGCGCTACATAAAAACTGGACACATGTACTGAGCAGAACCAGATCCCACAATCCCCCTGTGTCTTCTGGTCGTCTTCTCTCCAGAGGAGTCCGAACTGAAGGGGATCCAGTGTGTGGACGTACTGTTAGTGTTTTCACTTTGTTGGGGGGGGAGGGAGAGGGGAAAGTGGCATATTAGTTACTGAAGCTGTGCTAGGAGGATGGATGTATTGTACAATGTAGAGCTCGTCAGTTGTGTACTATGGTGCAAAGTTGACGGCAGTGAGTTACTATTCCTGTTTTATGATCTGACTGTATCTGTGATATGAATAACAGCAATCTACAGTGAAAAAAACGATGCGTGCACTGTGATTTTTAAAAGGCAGAAACAAAAAGGGGGCTGATGGTATGCAAGATTGTTTTGTTTAGACATTGAGTCCTAATTAAAACACACACGATGCATGAAACCCCTTAACTGTTCTCGTTTTATAAAGATATATCTGATTCTTCAGGGCACGTTAACACTCTTCTTTTTACACAAGGAGGATAAAGGAATTGGCAGCTTGTTTATCAAGTGTCTAAAAGAGTAATTCAACCAAATCAAGTTTCTGCCCAAAAAGACACGCATATCTGATGGATGGACCATGTTAAGACTCTGCAAACACTACAAATCCTGCAATCTGAGGGTTTTTTCCTTTACAAAACATGAAAGAATTAAATAAAACCTATTGTAAGGGAAGTGATTCAAGAAGTCTTAGTATGAAGGTAAGGCTGACTTTTTTTATTTTTTAAATGTCATTTTTGTCACAACAGTTACCATCATCACAATAATCCAGGAAACACGAGGGGAGGGGACAGGATCTTCCTGAAGAAATTAGAGCTAGAAGTTAATTTTATACTTATTTAGACAGACAAGATCTAACAAATTTGAACACTGCTGACCAATAAACTTCAAAACTAAAGAGAAGGAAAAAAAAATGCTTCTTAGCTTTTTTCATAAACTTGTTGTTATTCCAGAATTAACGTTCTGCTTTATTCGTTTTTTATTTGCTCAATATTTTATCAATACCAGCTGTTAAAAACTGGAAGTCGTATGCATAATTTAAACTAGCTACATTTGATTGTGGAGTTTTACCATTGAAGACTGTTCAATCTGAATTTTAAATCATTGCATAAACTACTGAAATATCTTTAATTCTGTATTTTGTGCCAATCAACTGTTTAACAGAAGGTGAGATGAAATTGGACATATATAAACTGCACACTAAACGTAGAGAATATAATATTATAAGGTAAAACTTGGGGGATCCTCAATTATTATGTAGCCAACATTTTATTTTACATTTTTGATGGCTTCCTGGGAACGTGTCGCGGGGCATATTCAAATACTTCTGTTTTCCAACGGTACGTGAATGCCTCATGAGCTTCTGCTGTCGTCCTGTAGGGGGCAGTAGTGGTTTTTGTACACCGTTTGAAAGTGTTTGTTTAGGGCCTCGAGAAAACTTAAGCATGTAAAGAGACTAACACGCCAAATTTATGGAGAAAATGTAACATTATTTAACTGTTATTGACTTCACTCTGACTAATTTAGTCCTTGTTTGGGTTTAAATTTCAAAACCGTTAAGAATGATCTGTTTGCTAAGGAACAAGCAGAGCATCAGTGTTTAGCTAGTTAGCGGCTAGCTGTTGATGAAACGGAGTTAGCCCAAATGAGTTGGGGATTTGGGTGAAATCACAGTTTTACAAAGAAGAAGTGAGGTAGCTTGTTTAATGAAAGCAAGTTTAAAATGGATCTTAACTTTTATTCTGGTCTGTCGGACGGCTGTGCTCCAAATGTAGAATCGGAGTTTTTGGATACCCAGGCATACGGTGAATACTCTGAAGACAAGGTTAGTTTCGTCCACGTGGATTTAATTCATTAAAAGGATCGTGGTGTACTGGTTAGTGGTCGTCTTCAAGGTGCTGATGTGATGATGCTCCAGGAATAAAGGCTCTTCCGACACATTTTATTCAGAACTGCAGCCCGAATCACGACAACCTGTGTCTTTCATAGACCTCTGGTCACACACATGCATTATCACAGACAGGTTTTTTTTTCATCCTTCAAACCAGGGGTTTTCCATGCATTCTTTTCCCATATATGGCCTTCCTGTTTTCATGACCTTTGTCTCTCTATATGACGCTGGAGTCCATATAACTTGTCAGTCGCAGGAGAAACATCCTTTTTAGGAAGTATGCTGCAGGCCCCGGGCCGCTCAGACGCTGCAGTATATCTGCTGTACAGTAAATAGTTTAATAATACTGGTCTGTTTTAGTTCTCAGAAGGCGGGAATAGTTACCTCAGCATCAGTGGAGCTGGGCATCACTTTCTGTCTGCAGAGGTTAGTGTGTGAAGCCTTTAAGCGTAACAAAATATCCTTCCTGTTTTTTTTTTTAAAACTCATGTAGCCATTTCTGTGTTTTCCCACATACAGCAGACATTCCACACTCCTAGTCTCGGGGATGAGGTTTTTGAGATCCCCCCAATCTCCCTTGATCCAGACCCAACGCTGGGCATCGGTGATGAAGTGTCTCACTTCGAGCTGACAGATGGATCACATGGAACCAGTGGACCCTCGGGCTCCCGGAGCCTCGTGAGCAACCTGGTGGTGGAGACCAATGACCCCTCCTTCGCCTCCACCTTTGTGAACTCCGGCCCTCAGGCTCTGGAGCAGCTGAACTTGGGGACAATGGGCCCAACTGGAGGAGAGGGAGCCCTGCTGAGCTCCTCTTCTCTGGTGAGTCCCTGTGGTTGCAAGTACCCACCAAAAAATAAAACTTGAGTTAAATGTTATCATAGATTAAGATGTAAAAGAGCCTTTAAAAGCATATTGTGCAGGGATAAGTTCTAAATTAACTTGTACATAAAAGTTGAGCACATTCAATGAACTGACAGAAAAAGTCATCTGTACTGAAAACTTTTCATGTTGCACCTGATAGATAATAGTTGGACTCAAATTTACTTACTCACGTAGTTGTAATAATACTTTAATTCGTTACACAAACTGTGCAGTGATTCCAAAATAACAGGTTCGGGGTTCTCTTTTGCAGTGTGTTTTAATTTTAAAGTGCAGTTTCTGAATTTTTCTGACAATTATTTACTTTAACACTTTAATTGCAGGAATGTCCCATGTGATAATACAAGTATGGCTCAGTTATTATCTGAATCAATTTCTATCAATTTTTATTCGCCTCCCATCAGTGCTTAAGAAAATCCAGTATTGTGGCTCTAAGTGTACTCTCACTCAAGTAAAATTAAGGTTTTTTAAGACTTAAAAATATTGATTTTTTTTTTTAATAAACAGTCTTTTTAATGTTTACCAAGTCAGTTAAAAACAGTTTTTTGATTATTTCGTGCTCTGATCTCTCCACAGGAACTGGGGAGTTCCAGTGGTTCACATTTCAACAGTTCATCCCCGATGACCATCGATGTCCAGCTCTGTGACATGGGTCAGGGCCTTTTGGGGAGCGGTCAGCTCACCACCATTAACCCGTCAGAACTGACTCTGGGTCTTTGTGCTAGAAACTCTGGGGCGCCCGAGCAGCCGCTGTCTGCAACGCCGTCTCCTGCCGGTTCCCTGCAGGACGAGGACATGGAGGACTTTAAGGTGAGGAGAAACTTGTGGACAAAACGTCCGTCATTGTCCTGTTCATCTATCAGCCTGAAGCTGAATGTCTGGATGTGAAAACTGTTTGTTTTTCAGATTTTTTTCTTTTCTTTTCCTGTTATTTGTCTCACACTCTCTTCCTACACAGAGGAGTGTGCTGGACGACTCCCCCATGTCTCTCTCCTCTTCCTCGGTCTTCTCCCACATGTCCTCCCACCCAGCTCCCTCATCCTCCCTGGCTACAGCCAGGAGGGGCGGGGGGAAGCCTGCTGCACTGGCATTTGCAACTGAGGCGGTGGGTGGGAAGAAAGGAAGGAGGAAGAAGGATCCCAACGAGCCCCAGAAGCCAGTTTCAGCTTACGCGCTGTTCTTCAGAGACACCCAGGTGGCCATAAAAGGACAAAACCCCAATGCCTCATTTGGGGAGGTGTCAAAGATTGTAGCATCTATGTGGGACAGCCTGGCGGACGATCAGAAACAGGTTCAGTATCTTCACCGACACATGGAGGAATGAGGTGAAGGATTCAGAAACATTGTTTATGTTAACATAAGTTCTTTGTTTGTTTCCTGTAGGTGTACAAGAGGAAGACAGAAGCAGCCAAAAAGGAGTATTTAAAGGCACTTGCAACTTACAAAGCCAGCCAGCTGTCACAGGTAACATCATGTTGTGCTTGGAGGAAAACAAAATGTTGGTGTTCAGTTATGCTTCTGCCCGTGGATGTGTCTCCATGTGTCTGTTACCCAAATATTTCATGAACCACTGGATGAATTTTACTAAAACGTCCAGAAAGTAATCGTTGGATGTCCATCTACAACTGATTAACTTTTGGAGTGGATCCAATTCAAAATGGCCACCACGGTGAAGAGAAGTTAAATCATGGTGTTATTCGTATAAGTTTGATTCCTTGCATTATACTCTTATTAATCTAAACATT
>JAOXNZ010000092.1:18723709-18734185 GCA_028566095.1 Kryptolebias brasiliensis
CAGGAAGGGCATCCGGCGTAAAACAATTGCCAAATCGTTCGTGTGAGTTTGCTCAACTGTGGCAACCCCTGAAGAAGTGAGCAGCTGAAAGAACTGACTATCCTTGTTGGATATCAGTTACTGATCAGACTTATCAGATACATCACAACAACTCTATAGTGTTATATCCCAGTGAAGACATTTAAACTCCCAGCTTCTATAATTTATCTGCTTTATGATTCACCATCGAGTTCAACAAATGATCACTGTCTGAACAACAAAATAACACAAACAAGTTCCTTTATTCTTCTTGTCATGATCTGTTATATTGTAAATATTGATCAGTAAACAGTTGTAACTTGTCATTTTACCAGTAACTAGTAGCTTTAGCTAACCTGAATATTTCCAAGCCTCCTCTTGATGCTGACAGAACTTACCTGCTGTCTTTCAACCACTTTGAAAAGCCTTTTTTCATCCCTACATCTTTAACCTTCTCCCTCTTCAGTTTTCTGCTTTGTGCCCCTGAGAGTTTTCTTTTCTGCCTCTCCATCTTTAGCTGCCTGTCATCAGCAGATGACACAATTTTAAGGGAGCCCATCTTGTCCAATTTAGAAACTACAATATTTAGACTGGTAAAGCCTGGGCTGGATTATCCTACACTTAATACAGATTATTGAAAACACAATTTGTGATTGGTTAAACATTTAATCTGTCACAAATTAAAAATGGCCACTTTGATGCTTTTGTTGGCATTCAGCTTGACTTTTAGATAAGGCCTAATTCAAAAACTACAATACTGAGACTGATTAAAACCTGGACTAAATTATCCTACTTTGCTTTGCTGTTTATTTTAGTGCTGACTGGACCAGAGTGCAGAATGAATCCAATCTAAAACCAATTTAATTCACAAACCACCCCATGAGTGTGTCTGCTCACCAGGTTTTGTGTTAAAATACGCAACATTTAGCAGTTTACACTCTTTAATAAAGGTGAATCCTTTTGCTCATTAAACCGGTGACACATGATTCTTCTATTATATTGACTGTATTGTGCTGATAGTATAGAAAATCACATCTGCCACAACATGATTAAAAGAAAAGAAGAAACCTTTATTTGTACACAAAACAAATATATTTACCACTAGTGGTTAAAAAGCATGAAAACAGACATTGGTCGATAGAAGGTATACACGTATAAAAAGATATAAAAACTTTTGAAAGATTTTTGTCAAGTTCAAAACATCAAAACCAGAATTTTTATAACGTCATCTTGGCTATTTTCAGACCCTTTACAGACGAGCAACACTAACAGCAACTAAACGCGTTATTGTCATGTATGAAATATCCCTTGGAGTGATTTTTTAGCATAAAAAAAAAAATTTTGTAACAAGATTAAACCAAATAATACACTTTCAACAAACCATTTGAAGCAATAAAGTTTAAACTGTCATGTTAATCGTAAACGAGTTTCTCCTCCATTTTTACATTAGATCATTCGATGATACCTTCGACATTAAAACACCGACAGCTCAATAAGCTTGAACATGTAAACAGGATATTTTCAGCTGCTTTTACCCATGTTCTAGACGTCTGCTGCACTGCTGAAAAGTGAACTGTTAGAAGACACGTCGTTTTAGTGATGTTCAGTCCAATCCTGCGCCACGAGCAAATATTGCGCACACTGGCTTGTCTGGATGAAACCCTGAGGAGTATTGGTGCAAAATGATTACAGATTACACTCTGACAGACTGATAAAACCAAATAATGTTGCACATCTCTTGTCTGAGACAGATTTTGGGATGAAAAAATGTGTTTTCTTTGCTGACACGTTAGGACGTTTGCATATACATTCAGTAGCATTAATATTAAAAAAGTAAGATAAAAAAAAAACTAACCAGTGTACATCTTACTAAAAAAAAAAAAAAAAAAAGCACAAAAGTTCTTCAGGGAAGAACTTATATTTTGCCTTTTTAGATAACACCCAGATATCTTTTATGTATTCAGAAAAGCATAAAAGTTTACAGGTGTGTTCCAACTGTGCTTTTTTTCTTTTTTAATAACTCCAAACACTACACACTGGACGCCATCTTTGCCTAAGACTTTGGCATTAACTGTCGGAGTCTGCTCTATTTACATTATGAGACGGGCCAGATGTTTTGAGAAATCTTTACCCTGACGGCCACCTAAAACAAAACATGGACATGCATCCAAATACCACGAGAACGTAATTGTCCAGAGAATTATCAGCAAGCAAGAGTGAGTGCTGATGGCTGCTGCTGCTTTAAACTCTTGTTTATTTTCCTCAATACAGAAGGCGTGTCTGAACAAGAGCAACACAGTCATCAATCAGGAGCCTCGTCAGCCGTTTTCATCATAACCTTTATTTAACCAGATAAAAACCTCGTTGAGATCTACGATCTCTTTTTCAAGAGGGACCTGGCAAGACAGCATTTTCAGTGCGCCAAAGACAAAACGGTGTTTTCTGCAGCGTCTTTTCACATAATGTTCGTCTCTGTCCTTTGTGTTTTCTACAGTGAGTCCAGTCGGGACTGAATTTCTCGTTTCTAGTAACTACAAGAAAAGAAAAAAAAATGCTGATAACAACTGGTTCAGTTTTTTGTTACTTTGTAGAAAAAACCCCCAAAAAAACTAAACTAAAGCAGCTGAAAACCCTGTCTTTGGTATTCAGCCACTGTGAGCTGCTGCTGACAGCTGGGTGTTTTTGTAAACATGTATGAGTCAACTCTGTCTGTCAGCAAAATAGATCATAAAACCACTGGTTGGATTTTATAGAAGCTTTCAATAAATATTTATTAGATGTACCTCTACAACTGATTAACCTTTGGAGCAAAACCACTTCAAGGTGGCCACAACATCCAGCTAACCTTAGAAACCAAAAGGTTTACAGATATTATTGGTGTGGTTGTAGGTGAGTTATTCACAGCATATACTCCAGATGCTACACATTACACAAGCTCTTTGCTTAAAACTTTAGTGTCAAGTGTTGGAGTCACCTTGTTTGTCTGTTAAATATCTCATGAACCACAGGATGGAATTTCATGAAACCTTCCCAAACTAATCATGCAACATACATCTACAACTCATTAATGCTTGGAGTCAATCCAATTCAAAATGGCCACCACAGCTAATCAACATCAGCCAAACTCAAAAATGGCCATAACTCAGTCAATATAACAAACATTGAGCTAAACTTTAAAGTAGTAGTAGCTGAGAGTCATCCTCAACCTCAACACACTAAGTGTGACATGACTGCATCAAACGTGCATAATGTTCTTATGCACATCTGGAAAAAAAAAAAAAAAGATGTCCGTAATGTTATTTTCAAGGTTTGACCAAAACGGCTACAGCTCCATCATTTTGCAACATAAAAAGTTCACTAAAACCATGACTATGTCATGAAAGGCAGCGGGCGATATGCATCCCTTCAACAAATGCTGGGTCTTTAGGTTTTTGTCTGGGTTTGTAAAGTATTGTGCAAAACTCCTGCACCGTCCTGGTCCAAATGAGGATCACAAGATGAGGGATTTCTGACAATAATGTAAAAACTAAGGGAATGGAATAAAAAAAAAAAGAAAAAAGTCTGACGTTAAGAAGATGTTTTCTTGAAACTGCAACCTCAGTTATTGTCCTTACAATATAATTCTATCTTTGCTGGAATAAACACCTGGAATGGATCTTAGCTTCTGTCTCAGTTGTAGCTTTAGGTGTTCTGGTGTTGGCTTACAGGATGAGTGATTCAGTGTTTTCTCTCTGAGGTAGACGCTGGTTATGCCACTGAAAGCTGCCATTTACAGCTGCCTTTTTTCTCCCCATCACACCTGTAGGCCAGCAATCGCTCTGAACGAAGGAACAAAGTATTCACACTGGCTCAATTGATGTTTCTCCAGGTTCCTCATGATCCTGAACATCTTTCCGCACTTGGCACAGCTGAAAGGTTTCTCTCCTGAGTGAAACCTCAGGTGTGCCTTCAGGTTGTCTCGCAAGCGGAAGCTTTTGGCGCACTGCAAGCACGTGTGCGGTCGCTCGCCCGTGTGGAACCTCAGGTGGCGTCGGAGGCTTTTCCTCAGGGCGAACGTCTTCGAGCACATCAAACACGGGTATGGCCTCTCTCCGGTGTGGAAGCGCTCGTGCCGGCGCAGAAACTTTCTTCGTTTGAACGCCTTCTCGCACAGGTTGCAGACGTAGCCGTCCCGGGAATGGGTGACAATTTTCTGAAGGCGCCAGATGCCGTTTCCACACTGGGTGAAACAGCAGAGGCGATGGCCCGTATGTGGACCCTGGTGTCGACGGAGGTCTTTGGGTAGAGGCCAGCTCGAGCTGTGGTTGGCTTTTTGAGCTTTTTCGGGTTTACCTTCAGTCTTTAACTCTGACTCGGGGACTGCGAGCACGTCCACCAGCTGTACAGCACAGGGACACAGCAGCTTCTGGTCTTTAGACGTGAGTTTCAGTTTCATCTGGAGGTGGTTCTTTGTCTCTTTGGGCGGGTGAATCCGCTCCCACACCCCGGCCTGCGCAGGAGTCACCGCTCCGTCCGACAGCGATGGACTGTAGGCGGTGCCCTTAGCAGTGCTGACACAGGCCTGCTGAGGTTCAGCTTGACCAGGCTTCTCTGAAAAGTCAGCTTTGGGAACCAAAGAGTCGGGTTTAAGGATCAACGGACAAACAAACTTCACCTTCTCCTCAGAAGAGCCATCACTTGGATCTGGTTTAATCACAAGGAGCTTCTGTTCAGCAGGTGAGCTTTGGTTTGACTGACACCTCAATGTCTCAGGAACCGTCTCTGCAAAGAGTGAAAAAAAAATCAAATGAGAGGTTCCTAACATTTCTGATTTCAACATAGTTGACTTCTAAAGATGATTTTCTGCTTTATTCTGCAGTGTGTTGCATAAAACAGCTGACATGGTGTTAATGGGTGTTTATCATCGCTCGAGTCTGTGTATGTTTGTCTGTAGTATTAGCAAAATATCTCATGAACCACAGTCCAGACTTCAATGAAACTCTCAAAGTAATCATTGGATGTACATCTGTTAATTACGTTTTGGAGTCCATCCCATTTATATTGATGTGGTAGCAGCTGGGACATAACACAAGCGCTCATAGAGGACGTGAGATCAGGTGAGATATAGCATGAGATTAATGATCATGTTATTTTTCAAGGTTTAACCAAAAAGGCTACAACTGCGTCATCTGTCAACATAAAAAGATCTAAGGCTACGTTCACACTGCAGGTCTTAAAGCTCAATTCCATTTTTTGCTCAAATCTGATTTTTTGTGTGCGGTTGTTACTTTTTAAATGTGACCTCCACCAGACTCCAGTGTGAACAGTCTCCAGGTCCTGAAATGACCCGCATGAAGAAGATATGAAGTCACACGCCGCACGCTGAGTTTACAGCAGTAAATATGGACGCTGCGAGTGTTAGCGTGTGTGTGTTGATTCTGAAGCTGCTGTCCAATCGGGGCCAACTGTCCATCCAAATGGTAAAAGATAAAAGACGACGGAGGAGAAAAAGAGCTCAAATGTTAACAATGATCTTTTTTGGAGCTGTGGCTGCTGCCTCTGAGCAGAGGCGTGTGTGGATGAAGAGTCAGAGACAAGAGTGGAGAGACTTTGACGCGAGGGACCTCCGTCCTTTCATTCGACGTAAAAGACAGATTAAATACAACATGAACCTCACACTGTGGTCGCTTTGAAAAACATCAGATATGTATCCAATTCAGTACCACATGCTGAAAAGACCTGGGTCGAATATGAAAAAAAATCTGATAAATGTTGCATGTGCCAGCAGTGTGAACGTAGCCGTAGTCTGAAATCTGGCATGAATGGTGGCAGATGTGATGCACTTTTTCAAAGACTGGTGGCCCTTTAATCATTGTAATGTTTCTCTGTAAGTTAATATCTTTTCCCTCTCTGTTACAAAGCCGCCCTGTTTACTGTCACTGCCATGTTGAAGCAAACATATCTGGTTCATCACTGTCAAAGTTACCATTCAGATGTATTTTTTACCACCAACATTTTGTTTGTTGCTACTAATAATCATTCACAATACAAACAACTCTAAAAACTTTAGCCTTGAATTTGCAGATTAATCATAAAGTCCACAAGTTTTAAAGGCATCTTCTATTACTAACTGTAGTCCAGACAAACGGCCTGTAGTTTAATCAGCACATGGCATCCCCAAACAGCTCTAGTTTTTTCTGGTTTGCATCGTTGGTTAGTGTCAGATGTGAGCTCTTACCATTCAACACTTCTGTCTGAGCAGCTGAAGACTCCAGCTCAAGGACTGGGGACTCCACCGTATCCACAGTGTCTGCTACAGTCTGATTCCACAGGAAATGGAGCACAGTTACACACTTGTTGTTTGGGTTTACACACATTCCAGCACAGAGGAAGCATGATAAGAGGAGTGGTGCTTTCAGTGTTAGGCTAATGTATGTGCTTCTGGTCAGATCCACAGGTGATTTACACTTTTTTTTTTGGGGGGGGGGGGGTGCATGTTACTAACCTGAGGCGCCCACTCAGGGTCAGCATGAAAAGGCTCTTCAGCCAGGAGGGTGTCTGGGGCGGGGATGAGACACCCCTCCATCGTGACCTCCCTGGAATCGCTCAAACACCCAACATCCTGGAGAAAAGTGGAGTCTACTGAGGAGAGGGGGAGGGGTTAAAGTAGAAGCTCGTGCATTCCTGAAGTTTGGTGCAGCGGTGCAAAAGACCTTAAAATGATGGATGGGTGCATTAAATTTCAATGTGCATAAAGCGTTTAGTGCGTGTGTAAACCATCTTGTAGATTTCACTATGCAGCGTCCTTTAGTTTACCAGCCTAGCAAGCGATACAAGCAGAAAGTCAGGAAATGTAGCTACACACCGAGCTCCAGCGGCAGACGGACGTCCTCCTCCACCTGAACGCCGACGCTGCGTTTGCTGTCCCCACTCGACACGCCGAACAGACTCTGCGGGGCTCCGTCGCGCTCCGCCCCCCCCGCTCCGGCGCGGCCCGCATCCTCGGCCGAGGCTCGGTATCGGCTCTCGAACAGCTTCACCAGCTCCACCGAAGCCGCTTTAACCAGCGCCCCCAGCACCGACTCCACCTGCGCCTGCAGGTTCACGACGCCCGACGACATTATAACCGCTGCTCTGGCTCGGCTGAAGTCAGAGTTCATGCTATAATTCCAACGGAAGTGAACATTTAGCACTTATTTACCAACGACAGCCACATGGGCTTCTGAGGGGAGGGTCGTGTCCTGTTTTGGCGCATGCGCAGTTTGGACAGGGTCGATGGCGGTTACAGAGGCGGAGTGGAGACTTGAGAGCAGGGGTCCCCAATCCTGGTCCTGGAGGGCCACTATCCTGCATGTTTTAGACGTTTCTCTGCTCGTCAGCAAGTCTTCAAGTTGTGCAGAAGCCTGTTAATCACTCAGTCATTCAAACCAGGTGTGTCACAGCAGAGAAACAACTAAGGAGGACTGGGAAGAAAAAAGAGCGTTTTAGAAAGTCTGAATCTGTCAGAAGTAACAGGAGAGCAGGGTGCTACAAAATGAATTATAAAAAACAACTAAAAGTAAAGACCCATCTTAACCCTCCTGTGGCCTTCGGGTCAAATTGACCCGAAGTTACAAGGGCTTCTCTACCTCTCTCTATCTCTCTCTCTTTCGAGGGCATCAGGAGGGTTAAATCAACAAAAGGGTTTAATCACACATTTTGTGAATTGTTTATACATTTGCAACTATACAGTAAAACAACACAACAACACTCAAAATATAAATAATTAGTGCTCACTGTGCTGCTGTGTCTCTGTAGCCCCGCCCCTCTCAGACACACTGAGAGGGAGGAGCTACAGACAGCACAGAACACCTTCTGTGTGTGGACACAAGCAGATCACTCGCTGCCAGAAATCTTCGAGTGGCTGTCACAACAAAAACAAACAAACAAAAACAAACTAGAACAGCTCTCAGTGGGGAGCTGGCTCCCATTGTTCACTTCAAAGAGCCGGCTCTTAGAGCCAAGACGTTCACGACCGACCCATCACTACAGTTTACAGAACATCTCAGCTTTAAAAGCTCAAACATTCTCTGCTTTTTGAATTGAGAAAGCTCCTCGAATGAGAAGTGAAACGTCTTCAACTACAGAATAAAAGTTCAGTTTTTAACCTTTTTTTGGATTTACCATGTCCTGGATGACTGAGAATCTACACCAGCTCAAAGGACTGAAAGTCAATATCCCCCTGACTACCAGGACAAATCGTATTGTGTATTGTTCAATGACAATTATTTTTTAAATCCCCCAATCTTTGTAAGGTAATAAGCCCCACCCTTTCACTTTAAGTATCATTGAAAAGCCCTAATTGTTCTTTGTAGATAGCGAAACGAGTTAATTCAGTAGTATGCAGTGGGTGGGAGATATTCAGGTTTAGAAATGTCCTCCACTGTGGACAAACTTGAACTACTGGTCGTGTTCTTCGAGCCCTCAAGGGTCACTGCATTAAAATCAGGTCTGATTCTGTTCTGGACTTCACTGCATGGGCTCACGAAAACTTCCACAAATAATTGTCTGTAAACAGAGTTCGCCTTGCCATCCATAAATGCTGGTTAAAGCTCTATCAGGCAAAAAAGCTGTATGTGAACACCATCCCCCACCATTTCCTGTCTTCTCTGGGCCAAACTTCATTTAAAATGGACTGAGGCAAAGTGGAAAACTGTTGTGATCAGAATCATAGAAATTTGAAAATCTCTTTGGAAACTATGGCCACTAAGCCCTCTGTATTAAAGAGGAGAGGGACAATTTGGCTTTTTATCAACGCACAGGTCAAAAGCATGCCTCTCTGATGGTAAGGGGGTGCATTAATGCTTATTGCATGAGCAGCTTAGACATCTGGAAAGGCACCATCAATGCAGAAATGTATAAACAGGTAGAACAACATCTGCTCCCATCCAGCAAAAAATCCAGCAAAGAAGAGTCAGGACCGTTGAACAGCTAGAGTCCTTCATCAGACAAGAAAAGGACATTTTCCTCCAAAACCTCCAGAAGCTGCTCTCCTCAGGTTCTAGATGTTTACAGACTGTTGTTAAAAGAAGAGGGGATGCTTCACAGGCTTCACGGTGGGAAACATGACCCTGTCCTCACTTTTTTGAGATATATTGCTTTCATGAATATCAAAGTTTCCTTACTTGTTAAGGTATAATTTATTTGTTTCAACCTTTGATATGTTTACTATGTACTACTGTGGAAAAAACATGGGTTTATGCGATTTGCAAATTATTGTATTCTGTTTTTAGTTATATTTTACACAACTTCCCAAATATTTTGGAACTGGGGATGTACTTGGAAGATGGTTAATCTCCCAGGATAGCTGAAAATTGTGAAAAAAGAAATGACAAATTTGCTACATTTTTAATAAATTGCTAATAGTGATCATCACTCAAACTGTCAAAAAAGTAGCAAAGATGTGGTAAATATAAAAACAATAAAATACAAGATGCAGTCATCCTTTGATTGATATCAGCGTTTATTTTATTGTACAGAATGAAAACAAAAGTGTTTCTATTGTCTCATCAACTTGATTTTATTCATTAATATAAAACCATTCTTGCATTTTAGCCAAATCTAAAAAACTTAAACTTGAAGCTATTCTGACTTGTTGTCATTCCTTCTCACATCACTTGAACAACTTTAGGTATTAAAAATGCGAAGCATTAGAGTGAGCAGCTGTTACTTTGTTCTGCTCTTTCTGCAAACACATCTTGTGGTGTGCAGCAATTCAGCATTGTTGTTGCTGTTGTAGTTGAAATTTCTCCTCACATTGTCTTTTCAGGAAAAACTCAGGACTGCACAGTACTGTACTCTACCCTCATTTTCCTCAGCCACATGTGTGCAGGATGTGTTTTTGCATTGTCTTGTTGAAACACCTATGAACATACCTATATTAAGATGTTTCCTTGAAGGTAGAATGTTTTTCCTTGAAAATGTCAGAGTACTTTTTTGAAAAATCAGCCATTTATTTTTGTCTTTGGTCAAAAGCACAAACTGTCAATTTCTGTCCCCCCAAAAAGATCTACAACAGGAATTCCTCTGACCACATGTTTCAACTGTGTGATGTTTCCATTCACCAAAGTTAACATCATAAGACTTGAAATGGAGGAATGGATGTATATTAGTAAACAAAATTAGGTGAACATTATTACACATTACAGTAACTAATCACGTGGCAGAGGGACTATGTTCACATGCAGCATCTACTGTATGTTGTTGCTTGATGAAGTTTACAATATGGTTGAAATGTGATGCTCAAACTTGAGAAGGTGCTAAACCACCTTTGTGTTTTTCTTGTATTTGCATTTGTGCAGAGCTCTAACTACTTAACCCTCCCGAAGCCCTCAAAAGAGAGAGAGAGAGTGTTGGGATTTATGGATCCTTAATTGAGAAGAATCTGTCAAACACCAATACTTCAAATTTAAAGTTCTTGTATTAAACAATAACAGTAAA
>JAOXNZ010000092.1:18734351-18750364 GCA_028566095.1 Kryptolebias brasiliensis
GGCTCTCCATGACCCGGAATGGAAAAAGTGGGTAAAGAAAATGGATGGATGGATGATCGTTAAAAATATTTCACTCATACACACTCTTACCTCTTAAAGAATTATACAATTGCTGAAATTCTGTCCAAGTTGTCCTTTATTTAAGACTTTACAGTGACTTAAAATTTTCTTGTTACAAAAATAGAATCTGGCTGTAGTCATAATCACCGTTGTAGAAAACATCCATATGATGTACAGCACTTTCATACTGACTTTACATATCAGGCTGGTGATGTTTGAGACCCAACACAATAGACTGCTATAGCACCCTTTGATCTGATCTTAATCGATTCAGTACTGGGGAAAACAAGAAAATAACTGAATGAAACATTCAAACAGCAAAAGACTCCCCATGTGGGCTCTGACATTTTGGATAAAACAATGAAACCCCTCCAGTTTTTAGGCAGATAAAAACTTTAATCATATAAAAGTCAATAGCAGTGGGTGACAACGTTTTGAAAGAATATCTTCTTTTATTGCACCATACAGTGTTACAAGTGGGAATAAAGGTTTTGTGGTATCTTAGAGAGTATTTTGTCACAAGGAGGAAAATTTGTCAGGGAGAAGGAGCAACAAATAATGGAATATGGTGATTCTGGTGAGATGCCAAGAGGGGATGATGAGAAGATGAGATCTACATGAACGGACGAGTTCAGTATAAGAAATAGTTACAAAAGAGGAGGATTCAGTGGAGTAGATGTTGACTCCCAAAACTGCATTGGTCAGATTTAAAGCGTAAATTACAATTTGAGGATTTAATAATCATCATCGTCATCATCGTCGTCGTCGTCATCATCGTCGTCATCATCATCGTCATCATCATCGTCATCATCGTCATCATCGTCATCATCGTCATCGTCATCATCGTCATCATCATCATCGTCATCATCGTCGTCGTCGTCGTCGTCATCGTCATCGTCGTCATCGTCGTCGTCATCGTCGTCATCGTCGTCATCGTCATCATCGTCATCATCGTCGTCATCGTCGTCGTCGTCGTCATCGTCGTCATCATCGTCATCATCGTCATCATCGTCATCTTCATCTGGATCAATGTCACCTGACAATACATCCTCAAGCCAGTCCTCCAGCTCATCCACTGATGGCAAGTCTTCTCCATCATCCATGTCCATCCACACACTGTCAGCCTGCAGAGCAACAAGACAGATCAACACTGCAACATGAATAACCAAGTACAACTCATGTCTGAAATCTCTGAGATGGTGACTTTACAAAAGTCTTAATTGGTTCTTTGCCTTGTGGGTTTGGGAGTATGCAAGAAAGCTCAACAGCATATTCTTTAAAAGGAGGTAGACAACAATTTTTAAGACTGTTTTGACTTAATGTGGTTTAAAGGTCCCATATTGAACTGGAACAAGGCCACAGTGCATCATCATTGATTTTCTCCTCTGTGATGAATCTGTTTATTGTTGTTTAGGCTTTTAGATCCCAGGTGGTCACACAGACTGGATATTAACGCTACATGACAATCTTGAACTGCAAGGCCAGTTTACCTTTTCACACGTTGTCTGTTGCTTTTCTGTTATCACCTTGCTTGGTGGCACAAAGGCACATTAGTGGCAGGCGGTCTTTAACCCCCCATGCTACCTCATTAACCCTACCACAAACATCCACGATTGCACCAAGCCTTGCCCTTGGCATTGCAGTTATTTACCTGGTTACTGCCTTAGTAGTGTGGATTTGATGATGTCAAAGCTTAGACACGAGACCAGCATGAGGCCAGCATGGCTGGTCCTGCTTCAGATTTTCAATGACCAAGCCGCACCAGTGTGAGCATGTCCCACATCATGGATACACGCCACCACGCTCCACCCAGAATCCCAATATGCCGCCACCGTAAAAATAAACCACCAAAACCTCACTGTGGAAGTTTTTTGCATGTTTAAATCACTCCACAATCTATCACACTCTGTTGAGGGTAATGGGGAGCCCACTGTGTACTTAATACGCCCCCGAAGAACTTGCCAACGTTTTACAATGTCATGGGCTGAATTGAAATGGTAAGACTGCTTCATGACCCTAAGCTCGATTTTGCCCAAGTGTGCTTTAAAACTTGGCCCCTGAGAAAAAATATAATGCAGTGACATTTATAAAATGCAATGTACCATTACAGTGTAAATTTTACAATAACTGACACTGTGATGGTGGCATATTTACATTATGTTTGCATGTATAAAAGTATTATGTTTGAGTGCAGATAAACACAAGTGAATCAATCAGTGAAAAGATTAGAAATATCACTCACATCATCGGCCTCAATGACACCAATCTGTGGGTGGGACAGGTCAATTCCGAAAGTCTTTTCCCAGTGTGGCACGAGCTACAAGAGGAAATCATAAAATGACCCTAATCAAGTTTTCTTTTTGCCATTAAATTTCAGTTTTCAGTGGAGGAAGCATGTTGTTCTGCATCATATTCTTACAAGAGGGAAGTCATCAGGGTCAATCCAGACAATGCTGAGGTCAGGGTTTTCTGTGTTATCCTCTGCAACTTGCTTCAGGATGTGCAAGAACTCAAAACCATCTGGGAAACAGAGAAAAAGTTCACAATCCAGCTAAAACCAAGCAGTTTTCCTCCTCCTCATGAATAATTAGGAATCATTGCTATTGCTAAAATTTACACTCTCTGCTCCAGTTTTCGATAAAATTTTAATTGTGTTTTATTTTATTCACAGATTTTCCTGTTCGTAAAAACTTCTTTTTAATTTTAGTTTAGCTTACCGATATCTGACTCTTCAGCAAAGGCAACAATGTGTTCTCCACCAACATCGTCATCCTGTGGAAGAAACGAACACCATCAGAGCTTCATGCTATCATGTCGTCAGGAAATTTAAAGTTGTGTTGTCGTCAAAGCCTTTTCCCTTTGCAGAGCTTGAAGTCCAAAGGTTCTTACCCAGATCTCGTACATGTTGTGGGGCTGCAGCTTTCTCAGGGTTGGTCTGAACAAGCACAAATCCATTAGCATTAATATAGTTTATTATTTACTCAGAGGATTCATGTGTAACACCTACTGATGAGATTTACCTGTCATTGTCTTCAATGAATTTCACCAGCTCTTCCTCAGAGTAAGGTTTTCCAGGGATTACCACTGGATCGTCAATGAAGGGTTCATAAAAGTCGACTTCATTAAGCTTCAACTCCAGAACCTTAGCAACCTGTAGGACAGGACCAAAACATTTCAACCATCGTCTTACAATCATTGATCTACACCAGTCAGTTTTAACATTATGATATACATGTACATATAAAGTAAGTAACAATATTTATTAATGTAAAATGCAATATTCAGATAGAGAAAATCATTATCAGGGTATTCATATTGATGTAATTTTTGAGACTTGGCTCCTAACATTTTTCATGGAGGCAGGTCTTCCACCATTCATGTGCCAACAAAGCAAGCCCCCCTTTATCAATACTAAAAACCAGTAAACTGTGTTCTTTCAGTGCAGCACACTCTACATTGTACACAAGAAACAAAACAAAAAGTATGAAGTATTCACCTGACCTCCAAACTTCAGTCTGGATGAGACATGATGGCATCAGTGGGGAACAAGTGCACATTCGACACCAGAAAACTGTGGTATTCAGAAGAATTTATAGTCGCCTCAATAGCTGTAAGGTGCCCAGGTTCAGCATTAAACCCAAATCATTACCTCTCCACCACCGTGCTTGACAATCGCTGTGAAAGCATTTGTGCTGATATTCTGTTTGATTTTTTGCCCAACTTGGCGCTAAAGTTATTATTGAAAATTTCTATCAAGAAGGCATTGCTCCAAAAGGCTCGTGATTTCCTTAAAAGCAACTTTGTAACACTAAGCTGTGCTTCTCTTTACAGAGATGACGTTTTCTTCAGGCCACTGTTAAAAATGCCATACTTGTGGGGTCTTAACAGAACTAACATTTGAAATGATAACTTAGACCAGTGGTGTCCAATCCTGGTCCTCAAGGACCACTGTTCTGCATGTTTTACTTGTTTCCCTGCTCCAACACACCTGATTCAATGGTTAAATTACCTCTTCATGTTCTGCAGAGGTCTGTTTATCACCCATTGATTCAAATGTGGAGCAGGGAAATAAGTAAAACATACATTTGTCCTCAAGAACCAGGAATCAACTCCCCTGACTTAGACTTTTAAAGTTTGAGATATAGTTCCTGGTGTTCTTGGGAGGAAATGGTAGGGATGTCCACCCCTGGGAATATCATCAAATGTCTTGAATGCTTTTTACATAAAGCCAGTCTTGGGAGACAGCAGTTTTTGGAAGTGGTCTTGTAACCCTGTGAGTGATGAGTGATGGGCAGAAACAACTGCCTCTCTGAGATCACTGCTCATGATTTTCATCCTTGACATTTTGTTTACAAACAACCTGAACGTCTCAGACCAGCAAGCTGCAAAAATGTTCTCGAATGAAATCCAAGAATTTAAAGAGTGCTGCTTGCACTTTATAATTATAGCTCACAGTGAGGAGAAGACTGAATCCAATCGCTTACCTTGGGATTGAAAGTGGCAAAGAACTTGATGTGAGGATGGAATTCTTCAGCAGCATCAGCAAAAGCCTCAAAATCTGAAATTTCAGACATCCATTAAATTGTTTCATTGAACTGCTTTTCAAGTTGTAATATCTGAGAAGGTTGTATAATTGCATCATTACTGATGTTCAATTGCGGGCTTATTTACAATTAAAGCAGGTCCTTAAAAGTGAATTGAGCACTATGATGCTTATCTCTGCTCTATAAAGCTGTTGCTTGCTTATTGTGCCACCACAGTATTCTTACGTTCTGACTTGTGACTCTTAAAGTAGCCCACCAGTTTGATGTCCTCTTCGATGTTTTCAAAGCCTTTCAGTTCTCTGCTGTTGTCAATAATGTCCACAGGGTCCTCCAGAACCTGTAGAACAGATGGAGTGGAAAGAAAAGAGAACCAGAGTAAATCGCTGATGGGTGATACAAACAAAACATGACAAGTTTCATGTTTTGTCTCATCAATGTTGTTAATATAATGTACATTCTATTCTATTTTTCGGGGCTGTAACACATTAATTCTGGATTTTGTTTTAAAATTTTGGTGTTAACTTTCAGGGCTCTGCACGGTCAGGCACCTGAATATTTTTGTGAATCATCTAAGCCTTAAGTTTCAACCCAGGCACTTTGGTCCTCTGACCAGAAACTATTTGTAGTTCCACAGACCTGATTTAAAACCACAGCGGACCGTGCTTTCCAAGCAGTCACACCTGTTTTTATGATGCTTATGAGTCTTTTGAAAAGCACTTGCAGACATTTTTATTTAGGCATAAAATTTAAATTGAGCATATATGTTTTATCTCTATATTTTAATCCCAATTTTTAAATTATTTTTTATATCTATGCACTGTTTTTATTGTACTGTTTTGCATTTAATTACTGTGATTTTTTTGAAAGATGCTATACAAATAAACTTTACTTACTTACACCTCAAAAAAGGTGGGAAGGAGACAGTTTGGAGCTAGTAATGAAGCTGATAATAATATTGTTACTGCTGTTTTAGTTATATCAGAATATATTAGGAGCAAAGATGAGCTGCTAGTCAATAAACCAATGAGAAAATTAATGAACTGTCTAAAACCAAAGGTTTGCACAATATACGATTGTCACTGCAATATCAGTGTGTGTAATGTCAATACAGCAAATGCGATAAATAAAAGGCACAAACTGTATGCCAATAATAATTTTGGCCAATCAAATGGTCCTATTCTTTAAATGCCCACAGTAGATTTAAGTGATAGTGGCAGAGATACAATGTGATTGCAAAAGAGGAAGAGAGTAGTGTGGATAATGACGGGTTTTCTCAACTGAGATCATCACAAGATTTAACAATAAAATTACAATTGCATATTTTTCTAATTCTGTGCAGCCCTGAAAGATTGAAAATTCTATGCATGATGGATGGATGGATTTCAGTGTGAAAAGGCCAAAGGATCACGTTAACAACTGATCTCCTGTGCTTCTACACTACCTTTACCAAAATTGTTTTTGAGCCTTAAAATACAGATTTAAATGTCACTTAAACCCCCCTGAGGGGAAGAGAAGCCTTGGATTTATATTGTCCAAAAGTAAAATTAATTTATCTGGGCAATAATTACTATACTAACAAATAAAATGAAACTGGCAAAACAAAACATGAGGTTTTTTTTTATCATCTTCAAATAATAAAATAAATTTAAGAAAACCCCCTGCTTGCTTTTCTCACACCACCCCATTTTTCTAATATGAGGGAGTTTTCCTCTTTTTCTTTTTTTTTTCTTTTAAATATTAACAGTGAGATTATATTCTCACGAACATCAAAGATGAACTCCACGAGAGTGTGTGCCTCAAGTTCGCCATCATACTCAATGACTTCATCATCGGTGATGATGAAGATGCTGTCGGACTCATCAAGGCCTGTTGGAAAAGAACAAACTGTTTTTGGCGTTTGACCTCAAACTTCTGCCACAGTAAAACATCCTCCTTAAGGAAATGTCATGTCCACGTAAACAGTTCAGATTATAGTGGGTAAAACTGTGATAGGGTGTGGGATTTTCTGCACAGTGAGTTGTTCGCCAGCTGTCTGCAGACATTCTTACCTAGTTTCTTTGCAACAGCCTTGTCCAGCTTTGCATCAATGAGGCCGACTCCAATGTCTTCATCGTCAAATTCTTCCAGGACCTGGGCTACACGCTGCAAAACAAAAACAAAATCACATAAAAAGGAGAAGAGAATTTATCAGAACAGCTCAGCACAAAAAGAAAACACACAGTATCATATGTGGGGGAGTGTTTGCAGCTTTTGAATAACTGTTAAAACATTAAGTGCACCTTTTGACAGGAGTTTCATTACCATAAAAGCCGCCTGCTTTTCAGAGAGCTGTTTATGCACTTTCTAAATCTGTATGAAACTTGACCCTCATGACTGACAGCTGATTCCACCAATTGCACAGACACACTCTCAGCCAAACTGCACTGAGGAAGTGGTTCAGGGTTGTCTTAGTGCATTTGAAATGTGAAAAGCACACACACACATACACACACATTTGTGAGGAAACTGGTGTCAGAGAGCTTCAGCAGATGCTTTTACAGCATAAATAGTCAGACTACCTAGGCAGTCCAGCAATTTGTTGTACAAATGACTCTGCATTACTTTCACTTGATTGGAGTTGCAGATGGGCAGGGCACAGCAAACCAGTTTGTAAACTGGAAAAGTGATCACGTAAATACATACTGCAGAGGTGTTTATGATATATATTTTATAAATAAATGTTTTACAGAGAGATTCTCTGTTTTGTACAATACGACACCTTGTTAAAGACCACTGACTGTTGGCATTTAGTATATTTTTATGGTAATTAAGACTGTAAATTATGAAATACAGTACGTTTTCAACAACAATTTTAAACATGTGAGGGATTTATAATTGAAAATGATTTATTTTACTACTAATGTGAACCAAATGATGTCCTCTCTTACTGAACAGTTCATGGTTCTTACCATTTGAAATCAAAGCTATTATCTAAATATATGTGTACTTTTATCTGGACTAATATGTTTATATACTGTAAATCTATTAATGTTCATTGTAGATTCTCAAATCTAAAGAGGATAAACTTTTACCTATTAGGTCTAAAGACAAAAAGAGGCTATTTTAAACCTGACCAAAAGAAAAATCCACTACAACTTTAAGAGCTATCATCACGTCATATGTTATTTATCTTTACCAGCCCACACAGAGAACCTTAACCTCTGAAATGTTGCACCTTTTGGTGCTCCCTCCTACTAATAACTAAGCCTCATTAAATGTAAATCATAATACATTCTTAAGAAGAAACAGGAGCCTTCGGAGAATTCGAGCCGCCACAAAAGCAGCTCCGGATAAATATAGAGCCAGGAGCCACACCAACCCCGGGACTATTTTGGCCAGGAGGCCATGATGCTCAGCGTTCAGGGATCCGCTGACAAGTACAGTACTGCAAGTGTCAATCACAGCATGGAGCTGAGATGGCATTACTGGGGCCAGTACCTCCAGAGCTGACCTGCAGCTCCTTCTTAGACCCTTCTGGTCCTTACAGAGACACCAGAGCCTGATGAGATGATGTGATAGGCTAAGAACTCCGTCTAACGTCACGCTTCTGCTGTTTTGGCCATTAATGTTTACCTCTCATTTATTTTCTGTTACTTGTATCTTCATCACCTTTTAGCCTCCTTTACTTAGGTCACTGTCATAACTTTGGATGATTGTCAGTTTATCTATGAATAGAATTTAAGGCAGGCCATGCTTAAGCGATCAGCGCATTTTAACATGTATTCACTTTATTTATTATAGACCTCCAATCTTTATCAGGATATGGGTGACCAGCTATTTTTAAGTTACTCATAAGCTGCCATGCTCTTCCGCACACCAGCCCCCTTGCATGCCTTTTAAAACACTCCAACAAGTTTGTCAGCCTTTACACAGTACAATAAGCATGTCCAGTCCCATAAAATACATTTGCCAAACGGTTTGGTGTATCCCATAAATCACAAATCTTTTCATCTGAAAGCGAGCAGAGCTGTTCTTGGTAAATGTGACATTTGATATACAGTAAATTCTTGTGCAAGCTGAGAAGGAGCCTCGATAAGCTCTTGTTTGACACCTTGAGAGCTGACGCTGAAGATTCATGATGAATGGTGATGTAATGTCTTTCTGCGAGGAATGTGAAGATACCCCTTAGTGTCCAGGCTGACAGAGGTCCTATAAGGTGTGATTGTCATGCACAGGCACTGTGCAACATATTCGGCCTTTAGGTGCAGGAAGCTTGTGGCTTCTCTCCTCAGTGAATCTTCACTCATCAGCATTTTAAAATCCAGTAGAGTTAGTAGATGGTTTGTCTACTTTTGCAAATAACACATGCATTTACATTTAGATTCTTCAACTTGTCATTTGCTTGATTTTGGGCCAACAGACCCAAAATGAACTGAACTATACACCCAAAACCTCTCAAAGTATCCAACCAAAGTTTTAATATTGGAGTCAAATCTATTCAATATGTCTGTATGAATTACTTAATTAATCTATTTTTTCTACTTCAGCAGTAAATTTATCCTCCTCTTTCTATTGAAAGTTCTCAGCTCAACCCACCTCAAGAGCCAACTCCTCAGTCTCAAACTGTCTCTGGGCGACGCGGCTGGATCCGGGGTGGTCATGGTAGTACACCACCATGACATCGTACTTCCTCATCACAGACTTATAGTTCTTGGCGTTGAGGTCGTGGACGCGGTCCTTGCCATCATATTCAGGGAAGTCCAAGCTGTCCTTGCCTAGTGACAGGCCCCCGAATGACAGCAAGACTGCCACAAGCACCCACCTCCACTTCATGGCTCTTCTGTGAAGCAATTTAGACTTACTTACGGGTGTTTTATATTACTAACAAAGTGGGGTTGAAAGATAGCTTGCAGAACCCTTTCCAATCCGCGTCAC
This sequence comes from Kryptolebias brasiliensis, assembly GCA_028566095.1. Classification (NCBI taxonomy): domain Eukaryota; kingdom Metazoa; phylum Chordata; class Actinopteri; order Cyprinodontiformes; family Rivulidae; genus Kryptolebias; species Kryptolebias brasiliensis. The sequence goes on from JAOXNZ010000092.1 coordinate 18,743,870, forward strand.
CCAGAAGAGAGCAAGACCAACTCCTGGATCCACCTTATGACAAACCCCACATGGGAAACTGGCAGTGGGACGCAGGGTTCAAGAGGGGCTGGGCTAAGTTTGACATAGGTGTGAGTGTGTCCGCCCATGTGGGGTGTAACTGAGCAGGGGAAAGCTAAGGAGGGTCGAAGTGGCTGCTGGGGTGACAACTTTGTGTGTATGTGAATGTATGCTGTAGACCTGTAAAAGTGGGGTGGAGTGGGATGATGAAGGGGGAGATGGGGGTGGGGGGAGGGGTGGACAACTCTGTTTTCTCTCTCTGAGCAGGGTCAGAACACAGAAAGACAGTGATGGAGATGGAAGGAGAAGGTGCATAAAGGCTGTGTTTAAGCCAGTTTGAGATTTTGCCAAAGGAAGAATATGATAGAGGCGGCTGCAAATATGAGGCCCTCTTCTCCCATATTAAGTGAAGATGGACACTTGGATCCCAGCTAAAAATAATGGATGTGGGACAGAGAAGTACATATCAGGAGGGGCTGCTGCTGGTGTCTAATTTGCTGCTGCTGGCATCCGCGCAGCGCTAGAATGTGGAGCTGGGTCAGTCAGGGACATGGGGAGAGACGGGAGGGTGGTGCACCTGCTGAAGCTTTGATGCAAAGGTGTCACTTAGCCCTGACTCAAGAAGAAAGTGAAACATAGAGTTTTACAGGAGCAGAATCCCTGAAGTACGCAACACATGCATCCAGTGCAAGAACACTTCAGCTGAACTGAATGCACGTGACACTGCTTTACAAATTGAAAGGGAAGATGTCAGCTATAAATATATGCATGGCGTCATATTACACTCACATTTGTAGCACTCCTGTCTTTTCTTTAACTAGACTTGTGAGTCTACAGTGAAGAAACAGGGTTTAGTTTACATGAAGGGTTTGGAAGATGCACTGTGGTGACTGGCAGTCAGATGAAATATCTCTAATATGTTTGGTGTCAGTAATGATGGAAAAGCAAACTGAACTGCAGTTCACTGTGTTACTGTAAACATCTAAATAAACAGTGTGCGTCAGCCTGAAGTCTCTCTTGTTTACACCTGATGTAGTGACAGTTTTTGTAACCGTTTTCTGTTCTTATCGCATTAATAGACCTAAATGGGGGAAGAAAATATAAATCAGTCATAACATATGTGGCTGAAATGAGACTTAAAATATTTTCAATCACCACAGTTTACGGCTGCATTTGGAATGAGCTCAAGCCAGTTTAACTTATAAAAAACACCTCATGTCCGATGGTCTACTGTCAAATGTGACACCTTTATGATCACACCTAACCTGTGACAGCAGGTATTTTGTTTTTGTATTTTTACTTTCATAATTCTGACTTTAAAAAAGTTGCAACACCAAAGAACTGACCAAAAGTGCAGCAAAGATCTTTAGCTTCTTATCCTTAATTGGTGATTTATTTTTAGATGTGCAAAATATCTGAGCCAATTGGGCATTTATTTACATTTAATTTATAAACAATTAACCGTCCACATATTCATTAGCTTAGTGGCTCTTGAATTATATGAAGTACGTCTTTGAATTTTGAATCAACTTTCAACCTGCTCTAGTTGTTTTCAGGTGTGAGTTTCATGCAACACTAATTAGCATGTTAAATGTTTTGTTTTTTTCATTTTCAAACACAGGACCTTGTTCCTTTGTTTTGAGTTGCCCTTTGCCTTGCAGAAATAAAGGATAAATTAACACAAGTTAATAATAGATTTATACAAGCATTCCCTAATGTTCTAAATTGTATTTTACTTTTGGACTCATATGAAGGATTTCTTATCTAAATGAAATGTTTTACATGAATCAGTGTTCATCATTGTAGACCTTATGGTCACTTTTTTTTTAATAAAAAATCTGCTGCAGTTCCTTCTCCTGACCAATAGATAGTGCGCTCTGATCTGCAGAATATCTAACGCCTGTTGTTTTGTTAAGGTTTCTCTGCACAGAAACAGATTCTTTGGGACATTCAAGTGGTGGGAACTTGTTTTCAGTTGTTCAGTGTTGATCTGCAATATTATACAGACTGTGTGATGTATAAGAAAAAAAATCATGTACAGATTACTGACTCCCCCTCATGCCCTGGTCCACTATTACAGGGCATCTGAGATCCCCTTGTCTTATCCAAAACTAGAATATATGTCCATATGGGAAATACAAAACACCTAAATAAAATGCAAATAGAACATTAGATAGAAAGATCAGAAGGAAACAGAATGGAAATGATTAAATGTGTTATAGTCTGCTACAAAAGCCTCAAAAAACTACAACTTTAAACACATGCAGTTTGACCAAAATGAACAAAAATGTTAATGCAAAGAACTACGGCTTTCAGGAATTATTCATGAGACACATAACATTTACCAAGAGATGAAATATGACTATAATGACTTGCTAAAATAACCACAAAGGAACCTAAAAGGACTCAAAAGAGTCATAAAATGTGGCACTTAATGAGCAAAAACACTAAAGAACTGAAATTAAAAAAACATTAAATAATCAAAATTAGAACCATTTAATGAGGTTCAACGAACGCTTGGCCAAAAAGAACCGTGAAGAGATGCAAAATAAACACAGAGCCCAGCAGTCCATGTTTTCTTTTATTATCTGAAATTAATTAATGATAGTAAGGTTCAAAGGTTGACCAGAGGAGGGTTATTTTACCTCCTTCTGATAGGCGGTGCTAACGGGCTAACTTTCACGAACAGAACATGACATTATATAATTTATTCACCTTGAAAAGGTAAGACAGACTGCAGAAACAGTGCACCAAATCAAACGAAGCCAAAGGTCAGTGTTTTCAATTTCAACCTGACTTTATGTCCGGTAGTTAGCTAGTTTACTTTAGCTAGTAGCTGTTCGCAGCTAACAGCTGAAGCTAAAACATTCAAGCTAAACGAGCTGCTTTTTCTTTTATAAACATCTCGAGCTGAGCTAACATCGCTTATCGGCTTTCAAGTGGGGGTTAAACCGACTCGATACTGTGGCAAATGTTAGATAATACAACCAAAATCGTGTGGAAAAGGAGCAAATTGCGTTGCAACTGTCCAGAAAATTTGGAGAAATGACTCAAGTATCACGTGACGTCCGTGGCCATAATCACGTGGTACTGATTGAGCTGAGTGCAACACGTCAGACCTGAAAATGTAATAAAATGATCAATATTCTGATTCAGTAATTCAAATTACACTGTTCAGAAGTTTGAAGAATCTGAACAATTGTCCCAAACACCGCAGTATTATCAGATGACAAAATTCAAGATTTCGTTTTTCTCTCCATGTTTGAGCAGATGACGTCAGCTGTGGCCAACAGAGCCCTGGGAGCCATTGTAGGATCAGCTGTTGCAGATGCTGCAGGTAAAGTTTGCGCCAATGAGTTTGACTCTTTGTCTCTGACTTCTGCAAACTGTGTGCAGAAACTATCATCGGATTTTGAGACGCATCGGTTTCAGATCTAAATGTCATTATGAGTATGATTCGCCTTTAGCGCAGCCCCTTCACTGGGTGTACGATCTTCAGAAGCTGAAGGGGATTTTGGCTCAGGATCCAAACCCTGAATTTCGCTCCGAATCTGCCAATCCGTTCTACAGGAGGCAGACGGGCCAGCACAGCTGTTACGGAGACCAGGCATACGTCCTGCTGGAGTCGCTGTCAGAATGTGGAGGTAGGACACCATTTTGTACTATGGATGCATAAACTACCATATGATCATACCGAACTTTTGCAACTCCTCAGAGTGTTATCAGGAAGCACAAAAAAAGAAAGAATCAGCTAATTAAAATGGTCAGCAGTTTTGTCTCTGGTGAAGAAGGATGATGATGCTGATTATTTGCTTGAGATAAGCACCTAAAGATCCCTGTTCAGTTTAAGTTGTTATTCTGATCATATGAATCTTCTCTTTGGTTTTTCACCAGGTCTAAATGTTGACGACCTGAAGCAGCGTACGCTTAAATACTTTGGACCAGGATCAGAGTACGACACGCCTGTCAATGATCCTTACCGAGACAGAGGAGGTAAGAGAACTGCCCAGTTTTCTATGAAGGATCACTCTGCCTTCTTACTAAGGCAACAGTGATGGATCTTATTTCTCTTTTTTTAACCAGGGCCAAGACCTCAGCTGCCTATTGACGGACCATGGAGACACGCAAGTTTGAAGAGTTTCCTAAAGAATGTTGATGCTGGAAAGGAGGAGACAGGTAAAGCTCCTTTATTTATTCATCGCTTGTTGTTATGATTAAAAGCAACTCTAAGCCATGTGCCATCTTTGCTGCAGGCTGTGAGACCGACTGTCAGATTGATGGAATAGCCAAACTGGCTCCTATAGTGGCTTTTTATGCAGGACAACCTGACATGCTGGAAAAGGTCGAACTGGCCATTCGAGTCACCCAAAACAACGATGAATGTGTGGCAGAAACTCTGGCGGCAGCAAGGTCGGTGTATCTGTCAGGCACACTCACTTATTTCAGTTTATTATTTACATTGATGATGTTATTGATGTGATCTTATCAACTGAAGAGATTCAGAGATCTAAAAGTTTTGTTTCTTGCATATTTCAATAAGAAAATTAGACTTGGAAATTACTGCTAGGACGTTTCAATACAGCTGCAATTTACCTGATTTAATTCAAAGTAAAGTAAAAGTGAGATATTAGTTGATAAAAATTATAAAGATTTATTTAATTGCAAATTATAAGAGCAAATTAGTTGTGGTATTGGCACAAAAACTCATAAAGAGATATGTTGGTAATATAATTTCACATTCATGCTTTTATTGGTATAATGTCACATTTACTTGTCTTGTTTCTGCCCAAATAAAATTAGAAAAAAACCCAAAATAATGTTTTAAAATGATTTTTAAAGATCTCAGCTGACAGATACTTAAATCACTTGTAGTCAGACATTTCACTCCCACAAAACATTGTTTGGGGCAGTTAAAATGCAATAAAAATGGCTCATATGAAACTGGAAATGTAAGGTTGCACGTACAGTCTAACACTAGCTGCATCACAGTTTTAAATAAAAAATACATGCACAAAATCTGGAAAGCTCGTGGCACAACAAAATGACAGATTCCAGGCACCTTAATTTGAGAACATTGCAAAAAAAACAAGAAAACAAACCCTAAACGCAGGTGGTGAGACTAAATCAAAATGCCAGATAACTCATTGTCTTTATTTTCTCAGGTTTCTGGAAGATTTCATTCTGAATGGTGCAGATCCAAAGGTTTTGGATGTGGTTCTGACTCAGCTCAGTGACCCGAACAGGAAGCAGCCTCAGGATCTGGACAGAGCAGTCATTGGTAAGTGAGGTCTGCAGCATTGTTGCGTCGCTCCGGCTGGAACTACCACCTGAAAGTTTTATGTAATTACATGAACTTGCAGGGAGTTGTTGTGGTGCTACTGTTCATTATGTGAAATAAAAAGATTTAGCATTTGTATTTGATATCTTTGCCCTATCCTGTTTTTACTCACTTTTCTTGCCTGATTTCAGGGCACATTTATCAGGTGAAGGAGAACTTATCGAAGAGTCCTCAGGAAGTAATCCCCACCGTGTTTCCAAACACATGAGGTAGATTTAAACAAGCTCCTTATAACTTTAAAATGCCCTCACTAAAGTATAACTTCATTGAGCAAAGGCTGGTGAAACCGTTTGACCCTGCAACTTAAGAAGCTGTGAATTAAAGTATGAGACTTTAAAACGATGTTTATTTAGGTTTGCCAGGTGCGTTCCAGGCAGCGCTGCACGGAGTTCTGACAGGCGAGCATTTTGAGGCGGCCATCAGAGACACCATGAGCTGCGGGGGATGCACCTGCAGCAGAGCGTCCTTCATTGGAGCGTGTCTTGGAGCGCAGGTCTGACTCCCTGTTACTTTATCATCATATTCACCAACATCCCAGCACTCTGTCCGATGATTTATGAAATTCGCTGTTTGTGATCCTAGATCGGGCTGGAGGGAATTCCAGCATCTTGGATCAGCAGAACCCAGCGGCACAACTCGGTGCTGGAACATGCCAAGAAGATTACCGAACACCGCCTGTAACCTGGCTGAAGACAGAAACGTCCTGAACAACTGTTGAGCTTTCTCAGAGCTGTGAATGAAGGCTTTTGTCTAAACATATGTGTGGCAGAAGCCAGATGTTTTTGACTCTGTTAAAGTTAGACAAGTCGGTTCAGATGTGCTGTGAATTAAATATATATAAATATGTTTTCCTTAAAGGGGTTTAAAAAGGTTTGATTGAGAGCACTGACCATTTTTTGTTGAATCTCCAGTATTTTAACCATTCATCCATCCACTTTCTTTACCCGCTTTTTCCATTCCGGGCCGCGGGGGGCCGGTGCCTATCTCCAACAGTTACTGTGCGAGAGACGGGGGACACCCTGGACAGGTCGCAAGTCCATTACAGGGCCACATAGAGACAAACAAGACAAACAACCATTCACACTCTCACTCACACCTAGGGACAATTTTAAGAGTTA